>JAKSZP010002658.1:0-312625 GCA_022478985.1 Massospora cicadina
GACTCAGCCTGCTGCCAAATTTTGCGATGTCAGTTCCCAAAGAATAAACCCCCTCATTCCCAAGCAATTCACCAGTTAGGCTGAACTTGTGGGTCCCAACTCCATCCTGTCACTACCCAATCAATCACTATTTAATCAGTTGCATGGCACTGAGAAAATTGTTGGTCAATTATCTTACTTTCCTTTCCCAATACAATTTTGCCAAAGAAATTTTAATTTTTTATTTTCCGTTCTGACCTCATCCCAGATGGCATTTCCTTGGTGGTCTGTCACCTAGCACTCTGGGTGGGCTTTACCAATTCTTTTGGTCACCATGGCTCCCTCTATCGCCAATTGGGCCCAGCGAGTCTAACACTTTTGGTTCTACAACCCCGCTCTTGTGAATTTCAGACACCAATATATGGAGATCTTATGGCCCTATGCACAAAAATGGAAAGAGAAAATCCATCTCCCTATTGCCCCCAATGAGTTGGGCTCTCAAGCCAAGAATCTCGTCAAAACTATCCCAGTAATCCCACCTCATGCAGTGAGAACCACTGATTTGGAAATGGGTTCAGTGTGGTTTGCCATTGGGATACTCCTTACCCTGTTGTTACGTCACCACTTCATGGTATCACATTTTCCAGCTCCAATCAAGTTTTATAGTTGGCAATGCCTCTGGCATTCTGGCTTGCTTTTTGGGTGCTCACGCACCCTGACTGGGAGCCCAGTCTAAACTTCTTCTGCCGTTTCCATGACACTTATACTCTGGAGTTTAATGAACGCAAGTTATATAGGGAAGGACTTCTTTAAAAGAATACTCTAAGGAATTTGAGTTGGTAAATGTGTATAATGAGTACGTTATTAATATTTCTAATAAAGGATAGTTCAAAATGCTACTATTTTTATTTGAATGATTATCTTGTAGCGATATATTTATACTGGACCAAATTTATTGTGTGGTCCTTAGTATTGTATTAGCATGATTAGTAAAAAAGCTTCAACCTTTATCCCTGAATTGTCCATTCTCTTTTTCTAGCCTTTCATTTCTGAGTGGCTATTGCAAGCTCCAGACGTTTCTTTTAAGAATAATGTTAGTCCATGAAACTTCTAGAGATTTCATCTGAAGAAGATCCTGTTTTAATACTTGATAGATTCTAGGAGTTTTATGACGCTTGTGGTTGGCAAAGAAAGGATACATTTAATTGATTCATGGACTAAGTTGTGTATTAACAATGGGCTAAACCTAGCCGTCTCACTAGTCTGTTTGACGACATAATACAATGCAACTGAGGATCTTTATGCACCTTTTTTACCCTGTCTGTAAATCTAGTTATGGATGGTAGAAAGAAAATATCCAATTCTCTATTGTAGGTTTCAAGTAAATTGCCTCAGAATTAGAGATAAACTGAGGTCAATAATCAGATATGTTTTCTCAGGTACACCATGTCATGAGAAGATTTCTACATAAATATTACTACTTCCACTTGTGAGTTAATCTTGCAGAGCACAGATTAACTTGGCATATTTTGTTACCCATATGAAAGTTTACATGATTGAATAAGTGACTTTTAGACTTAGAAAGTGAAAGTTAAAGTTGACATAATGGATTTTCATGTCCTAGCGGATCTTTAAAGGGAATTTACTTCCCTGTTAAAAACTGCGGCGATACTTGACTTTCACAAAACAAATACTGGGCCCCATTTTTTGACACTTATTATTAATTCTGCTCATTATTAGTGTCTTGTTAATATTTAAAAGACTTTGTAATTTATGGGTGTCCAGCTATTTTATGATTATGACAGGCATCTAAAATCTCTCTTTTTAAGATATCAGTGGGGACCCTTATCATCCCATGGTAATGTATTCCATTATCTTTTTAGTAAGTTTTTTGAATTTAGGTGAGATACTATTGACCAGCTCTTCCTTAAGTGTTATACCAAACACAATTCTTTCATTGAAAGCTCAAATTCCTCCATTGATCCCTCAGGCCCCTCTTTCATAGTGTAAAACGTTAGGAGGAAGAATGGTGGCAGTAATAAGGTTGTCTAACTCTTGATTGGTATGAACTAAACTGGGGTACAAACTTGAAAACCATAATCAAGTTTTCCTTCTGATGCGATATTAAAGCTTGAAAATTGAAATTAAATGACTTAAGTTGCCAACAAGATTGTCATTAGTTCATTTTCTTGACTTCAATAGAGTTCCAGAGCTTTGTGATCATTACTAATTGTGATGGGCCAGCGTGCGTAAATCATGTGGTGTTGAAAACTCTGGAGGGATAACAAAGAACCAACAGCTCCTTATCATATAAGGGTATCTAGTCATTGTAGGCTGCATCTTTTGACTAAAATAGCAGAAAAAATGTTCTGTACCATCCTCCACATGTTTAAGATTGACAGCTCCAGTAACACTGTTGGATGCATCAGTTTACAAAATAAATGGATTTTCAAAAATCAGCATAGGTCGAGAAAGGGGATTCTTTAAAGTTGCTTTTTAATTTCAGCTTGTTCTTACTTTTTCTGAGCCTCATTAGGAGGGCACCTTCCCAGTTAGCCAAGAAAGAGGTACTGTCACTGCGGAAGGTCTTTAGAAAACCATCTTAGGAAGTTGAAAATTCCTAAAAACATTATACTCCAGTCTGATCAGTAGGAGGATTCCACTCCTTTGATGGCTTTGATCTTGACTAAACATCCTTTTAATCCCCTAAAATCACGTTTCCCAAAAACTTGCCAATGAATTGTGAAACTTACATTTTAGGGGCTTTATCTTGAGTCCCACGCCTTGGATAGCTTTCAAGACAGACTTTACATCCTTCACGTGCTTTTTTTATCTAAAGAACACCAGCGCATCGTCTATATAAGTGATACAATAACGACTAATAATTCTTGAAGCACATTATCTATTAAGCGTTAAAGTACTTATGGAGTGTTTACTAAACCAGATGATATATCACAATAATAAATTCTCAGGTGGCAATTGAATGCCATGAACCCTATGGTGATTGGGGTATACTGGTACTTGATGTAACGCTTCCACTAGATTTAAATTGATCTAGTTGCTCCTGGAAACCATTAGTTAAGTGTTTTCAAAGAGCGGCAGGGACTAAGGATCATGTTCTGTAACTTCATAAAACTTACAGAAGTCCACACATGGAAAGAGCTCGCCACTAGCTTTAGGTCCTAGCAGAATTACACAGATGTTTCAGAGTTAAACTTACCAGGTGTTAACATGGCATTAATCTACATTTTCTTTAAATCTTAAATTTTCTTTTTAATTTGTAGATTGAGAATCTATAGGGCAAGTTAGAGTTTTACCTAGTTTAAAAATAAAGCGATAATGGACAAGATCTTTAATTTGGGGAGTTCACAGGCCCCAAACACCATGCAAACTTATTATATTCAATAAGTAAGGCTTTATTGGTTGTTCCTTTAACAGATTTCCCAGCATAGAAGATCTAGACTCATAGGAAAGTAAATTTATCTACGTGGGTAAGAAAATCAGGGGGCTAGTGGTGACCTCCTTATCTAGCATATCAAAAGGAGGGGAGAAACGGTGCCACCATCTTTACTCTAGAACTACAGGGTAGGCTAGGTGGTTCATGGAGCAAAATCGTTTTTATTATTTGGTTCCCTTAGACAATTGGAATTACTTGTTTTTTCTTAAAAAATAACGGATTGTTATAGTTGTCTAAGTTCAACTCGCCTGCTTCCTTTATGGAAAATTTCATTTTTGTGCTAGTTTAAATTGTAAATAGTTTTCATTAGTCCCAGTATCTAATAAAGCAATCATAACTTCTATTAATTATTGTTCTTTAAGCTCTTATACGGCACCTTTATATAGAAGTAATGTTCAGTGATTTGTAAGTCCTGAGGAACGTCCGCTGGCTGTTGATTGAGCCCTTTTCCCATTCCTGAGTGAGAAGGTATTGAAGAGGGTGGCTGTACCCCTCGTTACCCAGGGCGACCTTGCCCACATGGTATATGAGCGTTGGGTAACAGCTCTTCCACTTCAAATTCCTCCCCCAGTGCCCACACTCACCTTGGTAGAACTAGTACAGTTAATTGGGGAAATTTGCGCCTAGATCGCTTGTAATGAAATTGATCACCCAAAATTGAGTGGGAGTCAGCCCAATAGTCAGATTCCATGTAGTTGGAAAAGGATAAAGACTGCCCCTTTAGCCAGAATGGCTGACAGTTCCAATTCAGCTAATGCTATGATCAAAAAAATCAACCCCCCTCAAAATCATCAGGGATCAACCCCAGCAGGCAGGTAACAGCATTGGACACCATCGATGAGGGTTCAAAGCTCCCTGCCAGCAGATTGGGCATTGCACCAAATGAAATGCCTCTGACTGAACAAACAGCCCAGCGACCTGGCATGGGCAGGTTGGGCATCCTGGAACCTTTCACAACCAAATGGGCCCGCCCCTATGTGGGGTGGCCTTGGGGGATTCCCACTGATTGTCAGGTCAAACGCCGTCACTCCAACTGTCAGAAGCGTATCTGAGCCTCAGTTTAGACATTTGAGGTTGAACTGATAGCGGCTTGGCCTGCAACCAAATTTTTGATGTCAGTTCCCTTTTAAATTATCTGTTCCCCCTCCCAAACAATTTTACAGTTAGGTCAAACTTGTGGGACCTGATCCTGGCTTGTTATCCTTCTATATTGACCACTATTTAATCAATCACATCGCACTGAGAAAATTGTTGGTCTATTTTTCTTTCCTAATTTTTCCAATAAAAATCCTTTCCTAAAAATTTGTTTTCATGTCGAAAATAAAACCACCTTTTCTGCTGACCCTCATGCACCCCTTGGGGTTAATGGCTGTACTCATCTGGTAGTTCATTATGTGACTATATGAGATTCTGGCTCATTGGCAGTTCTTGGTGAAATTCCTTCCCAGTTCCATATCCATCAAACCAGCATCAGTGCCTTTGGCATTCTGGTTTGCCATTTGGGTGCTTTGGCACCTAGGCTGGCAGGCCAGTCTAATTCTTACTTGCTGTTTGCCTGAAATAATCGACTAACCATTATTCTTAACCATTTCCACCTTTCTCATAGATATTGGCGCAGCAATGGCCCCTTCTTTTCAACTGAACCAGGTTGTGAAGAAGATTTTCCCTGTCCACCATAGTCCAGTTCCACTTAAAACTTCAAACCCACACCCCATAGTTGCCACGGCTATTTTGCCCATGTCAATAGGATCTGACACCCCGATTTGCAATGAGTATACCCCCATAAGAGCCTGAAGTTTCCCCTGACCCCACTACCATCTCTTCGGTATCACTGGATTCATCCACAACTACCAATAAAGAGAACTTCACTTATCTCTTACTAACCATGAAGATTAGTGTTGGGTCCCATCACATCACCTTTGAGGCCCTGGTGGACACCGGAGCCGCGGGTAATTTTATGAGTATAGAACTGGCCCAGCAATTGGAACTTGACCTGGATGCAGGCCCTTCAGTGATGGTTGCGTCATCAGCCTCCCAAATCTCATACCTGGTTTGCCGACCAGTCACATTTTCAATACACCAGTTCAGCTTCTGTGACCACTTTTCTAATATGCCAAACTTGATGTTTCTGGTGATTTTAGGAGTGGGATGGTGGCGCCAACAACATATCAGGATGCACCTGGAGTCTAACATGCTGTCGTTCATTATTGATCAACTGGAGGGTGAATTTCCCTTGATCAACACTCTTTAAAAATCAAGGTCGCAGTTCTAATGCTTCCCTTGTCTCTCCTGCAAGCATACCATCCGATTTTCCAGAAAGTATATTGCATTATTGAAGTATTTTTGATTCTGAAAATGTGGATCATCTGCCTCCTCACACTAGATTCAACTGTGGGTTTTGTACGATGGTGGAGTTGGTAAATATCAACTGCCCATTGTATACCCACACAGCAGATGAGGAGGCCGCACTCAACACTTGGTTGGATGATATGTTGAAAAAAGGGTTGTTGTTCAAAGAGACATCGCCAGTCGCGTCTCCCATCATTTTCACTAAAAAAAGCCAATGGTTCCCTCCGCCCCTGCATGGACTATGGACACTTAAATAAAATCACGGTTTCAAATCCCTACTCCCTGCCTTTAGAACAGACAATAAGCCAAGCAATTGTGAAATCTCGTGTGTTCTCCAAGCTGGATATTGTCAACGCCTTTAACCAGATTCAGATAATTAAAGGACAAGAATGGTTAACAGAGATCCAGACAAAGTGAGGCATTTTTCAATTCCGCATAATGCCCTTTGGGCTGAAGAATGCTCCCACTGCGTTTCAACATATGATTGACAGTGTGCTGGGCGACCTCCAGTTTACTTGCGCAGTTGCATATATCAATGACATTCTGGTTCACTCCCCGACTCCCATACAGCACGCTATTGACTTGGAAGCAGTCATGGCCGCCTTGCATAAGGAAGGCTTGTTTGTCAAACCTTCCAAATGTGAGTTCTATGAGGAGGAAGTTACTTTCCTCAGAAACCTCATCCTTAAAGATGGCTATGCAATTCCCCCCAATAAGTTGGATGCTATCCGAGAATGGCCAACCTTGACAACCCAGAACAATTATGGAGGATCTTGGGAACCATCATTTTCTTAAAAAAAGTTTCCCGGCTCTTTACCAGCTTGCCACCCCGCTCCACCCCCTCACTGGCAAGAATGTACCATTTTTCTGGATGCCCAAATTCCAGCAGGCGTTTGAATCAATCAAAGAGGTGTTTTTATCACCTCCTGTCTTGAAGCACACAGATTCCGCCAAGCCATATATTGTTGCGTGCAATGTCTCCTCAGTGGCAGTGAGGGCAGTGTTACTCCAAGAGTAAGATGGCCTGGAACATCCGGTCGCCTATTTTTCCTGAAAATTTACCTCTACAGAGCAGTCATGGGCCATCTACAACAAGGAGTTGGCAGCTGTAGCATGAGCTTTAACTCATTGGAGGTATTAGTTACAATGTGCTCTGCATGAGTTTATGGTCCACACAGATCATCAGGATCTTTTTTATTTTTGTAAACCTCAGAAATTGGCACACTGACAGGCACAAACCTATTGGAACTTGTGCAGCTCAATTTCAAATACAAATTTATCAAAAAGTGCATTTAATGTACTTCCCGATTTTCTCAGCTGTAGCCCTGCCACTGTCTCTCAGATCTGGAGGAAGTGGACCTCGTTACCATGATTCCTGTCACTCAAATCCTGTCAATCATTCCCCCTGTCATTTCTTCTGTTGCTCGGGCCCCTGACGCCCCACTAGTCACTCAGGTCTTGGCCGGCCAAATGGCTTGCCCTGAGGGTGTGGAGTTGGTTGAAATTGTCTTACCAAAACCATAAACACTCGCTATACTCCTTAGAAGAGGGCCTTATTTATTTTTGGTCACGAATTTGGGTTCCCCCTCCCTTCAGAACTGAGGTATTTCGCGCGCATCACAATACCCCATGGTCAGCCATTCCAGAAATAAGAAATGCATCAATTTGATCAAGTGGACCTACAATTGGGTGGGTTTAACCAAGAAATCTCTGGCCCAGATCACCGGTTATGTTACTTGTGCTTAGGCTAAGTCTGATAGCTCTGGTAGAAATGGGTTTCTCCACCCCTTACAGCAGGCGGAGGGTCCATGGACATCAGTGTCTGTGGATTTTATTGTCAAACTCCCCTGCTTTAACAGGTTTACGGCAGTGATCGTGGTGGTGGATAGTTTCACTAAATTTTCTCTTTTTATTCCTTTACTTCTGTGATTACGTTGGAGGAAACCGCTCGCCTCTTTGTGCAACATGTGTTCTTGATGTTTGGTCTCCCACAGTAGATCATCAGTGACTGTGGGGCACAGTTCATGGTGCAGTTTTGGAGCGAACTCTTATCTATTCTAAAAATATCCGCTGTCACTCCATGGAGTAACATTTCCAGTCTGATGGACAGACAGAGCAAGTAAACCAAGTCCTTGAACAGTATCTGCATTGCTATGCTGCAGCCGCACAGGACACCTGGGCCAACGATCTTCCCTTGTTCAGTTTGCTTACAACAATGGAACTCATGCTTCCAAAGGATTTTCTCCCTACGAAGTGACGTTGGGTTATAACCCTTCCTTTT
The DNA here is from genome assembly GCA_022478985.1 of Massospora cicadina. NCBI lineage: Eukaryota > Fungi > Entomophthoromycota > Entomophthoromycetes > Entomophthorales > Entomophthoraceae > Massospora > Massospora cicadina. The sequence goes on from JAKSZP010002658.1 coordinate 8,067, forward strand.
CAGTCAGACCCTGCTTGTGGCCCGAGGTTCAAGCTGCCATAATATCATGTCAAACATATTAGGTCTAGTCAATCCTTAGTGTGGGAACACCTCACCCAAGGCTATTGAAGACTACAAGCAGTTCGCGGATTGAAAGTGCCTTCCAGGTCATGACATAATGGTGGGCTCCTATGTTATGCTTGATACACGTCATTTACATATGCAAGTCCCCTCCCACAAGTTTGCATATAAGCATTTGGTCCTAGTTTGGTAGAGGAAGATTTGAGTAAAAGTGCGTTTTGGTTAAAGCTTCCACCTCACTGAAAAACACCCCATCTTTTGCATCTCACAGTTGTCACCCTTTAAGGGTATGATTCTCACAGAGCCTGAGCCAATCATTATCAAAAATGTGGAAGAGGCCGAAGTGTAGAGTATCCTGGCATCCCATAAGTCCCGTTGGTCCATTCAATATATTGTGGCTTGAAAAGGGTATCTGGCTTACAAGAACAGTTTGTTCAAGGCTCACGATTGTGCTAACTGTATGGAACTGGTCGCAGCATTTCACAAACCACATTCTGAAGCTCCCCGCCCCCCTTAAAAATTGTGACGGTAATGGCGATAATGTTACCCAAGGTTCACAAAAATGTGACCCTCATGCAGTTTCCCGGCGGTGGTGCCTTCCTTTGGAAAAATGAAAGGGTTATATAAATCCTGGGGAATGTCCCATGTGCATAGATCGGCCCCTTTTCCCATTTCTGAGTAAGAAGGTACCAAAGAGGGTGGCTGTACCCCTCATTACCCATGGCGACCTTACCCACATGGTAGACAAGCACTGGGTAACAGCCCTCCCTCTTTGGATCCCTCCCCCAATGCCCACCTTCACCTCGGCTGTACTAGTACTTTTTTGGAGTAAATGCGCCAAAGAACACCAAAATGAAGTTTATTGGTCTGAAAATGAGTGGGAACAAGCCTGATGATTGGATCCCATATAGTCGAAAAGGGATGAAGACTGATTCATTGGCCAGAACTACTTAAGGTTTTGATGCGGCTAACACCATGATCATAAAAATTAACCCCCTCCCAAAATCATCGGGGATGATCCCCAACATTCAGGTAGTAGCATTGGACACCATTGACAAGGGTTTGAAGATCCCTGTCAGCAAATTGGGCATTGCAGCCAATGCAACGCTTTTGACCAAACAAATAACCCAGCAACCAGGCAAGGGTAGGTTGGGCATCCTGAACCTGTTCCCAACCAATTGGGACCACCCCTATGTGGGGTGGCCTTGGGGAAACCTGCTGTTAATTGGGCTAAACGCCATCATGACAACTGTCATAAACGCAGTCAAGACTCGGTTTTTGAATTTAAGGTCAAACTGACAGCAACTCAGTCTTCCACCAAAACCTTCAATGTTGGTTCCCAGTGAACTTATCTGCACCCATTACTGAATTATTTGCCAGTTAGGTCAAAATTAAGGGTCTCAATCCAAGATTGTCCCCACATCAATTGACCACTATTTAAGCAGTTGCATCACACTGAGAAAATTGTTGGTCAATATTCTTCCTTTCCTTTGAAATAAAATTTTGCCTCCAAAAAACTATCAACATTGATTTTATTGATATCCTTCTGGCCGCATTCCCAATGGCTTTTCTCTGGTGGCCCATTGGTCCATATACTGGATGGGCTCTACCAGTACTAATGGTCACTATGGCCCCACTGTCATAAACTATTTTTGGCGGGCTAGATACTTCTGGCAATTTAACCCTGTCATTATAAACTTTCACCGATAAATACTGGGATCTTGTGGCCTTATGTCCACCATCTTCAGGCAAGGATCCGCCCCCTTGTCTCCCCCAGTTGATTTTAACCCAACTACTGGTGACCTTATTGAAACCATACATGTGGTACCACCCCCTGCAGTAAGAACTCCAGGTTCAGGGGCGGCCTCAAAGAGGTTTGTACTTGGGTTGCTCTTTACTATTGTCTTTCACCTATGATTTATTGTTTCCCAATGCCCAGTTCCATACAACGTCTATGCGCCAATGCCTCTGGCATTCTGGCTTGCTTTTTGGGTGCTTACGCATCCTGACTTGCAGGCCGGTCTAAACTTCTTCTGCCATTTCCATGACAGATCCTCTAGGGCCAATTATAGCAGTATTGGTAGGGCAGGGTGTCTACCATAAAATATTTGAAAAGGATACATCCTGGTTGATGAATGGTAGGAGATTGTAGTCAAAGGCTGCCAAAATTAGATAAGTACTCAATTTTGGATGGTTTGGCTGAGGACATTTCTGGATAATGTTCATCAACGTCTCATTTGCACGTTCAACAGTCCCATCAGTTTCGGGGTGATAGGGAGCAGAAAGCACACCTCATTTCCCATTAGTTGATTGAGCTTGGCAAGGACATTGGCGGTAAAGTTGGTTCCATTATTAGTCAGAATAACCTGGGGACATCCATGTTTGTGGATGATGTTTTCAAGGACAAACTTGGAAGTAGTTGCCACTCCAGCTTCCCGAATGGCCTTGGCCTTACCCATTTGGTCAAGTGGTCGTTGGCTAAATGTATGTACTTGGTCTTTGTATTGCTTGTTGGAAGTGGGCCTACAACGTCAATAGATGCAGTGTGCCAGGCAAAGTTGTGCTGAACAAATTGGTACAATGTGCTTTTTTGGAATGGTTTTTTGCCTTGCCACTCTGCACAGCATTCTAGAGTTTCTTGAATGTCAAAATGCATTTGACTCCCAGTAGTAGAATTGCTTCAAATGCTCTTTTGTTTTCTTGAATCCGTTATGCCCCATGGCCTTATGCGCTGACATTACTTGGTCTGTTTGGGCCAATGGTCTTGGGAAAATATACTTTTTATCCTTGACAATCTTGTAAAGCATCCCGTTTTTGATAATTGTATTTTTTTCATAGATCCAACAATAATTTTTGTATGGTTTCAGGCTCATCTTGATACTCTCCGCTATTGTTTCATAAACAACTCATCAGCAGCCCAACTAAGTGTTGCAATGGTGGGTAGTCAGGATATAAAGTCAGCGTTTTGGTGTTTTGCCCCAGCTTGATGCTCGATGGTGTAGTCATAAGTTTAAAGCTCTAATGCCCAGCGGGCTAATTGGCCCTCAGGTTCTCTTAAGTTGTTTAACCATCTTATAAAATTATGATTGGTAACAACTTTGAAATGAGTGCCATGAAGGTAAACCCAGAATTGCTTGCAAGCATATATGCGGGCTAAGCATTCTCATTCTGTCACCATTTAGTTCTTTTCATGAACGTTTAAGGTCCGACTAGTGAAGGCAACTGGATGTTCTTCACCATCTTCTCCAACTTGGGATAACATGGCTCCCACTGCTGTTTGGGATGCACCAGTTTGGATAATAAATTTACAATCAAAGTCTGGGTATCAACGAACAGATGCAACTAATAGGGCTGATTGAGTCAGTCAAATGCATCCTAGCAAGCTGGAGTCCAGTCAAATGGGACCTTGTTTTAAGTAGATAGAAAAGCGGCTCTCCAAGTTGTGCAAAGTTAGCAACAAATTGGCAATAGTACCCTATTATGCCTAGAAATACTTGAATATTGCACTTGGATTTGGGCCATTTCATTTTGGACATGGCATCCAGCTTAGAGAGTTGAGGCCAAAGACTCACTTTATCAATCATAAATCCAAGGTATTCCAGTTGGCCTTAGAAAACTGACATTTTCTGGGCTTGATTTATTAGTTTGCAGCAGCTAGCCTTCTGAAAACCTCCTCTAAGTGTTCCAGGAGGTCGTCAAAGGTACAGCAGAAAACGCTGATATTATCAAGGTACACTAGTAAACATGATAATTTCAAATATCCCAGGATTGTGTCCATTGCCTGTTGGAATGTATCCAGGGCATTGCAGAGCCCTTGAGGCATTCTCATCAGCTTGAATAGGCCCTCTTGGGTTATAGTTGCAGATTTCTCACTCTTCTCTTCAGGAAGATCTTTTTGCAATATCTGATGATAAGGTCTATTGTCAAGAAGAACCTCACGCCCCTTAGCCTATCTAAGGCATTGTCAATCTGTTGCAGTGGGTATGAATCCTTCTTTGTGATGTTGTTTATATTCCAATAATCAATAACTACTCAGTTGCTTCCATCTTTTTTCTTCACTATTAAAATTGGTGCTGCCAAAACTTTTCTTTCTCGTTGCAATCACTTTTGCAAACTATTCAATTCAAGACTGAATCTAGTTTGATAATCTCACAGAGGAGATTAGTCTGCGCCCATGTTAGGGAGCAGTTGGGCAAGCAAGGTAAGATGAGCAAGCGGAAGGCCCGCGGCCTCCAACGTTCAAAAACGCCCCGGAGAATCTGGCGGAATAGACAAAAATCTTAAAAAACTGGTGGTCACAATTTCCCCAGAGATACTCGCGTGGCAAGCACGATGCAACCAGTAGATCAACACGCCACACTCCCAGCCACTTTCGTTGGTGGAATTTGGAGTCCGTGTGTATCTGGACATCCAGAAAACGGCCTTATGGGAAAAATTTTGTGAAGATGTACACAAAATTTTCCCGACCGCGGTTACGTTGCACCTCACTCCATGTCACGTGGTTGGCTGGACCTAGGTTTTTGAAGCAAAATAGCAGCAGACAAGGCTGCAGCGGTGCGCATAGTGGTTGATCTCCCCGAAGGGCAACAGGTCATCTAAACCAAATGCACCAGATGGACAAAATCAAACCAAATTTTCCTCACGTTTGACTTTTTGCCTACTATGGTAAAACGTGACATTTTGGAACAACACCTGAAAGATGGTCTTGCTGTATATGGCGAAATACAATCTTTGAGATGCAACACTTCACGCTGATGCCACACCTGTGCACCGGCAAAGCCATCGCAATTCTGACCCCAACTGAGGAGATTGCAAAGGACCTAACCCAAATCCCACATTCCACCTTTATTGACATTGCAGGGCATACCACTCACCCATTCCGGGTAACCGTGGACAGCGCGCCCCCCATTTGCACCCACTGTGATGCGTTTGGCCATAAGGCGCACACATGCCCCATCAAGGAGGGCGTCACATTCCAAGAGCACCCCTCGGCAGCCATGGCCAGCGGAGAAGTGCACTATGAACCAACTGCAAGCACCAAGGAGGCTTTCCCATGGGGAGCACAAGGCTGCTACCTATTGGTAAAGCCCATCTCCCCGCAGGAGTGGAAGAAGGCCAAGCAGGCCCATAGGGCCGCGGCCAAGGAAGCGGCCAAGGCCACCACCGCCATCCCACACTCACAACGCCAGGAGGACATGGAAACCTTTGTGGCGGAAGCAACTCAGGAATCCATCATCCAATCAGATTGGGAAGCCCATGCTGAGCAGGCCACTCAATCTGAGGATCCAATGGGAGATTCGATCTCACCCAATCGCTGCACCCAAGCTCCAGTCAAAACTGACTTGGGACCTATCCCAATTGAAAATAAAAAAATTTTGACCCGCTTGACGGTGCACCAAAATTATCCACACCGCAAAAAATTTGTCCAACGTCAGGAAAACAAAAAGCAAAGGCCTAAGCCAACGCAACCCTTTCCATAAAAATCAACAAAAACTCCGATAGCGTTGCTGCTAACACCCACGCTGCTGTGAAAGCCCATGGGGACCTTGAAGAGGCTGGTGGGCACGGGGGCCCACCCCCTCACACCTAAGGTGCAATGAGGGAAACCTTCACTCTAGGGATGTTGAATATCACCGGATCAAGGCCTCCTCATCCTGGGCTAGGAAACTGAGTTTTTTACAACACAATTTACCCATGGATATCCTGGCCATCCAGGAGTCCCACTGTCCATGGGGTTCCAAGGAAGCTTGGAAAAAAATGCTCCTCCCATCCCTATCCTTTTGGTCGAAGCACTGTGGATTGTTAATTCAGAAGATAATTTTTCAAATCCACATCCTCAGAAACATTCCTAAATGGTCAAGTGCTCATTGTCACCTTCTCGTGGGCTGACTTAGTGCACGCAATCATCAACATCTATGCCCCAAATGGTGCACACGAGAGTTGGGAATTTTTCTCATTGGTCAAATCCCTCCCGCTACCCCCTGATTCCTTCCTAGTTGGCGCATGAACTGTTGGCTAACCTCACCAACGGACTGGTGGCCTCCCTCACCCCACGCCCATAGGGTCACATAGAACTACACGTTCTAAAGGCCACCCTTGGGTTAATGGATGTGCTGCCATGACATGCCCCAATGCTCGAAAACATGTAGTGTCCCCACATCCACAATGCCCAATTAAGGTCCATGACCCGCATCGACCTTATTTTAACACCGGCAAAATTCCACCCCCCACACCTCCCACTTTAAAACAACGAAAATGGAATTCTCCAACCACTGACTGGTCTCGATAACCTACCACCTACCCATCACAGTTGCTATGGCCCCACATTGGTGCAAAATCTGCCCCCCCAAGCTCGCGTCACCAGGATTTTCCATGTGGGTGGAAGAGGCAACTTTGGCAAAATTGTTTGTTGCACCATTTTGCGCTGACCCGATTTCCACATAGGCAACTTTCAAAGAGGACACCATCCGCCACTCTCACCATCTCTCCTCCAGACGCTTATGAGCCACATTGGCAGTAATCTCGCGCGCTCTGGCGGAATTGGCCCACTTGGAGTCCAACATTCCAGCCACAGGATACAGCCCTGCATGGGGCCGGAAGTGGGCGGAGGCAGCCGCCCACCTCAACGCACTTAAAAGGTAACACAAACATCGGGTTTGTGTCCAATACAGGGCCACATGCATCACTAAAGGTGACAAGTGTACCGCATACTTCTTTAAAAAAATTTTGCACCTTGCCAGAGTGTGGCCTGCACACAGGTGTGAAGATTGGATAATTCCATTGCAGACACACCAGCTGAAGTGGCAATCAAAACGCAAAAATATTACTCCAAGTTATACCAAGCTGAACCAATTCAGCCAGCCGAAGTGGCAGAATTTCTCAACTGAGCTCATATCCGCACCATTTTCTGATACCCGGAAATAATGAATTTAATTACTCTGAACGAATTATAAAAAGCCATTCGCGGTGTGCCAAACTGAAAATGCCAAGGCCCAGATGGCATTTCATATGAGTTCTACAAAAAATATTTCAAATATATATCCCCATTGCTGCTAGCCTCACTTAACCAAAGCCTGTTGGAAATGTGCCTCCTACCAGGAGGACATGAGGCCTTTACTGTCACACTCTTTAAGAAAGGGGATAAGCTTGACTTAGCCAACTGGCGCCCCATTTCTCTAACAAACACAGACACCAAAATATAACCAAAATCATGGCTAACCGTTTAGGGACTGTAGCATCTGCCACCATCTCCCCAGAACAATTCAGTTTCATCCCCAGAAGGTCAATTTGGGATAACTTGCACTCCGTGGCTAATGAATGTCAGTCCACACCCTCTGGGGCACTGGTATTCTTGGACCAACAAAAAGCCTATGATAGAGTAAACTGGGAATACCTAAGGGCCTTCCTCCATCAATTCCGCCTACCCCCCCGCTTCATAAACTGGGTGATGCTGCTCACGGAATTTGCGACAATGGCAGTGCGTGGCCCTGGCTTCCTAACGGAAGTAGTCCGCCCTCAAAGGGGCTTGCGACAAGGGGACCGCCTCAGCCCACTCTTATACAACTTCAGCCTTGACCCACTACTGTGAAATGTGAATGCCCAACTTACTGGGGTCCATGTGCCAGGCCAAACCCCAGTCAAGATGATGGCATTTGCAAATGATTGCGTGGTGGGGGTGTCTAATAATAAAGATGCACACGCGATTGAAGCCCACATCCAGGAGTATTCCCGGGTAAGCAACGCAGCACTGAACGCCTCCAAAACCAAAATTATCCTCCTTAGTCGGTTTCAGAACTGCTGGGCCCCAGCAAGTAGTTCCTAACCCGGCCCATCTGCTCGCCCACGTCCACGCCTTACTAACTCAACACACACTGCTCCACTGGTGCTCCCCTTCGTGCCACGTCCTACCATAGGACCGGTGCGCCATCTGGGCGTGTGGATGGAGGCAGGCGGATATGCTTCAGCAGTAATGGAGTGCTGTATACTGGACAACGTGACGAAGTGAATCGCCTCTCTCAGAACCCACCCTACTACCCTCACTGGCAAGTTTGTTCTTGCCAACTCTATGCTCCTATCCAAAGTCTGGTTTGGAGTTCACGCCATCCTCTTCTCCCCAAGCTTCTTCAAATCTCTGTATGCCTTGCTGCAAGGATGGCTTTGGTCAGGCCACCCTCCACCAGTACGGATAGAGGTCATGTTTGGCCCTCACCATCAAGGTGGCATGGGCCTGCTTGACTTCAAAGCCCATGCTGCCAAGATCCTGGGCACCTGGAACGCGGCCATCACCACTCCTACACTCCCATCCCAACACTGGTCCCGCGCGGCCTGCTCCAACTTCTCCCGAGCCTTGGGCCTCAACAATCCATCAAACCCCCACTCCCTGATGAAATACCTCACATCACACACATTGGCCACAGGTCCTCACGGAACTAAAACCCACTACAAACAAATTCTACTCTCCATGTGAAGCGCAGGATAAAGAATTCGTATTAGTGGACATACAACCTGAAGAGGCCGCCCCTCTCCTCAGTTCACACAAGAGGTACAGGGGCTACCCTTCCATGATGGCGTGATCCCCATTCGACCCCAAGTCCTATCCAGGGTGGACTACCTGGACATGATGGACATCCCTTATTCCACTGAGACCCAAAATACTATCTGGAAATACGCACACCATCCTCTGTTGCAGCCTCAAGTCCGCTCCCATGTGTGGCGCTGCCTGAGGCGGGTGTATCGTACAGCTGAGCGCTCTAACGCTTATCACTCATCATGTGTCGTGTGTGGCCAGTATGGAACGCTGTTCCACCACCTGGAGAAGTGCCCCACCTCTAAAGTGATATGGCGCGAAGTTCAACGTCTGCTGGGCCAGGATCAAACGCATCCCTTCAGTCTGTCAAGAGATATGTTTGCTTTATCAATGGCCTCCCCCCATCCACCCTCCCTCCATGCCCTGGTGGTTGCAATCGCCATGTGGACTATCCACACGATTGTCTTGGATGCCATCGCTGGCTCCATACCCACCCTCCCAGAAGCTGTCCACAGATTCTGGTCTCATTTGGTGGACCACTTTCAAGCGTGGATATTTGGATATCTCCCACCGCGTCACTAAAAGCTGGTCTCCTCCTGGTTCCCAGTCTGGTTCATCAAATCAGACCCCTTCCTCCACACGTGCTCAATAGTGGCTACGGCCCCTTCACACGTTCCCTCCCCCTCCCCATAAGTGGCGTTCCCGCTGGCAACAAGAGATAGCATCGCTTCTCTGGGGTGCCTCCCCTGGTACTAAGTTTGTCTTTCCTGAGTCATATTCGGAAGTGTCCGTCCCATGGTCGGCCTTCCCCGCAATAAATATAAATAAAATTTAAATTTAAATTTAAAAATTGGTGCTGCCCATGGACTTTTATAGGGACTAACATGTCATGATCGAGAAGTTTTTTAATCTCCTTGGATACTGTTTCATCTAATGATTTCAAGCTCTAATTGGGCATAATCAAATAGGTTTATGATTCCCAATATAAATTTTATGGGTGAAACCATTAGCCCATCCCAAGTCAAAATTGTCTTTTGTGAATATTTCCAAAATTAGATAATATTTTCTGAGCTTGGGCTTTCTCAGAGTTGGTCAAGTTGCTTAAATTGGCCATAGGGAAAACATTATTTATGATGAGTAGGTCCTTATTGGGGAGCCCTAATTCAACAAAAGTTCCGAACTAATGGAGTGAGTGAATTTCTGTGGTAGAGAAAAGATGCAGAAAATTATATCTTTGATGTTTCTTGATGGAGATGGGCCAATTTTGCAGGTTTGCAAACAAGATATGTATTTCTCCATGGCCCGGAATGATAATACCAGAAGCAATGTTTGGTTCAAATCAAGATTTAGACCATGGTTGATATACTTCACCATAAAGTCCTTCCAGAATATTAATTGTTAGTCCCGTTGGAATGATTACTTGTTCTCTGGATGGTATAGTGATGGTCTAATTTGTTCTAAGTGGAATGCCATTTGACTCATCAATTTATGTGGGTAGTAGTTTTATCTTTGACCATGCTTTGGAATAATTGATTGGGACAACTCCATCTTTGTAGGCCAAATTATTAGGCTGGGTTTATTTTTCTCAACTGCCTTATCCCGTTAATAGTAAAGTGATTGCTCTGGCCAATAATGTTGAGAGTATTGTCCTTATGATTGGTAACAACTCTTTATCTTATTAGGAAATCAGTCCCAATTAGGATATCATAGTTCATAATTAGCAACTATACCAGGGGCTGTTACTAAAATAGATCCAAATCTGAGAGGTAGGGTACTGTAGGCGCACAGCGATTCAGTTGTATATGCTCCAGCCATTCCATATTCCTGATAGTGGGCGACATTGGGTGCAATTTTCAGTTTTTTGACCAACTTTGTACTGACTATATTGATAATAGAGTTCCTATTGACAATGGCCTAAACTTGCACCTTTTTTACTGCTATGTCCACATAGGTACATTCAGAGTAGTTCTCAGAGGTATTTATTGTATGAATGCTGTGACTGCTGCCCGATTCCAGGTGTGATTTCAGGCTTGAGAAAATATCTAGGAAGTTATCTGCTAAGGTCTTCATGGGAATAGCTACTTGAACGTTGTTAATCTTAAATAGGTCAGTTGAACATCTGTATTGTAGGTCTAAGCCCTGATCATTAGTTTGCTTTGTTTAAGGTTTTGATACCTCTGCTTGGGCTTCTTTATTTAATTTCAAGGGTTTAGTTGCTTTTGCTGTTGCCCGAGTAGTGACCATCATATCATCATTACCCACGTTATGGTTGAGGTTAGTTTCAGCAACATCTTCAGCCCTAAAGAGCTCACCAGGGTCAGGTGGAATGGTTTGAACATCGGTTGAGTTAGAGCATTCCGCCTCTACTCCACCTGTTCTTTTCCTGCCTCACTGTCACAGTTGATTTCTATAGCAAAGTTAACCCCAGGCTTTTTGTTGGACCGTCTGTAGCATTTTCTAGCAATGTGCCCCTTTTGACCACAGTAGTGACATGTAATCGGCCCTTTTTGCTCTTTTTGCTTGAATTTTTGGTTCATAGTTTGGAAATTTTTTCCCTGATCAGACATAGTGTTGCTTTTTGGGCCCAAAGATCGGGATTTTTGCTGATCTTTGGCCTGATTTGGGGTATTGAAGTTATGTAAACAGCTTCTCAAGTAATTGGTAAGCTTCTGAATTTCCAAGCTTTCATTATATGCAGGTACCATGACATTGTGCAGTTCATGGAAGGGCTTAATTGCACGCTCCATTGCAATCTTTGCGTCAAACTTATCTATGGCATTGCACCCACGCAGAACTTGTGCATTATGGAAAAATCTATCCTCAAAGTCCTTAATAGTGCCATTCTGCTTTATAATTTTAAGAATCTCTCTTTTTGGGTTTATAATTTCTCAGGCCCTCCAAACTGTTTTGTCAATGCAATTTTGGCATCAAAACAGGACCAATCGTCACCCAAATAGGGCATAATGAGGTCACAGCTATGGTTATCAAATGAGTTAATCAGTGCTAATCCTATTGCATGGTCTGATGCTCCCCTCATTGCTTTTTCAAATAGCTTGAAGAAAGTGTGAATGTTCCCTTACTTATTAAATTTTGGTAAAATCAGTGGTTTGAAGACATCTCGCCAAGTTTCACGCATAAGGGTTGTACTTCTTCTTAAACGTCTTGAAGTATAATCGCTCACAATTGGCCCTCTTTCCCGTTGAGGAGTATCAGAAATAAGGATTGCTGCCAATACTCTAGGCATAGAACGGATGTTCAAAATATTAGTTTCTGCATTAGTGTCTTTTCTGATGATTTTGTTTCATGATATTGCTCTAAACTACTGGATTCTAATGCTTGAATTCGGCCCTTAGTTTTTCCATACTGTTTTTTGGCCAAATGGGCAGAGCTTTTTCCTATTTTTCTTCTGTCAAAGCTAAGAACATTAGCTACTTTGTTTTTTGAGATTGTCATGCTTTTCTTTGAATAAAGCTTGGTTGGACGTTATTCTTGTAATGTCTTTTCCCATACTATCTACTTGGAAATTTTCAGTTGATAATTGCATTCTGAGTTCCCAAATTTCCTTAGTAATTTCAGTGTTTCTGGCCTGCAGTCTCAACACAACTGTCCAAATTTGTGAGAATCCTTGTTGTTAAAGGCAAAATCCTCATCCCTATTTGGGACTACTGGTTTTGCTGCATGAGCTCCCCCACTTTGACAAGACTATGGGTGTAGGAGGTGCCAGCTTTGAAGCCTTGGTGACTGGGAAAATAATTTAAAAGGGCCTTGTCACTAGTATTCATCTTGATGTCGCTTTTTTGTCTGGCCGAATCTGCCAGAAATTGGTTACTGGAATCCATTTCAGAGAGTGTCATCTGTTTAAGCGAGCACCAGTTTTAAAAATCTGAGAATAGCTCGCTTGACTATTAAAATCCTGCACACTAAAAAAGAAGATGTTCGGCCAATAACCCTCTATTATGACAGGGGCTTATGGTACTCTGACCATTCAGAAACTCACTAGGCTTATTGAAATAGCCCTGACTCATCTGGTTGATTTCAGGCTTAATATCTCATTTGTAATTGGGAACAACTTCCAAGGCAGGGATAAATACAAGCTGGAGATTTGGTAATTCCAGCTTGTTGACACTTCTCCAAAGAAAAAAATTCAATGAGAAAACCAGGAAAGAGATGAAAATAAATATAACTTTCATTATAAGCTATTTATTTGATTATCTGTCATTAGTCCAGGCGCCAGTATTTATACCTCTAGGGCATCTCCTGGCCACATTCAAGCACAAAATTTCAATAGAATTTTACCACCTCAGTTTAGCCCTTGAACGGATACAACTGAGACCTTTTTACTTAGATTTATTGGTGGCAATATACTCTCAAAATTGGGAGAATTTCAGGTACAAAGATTGCAATAAAATAATGCAAAATTGTCCTAGGATCTTCTTGATCTAAGTTTCATCATACTGCTGACGAAATACACCTTCTATGAATTTTTGCCTCAATTAAAGTAGATTATGTACCCCTAATTGGGATGTTGGCAAGCCTCTTACTCAATAGCTCTAGGTACTCCCTTTTGGGCAGTCCATGTTCAAGTGCTATTTTGTCAATTATGCAGATTGATATACTGTAACGGTCAAGGCGTTGCCTGACCATCACATTGCCCTAGTCTTCCCTAGGGCGATAGTCGAGGCCAGGGGAAAGAGGCTTGACAACACTGATTTCATAAATGGCAATCTGATGAATCAGATGCCACAAAATCGGAGATAAAAATAAATTTTAAGGCTGATGGGGAAGGGAAGCCTTGGAAATGGCGCTCTGGCCAACTAGATGCTGCCAAACACAATATTTCAAATTTGGTGATGAGGGATTGGACCCTTGGATATAAATTTCTGGCCAGCCAGTTACAGCTGAGCTCAATGCCCAAAAGTGTATCAACAAGGATAAAAAACCTTTTATATGGCGCTCAGGCCAACCAGATGCTGCCAAATCAAATTATACTAAATATGGCGATGAGGGAGCAGACTGGACCCAGATTTCTGGCCAATCAGGTGTGGCCAAGCTCGACGTTCATGGGAGTATTGACAAGGAGGAAAATCCTTATGAATGGCGCTCTGGCCAACCAGATGTCACTGGATGAAATATTACCAAAAGAGGCAACAAATTAATTTTGAGGAATATGGGCGAAGAGAACAGCCTGGGCTTTGAGAGTAAATCAAAGCCAAATAATAAATGCGGAAAAGTTTCTGCAACCCTGAGGGTACCCAGCCTGAGCTTGAGAATGGGCCTCAACGCCAGAATCAAGGGTCTAGATTATCAAATAGGGCCCACCATTGGGAAGACGCCCGCGGACCCCACAGGGAACAGGACCCGCTCTTCCCCACTAAGCTCAGTATAAATCTGAGCAGGCGAAACTGTGTAAAGCAGTTTCATCTTCTATAAATTAAATAAAAACTTAATAAATTTGCAAATAAGTTTTGAATTTGCAAATCAGTTTATTAAAGGAAAACCCAGAAACCACACATGGACAGCAGCTCAGACTTTGACAAGGCCATCCAGTCCTTGTACGCCCTCTTGGGGAGTCAGGCCCTCCTTCTGAGCACCAGCATAGTCTTGACTGTAGCCCAAACTTTCTTGGTAAAGTGGTTTCCATACAGTCGGATTAGGGACATCTCCACAGCAGGGCTATCCTGCCTGTGGGCACTCACCTGGGCACTCTTGCCTAACTGCTTTGTGGTAATTTTCAGAGACCCCATCCATCACACATATGACTTTCGCCCTAGGGAAGAAAACTGATTAAATTTTTCATTCTTATGACTTTCCATGGGATTTTTAGATATTAATTTGGGTCAGTTCTGAACGATTTTGTATACAAGTTAGTTGATTGTTTTTAATAATTGGGACCAATTGCTGAGATTTGATGAATAGGAAATCCACCATAATATGTGAGCATATTCAGCCCAAGCGTTTTGATAAAATACTTGATCAAATTGACATTGAGATATCAGCCCAAATTATGTAATTGCAATAGGCTTATGAGGTAAGAGTATAGGTGTTAGCTCAAGCGTTGAAAGGATAATTAGCCCAATCTGATGGTTGGCAAAGGTTTATTTTTGATCAACCACCAGAATCTGACACATAATAAAGGTTAGCATAAAACCTTTACATCCCTTCCAACAAAAAAATTTGACGCTTAGTATGCTAAATAAGGGTATGCTCAGACAAAAATAATGAACTAAATACCCCAAAAGGGATAGAGAAGAGTCAGAATAATTAGTAATTGCGTCAAATTCTTTCAGTAATTGTGTCCCCAAAAGAAAATTATAACTTAAATTATCCAGAACGACTACAGGTACCATAAAAGTTACCTTTCTTATCTTCAAGGGAAGTGACAAAGAAAAGCTCTAATTGTCCGCATACTTTGGGGCCCCACAGTCCCATAACTTCTAAATGGGAAAATTCAGGCGTAAATTTGATCCGCCTGGTCATCTTATAAGAGACTATATTAAAGGGAGAGATAGTATTGATGATGGCCTTAACATGGACTTGATTTACCAAATTTTAATGCGAGTGATCATACTTCCCAATTGGGAGGGTAACGCCAACAAAGATGACAAGGTATAAGAACAAGATGTTTGTCTTTATTATACTTGGTGGAGATATGGTCAACCTGATTTATATCCAAATTGTTATTAGGGTGATAGAACTTATTGGATTTGTCCTCCTTTTTCTTCTCATCCTCTTTCTTCTTAGGACAACAGTCTTCAGTATAAAAATATTGACGACAAAAGGTACATTGAATAGCCCAAAAGTTTTCAGATATGGTATACAATTTATGGACTATTCCGTTTTAAGAATCAGAGATGCGGGATTTTTCAGTGGTTTTAAACCAATTTTAACAAGACATCCTTAATGTCCAAGATGCTTTTAAAACTCTTGTGAACACTAATAAGGTAGACTAGCAACTGAGTTTGGGAAGTGAAGGCTGACATAATGGAGTTAATATCATTGTCAAGATTCAAATGACCACAGGCCACTAAAGTTTGCACCTCCTGATAGAAAAGGTGCATCAAATTATGATGGATTCATTCCAAATGGGACTGTATTCCCATAAACGCCTGCTTTTGAGAAGATGGTGTCTGCTCACTCACGTTTTTCTTTAGCAGAACGTCTTTAATTTTGAGACAAAGTGGTTCAAGTTTTCAGATAGAGAAAATAATCTCCTGAGCCAAATGGGTAAGATGATTGGGCAAGTAAGTAATTTTATAAAAGTCTGGCGCCTAACCCAGAGCTTTCTCGTATAGATAAAGGGAAGAAATAATACTCCCCACCCAGTAGAATATTTATCCTTAGTCTTTTTTTAAAGCTCATAGGGGCATTTGCCATCAAAAATAAACCACAGGCTGTTACATTTGGGTGGAAACATAAGAGGATGAGTCAGAAACTTGAGAAAAATATAGTGAGTGCATATCAGCAACCTCACAGAGTATCTCATAAATCCAATAGTTTAACTTTAAATGATTTACTTTGGCGTCCATCTTTTGGGTAATTCTAGTATTTGTTCTTGCTGCGCCTGGAAATTAAGCTCCAAGGAATTGACCCAAGTTTGGTAGACTTTCCTTAGATTTGAATGCTTGTAGTAAAACATCAGTAATCTTAGCCTATTTGCCTAGGTGTTCAACTCCTCAGCTGAGGATTGAGGTGCAAAGAGTGGCTCAATAGGAGTTCCATCAGGAGTTATTTTACAAGCCTAGGTTATTTTGTAAAGCTTCCCTCACAACTATTCAATCTTCTAAGAAAGAGAACTAAGATTAGATTAAAACAAACTACCAGAGCAATCAGGCCTGGAAGATTGAAGAGGTTTTGGAGTCCCTGGAGGCTCAGAAGGACCTGGAGGCCCAACAGCACCTCGGGGCCCATGAGGTCTAGGTGGTCCTATTGGACCAGGGGGTCCACCTGGCCTGGGGGTACAACTTCTTCAGACGATCCAGTGGGTCCTCTAGGTCCCATAGGCCCACTGGGCTAATAGGTATAGGGGGACCTACTGGTCTACAAGGACTCATACCCTGGGTGAGCCCAGAACTCCAGGGGTTCCATCAAAGTGTAGACTCAAGTTTACAAGTTGAAAATAATTGCTCCAATCGGATAAGGCGATTTCAAATATCCTCTGCCACCGCCTGACTTTGGCTCAAAGAAAGATTAAGATTAACTCTCCACTCAACTTAAATTTCCTGGGCACGTTCCACAAACCTAAAGTCAATGAATCTAGATAAATTGTGAATCAGTAAGTGATTTTCTTCTGTATATCATTAAGGAGATTTTAATGCTAATAATGGTGTCATGATTATCCCAACTGAACTTGGAAGCAAAGTTAGAAAACTCAGAAACAAATTTTTATAGGTATTGCAGTCCTTATAAAAGATTGAATATCCCATGATGTATATTCACTACTTACAACAAGTGGTACAACACAGGGTGCATGAGCTGACGATAATAAGGCCCAGTACTTAATTTAGAAAACTGAGAAGTTTGATATAGATCCCTTATGGTAGAAAGCACAGCACTGGCCTTAGACCGAGAATATCAAACTCCAAGAAAAAGGACCCCGTCAAAAATTGCTGGATGGTGTGTCATATTGTTTCAGGCTGTGTTTGAAGACCTGTGGTATACCTTAAGTTGAATCTCATAAGCTCTAGATTGGCACGAATTCCAACGTAGATGGCGCCCTGGAAATTTCGGTCCTAAAATAACTAACTCAATGATAAATACTGTCCTGACCGTGGTCTTGATACTCTTTGGGTAAAAAAAGGAGAATCCATTGTTGTGATTGACATTTTCAATGATGCATAACTCAGAGTTGCCCTTGTAGTGAGCACCACTTTTAAGATTTTTGAAAAAAACTTCAAAAATGATAGTTCATTTTATGAAGTTACTTTAGAAAAATCTCCAAAAATAAAAGTTGTATATATATAAAAATCTTTTAAACACGCAAAAGGACTAAGTTTTTATTAATGAGATAATTAATATTTATAGTTTTTGTTGAGGCGCACCTTCAATCTGATCTTTTCAATCTCTGAGAGATCAAATCTTCTGAGAATTCTTGATTGGGATATGCGTGATCGTTAAGAGACTTGATGGAACAAAATTCACTTGACTCCCCCTAAGCAACCAGCGGAGTGGTATTTGGGGTAATAGATTCAGAGAAGGAATAAGTTGGCGAAATACTGACACATAGGCTCCAGACTAAAAGGGTGGAGGGAATATGGGTGATCCGATCCTCACTACCGTTGTTTTGGAGGTGTTGACCTAGGCGTTAGATGCCTTAGCAACACCTCAAGGATCACAGCACAAGGGTAGTGTCATCAGGGCAACCAAACAAAATGGCAGTATCATCTAAAAATGCCATAGTGCGGGTAGTGGCCTTTCTTGGTCCTATGATCCCCATCAGCTTCTTCTGCAAAGAGGCCAATATGGGATCAGATGTGTTATTGAAAAGGATGGGGCTAAGATGATCTCATTGAAGAATACCCTGCCCAAAGGTAACTGCAGCTGTAGATCCTGTTGGTGCAAGGACTCTGGTAAGGTGTTGGTCATAGAGCGCTAAGATCAGGCGGCTTGCTATGGAGGGGAGGTAAAAGTAGGATAAGTAAGCATCTATGTACTTTTCAGGCAACACGGTTATAAGCCTTCTCCATAACCAGAAGAGCCATAAAGCCATTCGCCATACATGCATTAGTAGTCAAAGTCGCGTGGAGGGCATTATATCATCCCATAGTGACACCACCGGAATAAAGCCATGTTGAGGAGTTTAGTTTGGGCGACATCCATGATATCATGCAGTTGGTCAGAGCTTTTAAGAATAACTTTTGTGACGCGTTAATCAAAGCCATAGGGCGCCAGTTGAGCAGGTTCTCCCATTTTGACTTCTTATGAATGAGCGTTTTAATTGAACCCCTAGAATAAGGAGTTCACCATGATCCAGAAGTAAAGTGAATAGGTCACAGAGAAATTTGGCTTTTATCAAGAAGGTTCTAGAAGGTATACCCCAAAAGGTATGCCGTCAGGGCTAAGAGGTTTAAGCCGTGGAGTCTTAGGGAGGATTTCCATAAGATGCTAACAGGTGATATGGACCAGAAGAGTTTTGACTGCCTGTGGGTCATTGGGAAGCTCTATATTGCTCCATAGGAAGTCTTGCATATCTAAAAGTTCAGCCTGGTCATAATGTAAAAATTTGGAGTAGAAGCGGTGAAGTTCTTGTGGGATGGCTTCTTTGTCCATTGAAGAGGTGGTGCCAATTCTCAGTGCTCAGATTTTCTGCGCTGTAGATCTGGCTTTTTCTTCTAGATGAAGCTGAAAAGCGTTCCAACTGGGCATAGTAGTGGAAAGATGTGTAGTTGGCTACCAGCTCTCTCTGCAGTATAAATTTGAGTGAAGAGCTTCTTGAGCGGCTTCTCAGTCATCCATTCAACTGGGAGAGGGAGAAGGTTTGCAATTCCACCCAGGTGCCTAATTATAGATCCATCCTTCTTGACTCTGTCTTGAGACACTGTCATCTGGGATTTGGTAATTTCATAAGACACCTGGTTAATTCCTGCCTTGATTGCTCAATTCGCGCTAAGGTTGCTCAGATAAGTTGGTGGGAATGAGAAGTTGTCATAGAAGATTGAGGACAACTTCTATCTACAAAAAAGATTGTTTAGAAGTGTCAGGGCAATCCTTGTCAAAGACCTGCTCGATGGTTAGAGTGTAGTGGTAAGGACAACATTGAGTAAACTGTGATCACTTAGACAATTGTCGCAGGCCTTTGGAGATGAGACATGGCCAACCAGAAGGGATCTTATTAGTGTCAATTAATGCGCGATTCTTGCTGGAGTTTTCCTCCATTGTACTCAATCCTGGCCATAAAACTAAGGCCAGATGCAGAGAGTGGCAGAGAAACTGTGAAACCACTGGTGCTAATGAAGTCATGGAGTTTACTGAATACAGGGTGTTCATCTGTTGAAAGAGTGAAAGAAATACAAACGCGGCTTATAGTAGTGTGAAATCTCACATTGGGATAGTATTTTGCAGGAGCTTAGGTGAACAGATTCTCCAGAAGTTGGTTCTGGTCAGCACCAGTTTGATTCAGGTATATAATGGCGATGAAAAAAGGAGAATTCAGGCGTTATGAGCTTAGCCAATATAGGAAGCCCACCTAGATGTTGTGAGAAGGTGTGGGTTTTTAACTGGGGGATTAAAAATTATAAGGGCGGCATGTTCTGTCCAGAATAAATTTCCTCAAAACTGATCATTTCATGCTTTGTGTTCATTGGGGTAGAGGTGAGGCTCCTGGACAGCAACAATTTCCATCTATGATGATATGAAGTTGTGGAGGAGGCAGGATCACCGCTTATAATTCCGCAAACTTTTGAGTTTATGGATTGTAAGGTTAGGGTACATCCACAAGGGAACTATTAGCTACTCCCCTCCGCATCCTGAAGAGTTGCAGCGCTTAAACCTGAAGTTTGAATTCTATAAGTTTTGAGTCCCTTAGCTTGACTATCATTTTCAGTAAGCTGAGTGGAGCGCCAAAGTGGTTAAAGGGTGGTTGGGATAGGGGTGCGGAGGATACTGAGAACCACTCAAGGATGCTGCCTAAGCTACGTTGCATGGTAGATTCCTAACGCTGCTCAGTGCTGACATCAGTGGGAACCCCATTTTATGAGTTTGAGTCCATACTCTCATCATCCAACACTACATAGGAGTTTACAAGATGTAGGGTGTAAGGGGGAGTAGGGCTCTTTGTGATTTTTCTTCTACCACAGTTTGTAGATTACCAGTTGTTGTTAGTGGGCTGAGCTTTATTAGAAGCTCAGCTTTAGTGCAGTCATGAGCTAGTGCAGCTGGTGGGGGTGCGTTGGAGCGCTGGATGTGGGTGGTTGAAGATGGCTGCATTGGGGGATGCCTTACTCTTGTCAGGAGATGGTAATGACTGGAAGGATGGAGGATGTGCCCAATTTGGAGGGATTTGGTCTTAGGTATGGGTGAACTGTTAGCACTGCAGTTTCAACTGCACAACGAAGGGCATTAGGGTTATATTACATGAACTATAACCCTTGTGTTGGTCGAGGAATTGCTTCTGCTGCCACATGGGAACGTTTTTTCCTGGTTTAAGACCCTGAGTGGTGGCTGAGAGTGCTTGTTTTCGAGCTGTGCAGCCATTATACAGGTGTCTAAGGGTGTTACACCATGTACAATGAGAGCGCGCTCATAAAGTTCAACAAAGAAAATCTCTGGGCATGTCTAAACCACTGACAGACTAGAAATTAAATCAATATTGCGAGCCACAGTGGGGGGATGGTATACATAATGCCCTTGCCAGGAGGGTTTCTTTGAGAAAAATTATAGTAAGAGAGGACACTAAAAGTCTACTGTGAGTAGAGACCCAAACTCCATTAATCACGATGGAGCGACAGCTTAAGTTATTCAGGATAGATAGTCGTTGGAACATTGGAAAATGTAACCCATGAGATTATATCCAGGTGAGTTCGTGTAGGAGATATGGAGAGAACCACGTGGATTAACAAACTGAAGGGTGAAAGAAATGGTCAGCATAGGCAGCTTCAGTGATTACCAAATCAATTTATAGTCCCTCCACAAATCATGGATAGTGGTGTAGAATGGAATGTCTATGGAATTGATGAAAAGTATAAGAGGTAATATTATGTTTAGTATTCAATAAAATTATGTCCTTAGTAAAAGTGAATTGCATTGAAGAGGATTGAGCAGGGTAAAACTTTTTGCTCTATAGTTTCTGCCCAGTTCTACTTAACATTGGCAATACATGCCACTTCACGGGAGTCAGATCTAGGTATTACTAGTGCAAGGGGTTTCTTCTTAGCCCCCATGGCCCCTTGGTGCGCTTATGTTTGCTTTGTTGAAACTGC
The DNA here is from genome assembly GCA_022478985.1 of Massospora cicadina. Classification (NCBI taxonomy): domain Eukaryota; kingdom Fungi; phylum Entomophthoromycota; class Entomophthoromycetes; order Entomophthorales; family Entomophthoraceae; genus Massospora; species Massospora cicadina. The sequence goes on from JAKSZP010002658.1 coordinate 29,568, forward strand.
TGGGAAATATTAAGTAGGTGGTGAGGGCAAGTTTGTGCGGTTAAATGTATGCTGGCATTATTCAGTTGTTGGTGGTGTTGCTTGGCGCTGGGGATAATCTTGAGCATCGTCAGTTTTGTTTAACCCATTTAGATTGGAATATACTTCAGCCAATTGGGAGGAGGGAACTAAATCATAACATCTAAAATTTGTGCTTCCAAAAATGATCCAAATTTTGGGTGTGATTTCTTGTGTTAAACACATCATCTGATTTTAATATAAGTCTTTTTCAACTTTAGATGAGGAAGTACTGATTTGGGAAGTGCCTTTTAAGGGATTTAAAAGGGGTGTTGGGATTTTAACTGGTGAAAAACATTAATTACAATTTAATAGAATATCCATTGAGCGGACTAGGAAGTCTAAACTAGTGATCTGCGAAACAGATTGTTCAGATGACTCAACATTATGGGTTATGGTATGATGATTAGACCTTTTTGAACAGCCTCAATGTTGAAATCCAGAAATTCAACATTAGTGATATTAGGAGGGGCTGAAATATCCAACTCAACTGGCGGGGAGGATGCCTGGAAGGGCTGAGGTTCATACAATTGATTTTTGTGATTAGAAAATCTTGTGAGATGTTCTCCATAGCAGGAGGGGGCCCAGTAGACTGTTGGGATGTAGTTCACAATGAACTCTTGGGTGTGCAGGTTCCAGAGACAAAATCTGGTAAGTGACATTTGGTGAAGTGGCCACATATTTATAAGTAGCTTGTTCTTGCAGCTGATACCTGAGAGCGGGTGACTCTGGTTGACATTGAGTATGGAAACCAATGGCCAATATGCTTATTGGGGTTTCTGGAATGTTTTAGTAAAGTAGAGAGTACTTTTTGCGGGGTTTCCCATCATTGTTGCTATTATTTTCAAAAAATCTTTCTAATGGAGCTAAAATTTAAGATGGAATAATTCTTAAAAACTACATTTAGCAGAAAGAGAAAGGTTCTTGATCTGAATATCCTCAGTAAAGTTTTTTGAACTGTTGATAAGACCCTTAGACTTGTGCTACAAAAGCTCAGCTCACCAATTAAATCACAAATTCTATTTTCTTCAGAAAATAATAAGTTTAGATTGGCAACATAATAAAATCATCATTTAGATGATTAGCTCCAGCACAAATTAAAAAAGAAATTCATAGTTTTGGAGTTTTAGCGCCCATTGAGACAGAAGCCCATCTAGATCTTTCATTTATTGCTGCCATTTGAAAAAGGAATGACCAGTTTTAATTGTAAAATACTTACCATAGAGATAAGGTCAAAAACGTTCGTTAGATAATAACAAAAAAGACATTCTCTTTTGGTTATGCTATAGTTGATTTTACCTTATTAAGAATTTTCTATGATAAAGCTATAGGTGATCTATACTTTTAGCATTATGCTAATCAAATGTAGCTCTGAAAGCAACATTGCTTTAATCTGTATGTAGTAGGATAAAGATTACTAGAACCAGTATGAGATAATTATGTGAACTGTAATAAGCTTGGTGCAAAACTGCATATGATTGCTATTGGATTATTCTTAAAAGAAGGGAACTACTTTATGAAGCAATTGGACCAAAAGCACTACATTTTCAGTAAAAAGTATAAATGGTGGTAGTAACACACAATTATTAAGATACATGAATGTGCCTTGAACGTTTGAGACATGAATGTCCTTAATAGCGCTCACTTCAGTTTACAGAAATAATATATGTTCCCAATTAATCTTTTGACATAAAAATACACCTTGGTCTTAAAGATAAAACACTCAGGTGTTTTTAGTTTTATTGAGGACTGACAAAGGCTTTCTAACACCTCTTTATATGATTTAAGTGTTTAATAAAAGTATAAAAGATACAGTTACATTATTTTTTAATAAACAAGAATGTAAGTAAGTTTTAAGTCATTAGATAAGCCATCCATAGATCTTTAAAAAAGTAGAAGGGGCGTTACAAAGACCCCTGTGAAATCTGGATAGGCCCAAATAGCCCTTTGCTAGAGATTGAAGTGCATTTATGGCAGTTAAGGGGAGCTCTTGGCGTAACAGTTCTTTGACTTTAGCCAAAGTTATAAAATGGGATCAAATCTGTAAACAAGTAGAGAGGTTGCTGAAGATTAAAAGATTGGGCAAATAGACTACTTTAATAGGTAAAAAGTTTTTATATTTTAGTGCGAGTGGGGACATGATTCTGAGAGGACCTCCATCGCCCCAAAAATCAGTACTTTTCATATCCTTCCAGAGCAATTTTCTGGTCGACGCCCTTATTGTTCTTCATTGTCCTCATAACCACAATGGTATGAGTCAAGCCTTTCAAGGTTTGGGAAGTGGAAAGTAAATTCCAGAAGGCATCTTCATTGATTCTCGTGCACATGAGGTTTACTGATCAAAATTCTCATTGGTGCCTCTAAGGATTGGTTTTGTTTGTAAGTGCTCGTTAATTGACTTATTGTGCTCAATTTTGATGCTAGGATTCTAACTCGCTCTTATTGCAAAATCCTGACTGCGCTCACCTCAAGATCCTATCAGAGGGGGTATAAGACTGTATATTTTCCATGTACTCAGTTTTTCACCTTTATAATTAATGGAAATCCCAAGTTCATATCCACCATTGACACAGCCCTAAAATTGAAGAGTTTTGTCCATCCAATGTTGGTAAGTGTTATTTGACCTAAGTGAAAAATTTTGGTTATACCCATTGGTCCAGCCCAAACAGCTGAGGTATGGCAATGAACCAGTCCACTCACCCTCTGCCACCAATGGAATCCACTGAACACCATGTCTCACTCTCACCATTAGAGCTATGGATCAAATCCTGGAGCCGATCCATCCTCTGCCACCTGTGTTTCATCAGGGCTCAGTACAAAAAATAACTCTGGATTTATCAGGACTCTGGCACTGTTTCACTCTACAGATTGAGGTGTGGATCCACTCCAGCCTCTTTAAATCACTCAGTTAAATTGGGGAATTTTGAAGTCATGGCTGAAATGTTAGTAAAGCTCCATAAAATTGGGTGGTTCCTTGAGGTAACACTTATAACTAACGTAAAATTTAAAAAATGGTAAACATTGAAAATAAGTTATATTCAAACTAAAGCGTAATTTGGAATCAACAGAGTAAATATTCCAAGGTGAGGCTTGACCCATTGATTCCTCCTTGATATAAAGTAAACAAAACAAAGAGAGCCAATTTTTATATGCCATTTAAATTATTATAAAATGGAAAATACCTTATTCATGACTGCCTACCTCAAACGAACCAAAAAAAACCATTCATAGGAAAAAATTGGGCTGTCAAAACCAATCAGATTGACCGGATTATAATTTTTAATTACTTGAGGTAAGTTTTATATGTTTTAGTAATATAAACACTATGCAACAATTGTTTTGTCACAACTGTCCCCTGATTGATGTTGGCAATAGAGTAATGATAGTTTTCCTTAGGAGTGACCTTGTAGGGTCTTGACCAAAGACCATTAAGCATATTCTGTCAACCTTTAGATAAAGGTGATAAAAGAGAACTAGATCCCCTAATTGAAAAATTATTAAGGAGGGTCGGCTAATATTAAATTAGGCTGTCTCTCTTTCTGTGGTAGTGACAATTCCCTAGTGGCTAGGGCTTAAAGATAGATAATATCATCAGCTAAGGCCCTCATGGTCAAATCAGAGTTTTCATGAACTGTTATATAATAGGATTTGAACACTACTTGGCAGTCAAGGGGTAATCTCATATAAATCTTTGAAGGGGGACAGCTTGTTTATATGATGGTAGCTTATTTGATAAGCGAGCAAGGCGCTGGGTAGGTAGTGGTTCCTGTGCGTAGGGTTGGAGGCTGTTATCTTTTTAAAATAGAGAAGAGTGTTTAATTAGCACGTTCCACTTCCCCTTTTATGAGGGGGCATTGTGGGCGGTGAAACTTTAGCCAGTTGTAAAATGCGAAGTTAGTCTTGGACTACCTTTGATGTTTGATTTAGTCCATTTTCTTTAAGTAAAATTTTTGTGCACCAGTGCTGAGTGAAAATGGATCTAATAGGGAAATAGAGCCATAACTTTTGCAGTGGTAGCATAATTGAAATTGCTTTGATCCATTTGGCCAGATGGTCCATGGCCAATAGGATATATATGGCTTTGTACCCCAGTGGGCAGAGGGCCACTTCATTTATGCTAACAATATAAATGTGCTTGACAGTGCTATGACCTAATGTTGACACAGAGGACTAGCCTGATCTCGAAATTAATAAGTGTTAGAGCTATAGAACCTCCTGGATGTTCTCAACCATTCAATCCCAACACCATCATTTCTTTAGCCATTTGAAGGTCTTTTTTTAATGCTCCATGTCCCACGGCCATATGTCCTCTAAGAATAACATTTTTTGGGAAGAAGTGCGGATATAAGGGAGCCTTTTATTGTTGGTTTTCTTATACATCATTACCTCTTTGATTTGAGTGTCTTGAGTCAACTTTCAGGGCTCAGTTTGAATCTCAGGAGTTTTCACCTCCCATCACTTAGGCTGGCCAATTAGATCATGCAATTGGTATTCTATGGGGGTTAAGGCATCCAGCACTGGAATCCTTTAAAGACCACTGACACACTGATGAGTTGCTCTTACGTTATGACAATTGTTTAATTCAAGACCTGAAGCCTTAGGGCCCATGTTGTTAAGTGTTTGTCCCTGTCCCTCATCTGCTGCAGCCATCAGAGTAAAGAATGGTCAGTGATTATAGTGAAATGGGCGCCATATAGGTGGGCTGAAAATGCTTGATTACTAATAAAACAGTCAGGTATTTGCATTCAGTAAAGCTATGATTTTGTTCAACCTTGCATAGGCTCTTGTTAAATTAATTCACTTAGTGAAAGACCTGATTATCATCATGCAGAGTTAGGATGGCTCTAACTGCGACGTACTAGCATCAGTGAATATCAAAAAGTGTAAATCAAAACGTGGATAAACTAGATTAGTCTAGTACAAAGAGTTGTCTGCATCTTTTAAACGCCTGATCCTGTTTAGCAGCCACTAAAAAGGTAAAATCCTCTGTAGAAGGATGAGCTGGGGCTCGTCTAAGTCTTCAAACTGATGGATGAACTGATGATAATAAATTACTATGCCAAGGAAGAATTGAGTATTTCTGAGGCTTTGAGGGTATTGACATCTTTTTAATGGCGGCGAATTTACCAGTATGAGTTAAATAACATCTTTTAAGGCCATAATTCTGAGGAATTTCATTTCAGATTAAAAGTTGGAGCACTTCAAAGCTTGAGCTTTATTCAGGCCTTTCTAAGATGTTTAAAGACTTTGCAGAGATGTCCAAAATGCTGAAGGTTTGCAAACCGTCAGTGATATGCCAAGGTACACAGAAAACAGGATAGCTTTAAGTCCTCCTAGGATACCGTCCATGACGCGTTGGAAGTTGGTGGACACATTGCAAAGTCCTAGCATCCATATTGGCTCGAATAAACCCTCATTGGCTATGAGCGCACATTTTGATTGATCTTTGGGGCTAAATCTACTTGCCAACATCCGCTAGTGGGATCCATAGCAGCAAACTTGTGACTCAGAAAGCAAGCAGATAGAGTCATATGATCTTGGGAAAGGGGTAAATGCCCTTCTTAATAATGGAGTTAAGTCTTCAATAGTCCATCACTACATGATAACTACTGTTGGGATTTTTGCACATATTCCTAGCTGGCTAGATTACCATGGATCACTAGAGGATAATTCCCTAATGCGAAGTGAATTGGATATCAGTTGGCCCTGATTTTGGGGTAACTATGTTTGGGCGATTTTAGGTTATTCGCCTGGTCAGATCCATCGAGGATTGATCCAGAAGAATGCTTAAGATCATTTCAGACAGATTTGCCACTAAAATAGGGGCTTCTGATAATTGAATAAGTATCAGGTGTACCAAATGGGATTGGTTTGGTTTCATCACTGACAATTGATAAGTTAAGGAGTAAGTTGCAAGGTAAGTGATGCTGCCTGCAACTAGCAAATCAATAAGTTGGTTCACGACCTGCCTTAATGAGTAACAAGTCCCATTAGCTAATAAGATCTCTTGCCAAATATGGTTGGTTCATTTGGATTGAGAAGAAGACGTTAGGGACAAGTTTTCTAAATCTTTCCGTTTTAAGTCTCAAGGATGTCCAATTATGGAATCCTAGTCAGGATGGGAAAGACCATCTCTGCTGAGTTGAGGAAGGGTGATTCAACAGCAACGGCTGCTATTTCATCAAGGAGGTGCAACTGAAGGTTGGGCGCCGAATTACCCATTATAAATTCCCTGGAATTCGCTAAAGAGTAATCAAAATTTTATAGATCATAATTTACCATATCACAAATTATCAGATCACTTTTACTAGACTATTAGCTTAGTAAACTTTATCAGAATCAATTCTGAGTTCTATTCTTTCTAAGGGATACTACAGATATGTGCAATAATTGGGAGACCTTTTTAAGATAAAAAGTAAGGATCTGAATGGGGATTCGGAAAAGAAGCTGAATCAAATCAGGGATTGCTGCCAACTGTGTGTCAATCCAGAGAAACTGTAAACAGGGATCTAAGAGTAGATTGAGTTAGGCGGTACAAGAGAAAAGTCCCTATTCAAGCCATCATAAGAATTTTGGGAGGAAAAACTGGCTGAGCGTTGGACCAAAATCTAATACTTACATTCAAATATGGATAATAGTCGCCATATTATCAAACGATTAGAGAACTATTATACAACGCAAAGAATTGCACAAAACACAAACCTGTGGGAGATAATATTTATAGAGGTTATTTTCCAAAAATGATCAGGCAACCTATATCTTTGCAAAGTGGTGCTCACTACAGGGGTGTAGTTGAGAAAAAGAACTTAAAAGTGATGCCATATAAAGACGAGATAATAAAATAATGGATGGAGTTGGCAACAATTAATCAGAACGCCCTGAACTCAGCGGATCATTGAAAATTTGCAGCCTTGGAAGAAAGATTTGCCAAAATGGAGGAAGGGTCGATAATGTCACAAGTTTTGAAAATGAGTTACTTGGAAAATTAATTTCATTAAAGAATAAAGAAGGAGACTTAATTCAAGAAGTCTTGTTTCTGAAAACGGAGCGTGAAACAGATCAAGTTCAGTTAAGAGCATTCAGCGCTTACGTTGAGTAGCTGAAGAAACAGGTTGGGGAGTTGAAGACCCACAAATGTGAATGTTAGCCATATGTGGTAACTGATGCTGAAGAATGAACTCCCTGTAAAATAATTGGGAAGGTGAAAACTCAAGAAACATGCTGCCTGATTTACTGCTATTTTGGAGATGATGCCCAAAATTACTCCCAAAGTGAGCTGAGTAGCCAAAACCAGAGAGGTAGTTTAAAATTCCTTTGAGGAATTCATAGCGACAACAAAATTACTGACTTTCTATTGGGATAATGCCCCAGCGTTTTTCCAATTTTTTGATATGTCAATATATGGATATGGCAATTGTCAAAAGGCATTGACGGTGATGAATTGCCTAGATACCAATTGTCAAAACCTAATGTTACCCTACCTGAAGGGACAACTGGTCATACGCAGAAGCCAAAGTGGCCATAATGAAGAATTTGGAAGCCTGACACACATGTCAAAGTGCAAACAAGAGTTTATGACCATTCAATTCCATAAAGACGAATCCTTAGCAATCTTCACTGATTATTTCTACCAGGAAATGCAAATCTTAGTTGGAGCGAAGTTGCTTGATGATTTTGATACCAGAATTACATTACAAGTGGCCCTTTGTCCCTACCATGATTTGCACCAAGTGATGTCTTCCGTGTTCATGATGGAAATTAGTACCTCTCAGATAATACAACTTGAAAATCTTGGGAGCAACCTTTTATGCCCCAAAGAAGTTTCAAGTCAAAACCCAGTACAAAGTTCAAATCCCACAAAGGGGATTGAGTGTGATAAGGAGAAAAACAACCGAACTGTGCCAGGGAATAATCCCAAGGACTTCAAATGGATTAATAAGAAGGAGAAAGTCTGCTACTAATGCAGAGGAAAGGGACATTTCGTTGTACATTGCAAAGAACCCAAGGATCAAATCAATGTGGTCCAAGCAAAAGAGTCTGCAACCTCAAGGGAGTTGGGAAAAGGGCCACAGCCTAGACGTGGAACAGTCTAGAGCTGTGGAGAAGCCTGTTCCCCCCAATATTATACACAAGGAGATTGACAGTGATATGGTTGTGGATGAAGACGTACATGATCAACTGTATCAAGTGGTCAATTTGGACATGAAAACATTAAAAAAGATCTGAGGTGAAGGGGATTGACCCCGAGATAATCAAGAAAGTTGCCTGGATGTAAGACCAACAACTAGCAGACAAGATTCGAGCTGCAGATAATACTGAAGAATTGACTGAAGTTTGATTTGATTTTACAAACCTTTTTTAATCCTCCTCAACACAATAAAGGAATCGTTTTCTGATTTATCAGCGCAAATTATTCATACCCTCAATTCAGCTAATAATGCCACTCTAGACTCAGTAAATACTATATTACAATACTTAAAGTGTATATATATAGATATACTAGTGAATTGAGTGCAGGTGAGGGCAATTGTTGACAGCAGAGCGCCTATTAATATTCTCAACCAAGCTGGTGAAAAGGATGAAAGTCTCGCCTGACTTGGAACACAAGAAGGAGTATAACAGCTGGGCTGAATACCACATCATATGTGGAGCATATAGTTGTAAGTCTCAGGGAGTGTCCTTTAGCTCTTGATCGAGCTATCTTTCCATTCCCAAATAAAAAGACACCAAAGAGGATGGTGGTACCCCTCATCACCCAGGGCAATCTCGCTCACGTAGTTGATGAGCGATGGGTGACAGCCCGTCCACTTCAGATATCACCCCCAATCCCCTCACTCACCTTGGCAGAACTGTTGCAGGGAATTAGTGAAATCTGCGCTGAGATTAACAAACTGAAATTGGTCAGATTTAATTTGGGTAGCAATCTGATGATGGCTGAAATTCGAATGACTGTAAAAGCATGAAGAATGAGATATTGGCTGGATCGCCCAACAGTTCCAATTTGATCCCTAAAACAGTAGAACAAATATTGGGCACTATTGATGAGGGTTTGAAGCCCTTTAATAGTAATTCAGGCGTTGCACCTGATGCACTACTGTTGACCAAACGAATGGTTAAATGACCAAGTGCGGGCAGGTTGGCCGCCCCAAACCCGTTCCCAACCAAATGGACCCATCCCTATATGGGATGGCCTTAAGGGATTCCCGCTGCTCGTCGGGCCAAACGCCATCATACTAACTGCCAGAAACATAGTCGAGCCTTGGTCCAGACGCTTGAGGTCAGACTGACAGAGACTTGGCCCGCTGCCAAATTTTGTGATGTCAGTTTTCAAAGAATAAACCTCCCCACTCCAAACCAATTCGCCAGTTAGGCTGAATTTGTGGATCCTGACCGCGCCTTATCACTACCCAATCAATAACTACTTAATCAGTTGCAAGGCACTGAGAAAACTGTTGGTCAATTTTCTTACTTTCTTTTCCAAATAAAATTTTTATCAAAACCCAAATTTTTATTTTCTTCCTTTCTGACCACGTTCCAGATGGCATTTTCCTGGTGGTCCACCACTCTGCACTCTGGGTGGGCCTTACCAATTCTTTTGGTTACCATGGTTCCCTCCATTGCCAATTGATTTCAATGAGTCCTATATTTTTGGCTCTACAACCCAGTCCTCATGAACTTTCAGCAACAATATACAGGGATCTTATGGCCCTATGTTTGACAACTAAAAGAGAAAATTCGCCTCTCTACCACCCCTGACAAAATGGCCTTAACAACTAAGAACCTCATAGAAACTATCACCGTAGTTTCCCCCCTGTTACTAGAACCCCAGGGTCTGGAGTATATAGTGTGGTTTACTGTCGGAATACTCCTAACATTGTCATTTTGTCACCATTGTGTGGTATCCTATTTCCTGGCTCCATATCAAGTCATACAGTTGGCAATGCCTTTGGCATTCTGGCTTGCTTTCTGGATGCTCACACATTCCAACTAACAGGCTGGTCTAAACTTCTTCTGCCATTTCCATGACATAATCAACCAACCAATACTTCCAGCCACTTCTGCCTTGATTTTCAAATTTGGCACTGCAATGGTTACTCTCTACCAGATGAACGTGCAATCAGTTGTATGCTGTTTGTTACTTTTTTGGTCATTTTCTGACTTAGGGAGAAGCATCCGCTCTATTTTGAGAAATCTTCTTCAAGCCACCCAAGATGTGAAGACCGCATATCCTCCTATTTCCTCTGGTCTGGGGAAAAATCGAGTATCCCTTCCCAAAAGATCGCCAATCAGGTTCTCGATGCACTCACCAAAGTACAAATGTGCACAACAATAGCACTCAATAACGCTTCTGCAAGATCTCAGGTCCAACAAGGTCTCGCATTGTTAGATGCCATGGATGGTGATGCTCGTCGCTGGGTGAGAAGTCTTTTGCATTCCTCCACACAAAAGGGAGACCCTGCTTCCCTGATGGTTGTTGTATCGGCCGCCCTGAATCCCCTTGTGTCCCAATCAGACCATTTATTTAAACTGCTCTTTGCCATGGCCGAAGCCCCTAGTTTGACTTCTTTGATTTCTACCTTTATGTGAATTGGCTCCCGCATCAGGACTATTATCAATATGCTTCAGGCAGTCTTTAGAGCTAGTTTGGATTCAGTTTCCGCTCACCATATGGTTTGGTCTACCACCCAAGGATCAATAAATCAAATAGGCGTCACCGCAACTATCAAAGCTTTGCCTCGCCACGTTTCCTCATATCATAAAGGGAATTTATGATATGATTCCCCAAAAAAGATTTAGATGATGCCCCCAATACCAAAATAGTAGCGGATGTGGGCTCCAACTCTGCTGGAACCCTCAAGTCTGAGTTAGCATCCCAGAGTTAACTATTAATGATTCTGTTCAAGCCCAGACGAAGGAAATGATTTTCCAAGCCCTAGTACTCCCAATTTTCGCCCCAGCAAAGAACCCTGACCCTGGTCCCAACTCACCTATTATTTCTTCAGTCACCCATGAGTCAGTCATATCTCCAAATAAACAGAATTTTGCTTATTTCCTTGTACCTATGAGAATTAGCATCAGTCCCCATCATGTCTCCTTTGAAGCTCTGGTGGATACCGGAGGCAGGGAACTTCATGAGTGTTGAGTTGGCACAACAACTGAAACTGGATATGGATGTGGGCTCCTCAGTAATGGTGGCCTCCTCTGCTTATCAGTCTTTGTATATTGTTCGTCGTCCAATATATTTCTCAATTCACCAATATACCTTCTGTGATTGTTTTTCAGCCATGCCAAACTTTGTGTTCCCAGTGATCTTGGGTGTGGGATGGTGGCGTTGACAACACGTGAGGATACATTTAAAATCTAATACATAGTCATTTTCCAATGAAATTTTGGAGGGAGAGTTCCCTCTGATCAATACCCTCAAAAACCAAAGGAACCAGCTCCATCACCACCCTATTTACTTCCGCTGGCATTCTGGCCGAGTTTCCCTAAAACTTAATGCCATATTGCAGAATTTTTGACATGGAAAAGGCGGATCATTTGCCAAAACATACTAGGTACAATTGTGGATTTTGGACAATCGTGGAGTTGGTGAACATCAATTGCCCGTTTTATCCTCATACAGTGGAGGAAGAGGTTGCACTCAATACCTGATTGGACGATATGTTGAAAAAAGGTTGGTTGTTTAAAGAAACTTCACCCATCACCTCCCTATTTTCTTTGCAAGAAAATAGGATGGATTGCTCCGCCCTTGCATGGATTATGGTCATCTGAAAAAAATAAGAGTTACAGATCCCTACTCATTGCCCCTGGAGCAGATAATCAGTCAGGCAATTGCCAAATCCCGAGTTTTTCCAAAACTTGACCTGATAAACACTTTTAACCAGATTCGAGTAATGGAAGGACAAGAATGGCTGACTGCAATCTGAATGAGGCGAGGTAATTTTAGTTTCGCGTAATGCCCTTCAGGTTGAAAAATGCTCCCGCTACATTTCAATGAATGATTGACAATGCATTAGGGGACCTCCAGTTCTCCTGTGCTATTGCATATATTGATGATATCCTAGTCCATTCCCCAACTCCTGAACAACACACTATCGACTTAGAAGCAATGGTGGTTGCTTTACATAAAGAAGGACCGTTCCTCAAAGCTTCCAAGAGCGAGTTTTATAAGGAAGAGGTTACATTTCTCAGAAACTTGGTGCTTAAAGAAGGTGTCGCCATCCCCCAATAAATTAGATGCAATCTGAGAATGGCCAACCCCAACTACACAGAAGCAACTTTGAAGCTTCTTGGGTACTATCATTTTTTTAAAGAAATTTTCCCCTGCACTTTCCCAGTTGGCCGCCCCGCTCCATCCCCTCACAGGGAAAAACATACCGTTTTTTTGGACCCCCAAATGCCAGCAGGCGTTTGAATTGATCAAGGAGGTGTTCATGTCTCCTCCCATTTTGAAACATGCCATCCCACTAAACCATATATCATCACATGTGATGATTCATCGGTAGCTGTTGGCGCAGTGCTGCTTCAGGACCACGATGGTCTTGAACATCCGGTCACTTATTTCTCCTGAAAATTTACTGCTATGGAGTAGTCCTGGGCCATTTATGACAAGGAACTGGCTGCTGTTGCATGGGCATTAACTCATTGGCGGTACCTGTTGTAAGGTGCTCATCATGAGTTAACAGTTTGCATGGATCACCAGGATCTCTTGTATTTTTGCAAACCCCAAAAATTGGCACACTGGCAAGCCCAAACCTATTGGGACCTGTGCAGTTTTAACTTCAATTATGAATTTATCAAAGATTCACTAAATGTCCTTCCCAATTTCCTAAGATGTAGTCCCGCTCACTGCCCCTTAGAACCTGAGGAAGTGGATCTTGTTAATGTGATTCCTGCCACTCAAATTCTGTCAATCGTTCCCTCCATTGTTTCATCCACCGCGTTGTCATCTGACGATTCATTATTGGCCCAGGTGTTAGCAGGTCATATGGCTTGCCCTGAGGGCGTGGAGTTGATTAAACACTTGACTCACTCGAGTCCCAAACACTCCCTAAATTCTTTAGAAGAAGGGCTCATTTACTTCTGTTCTAGTGTTTGGGTGCCCCCTCCTACCGCCTGAACGTATTCCACGCACACCATGATCCCCCACAGTCAGACACACTGGTAACAAAAAATGCATCGACCTGATCAAGTGAACCTTTGATTGGGCAGGACTAACAAAGAGGTTCCAGCTTGGACCGCCAATTGTGTTACTTGCGCTTGGGCCAAGTCAGGCTGCTCCGGAATAAATGATCTTCTGCACCCTTCACAACAGGCGGAAGGTCCATGGACCTCGGTGTCCCTAGATTTTATTGTCAATCTCCCCTGCTCTAATGGGTTCACTCCGGTGATGGTAGTGGTGGATTGCTTTACCAAATTTTCCCTGTGTATCCCTTGTACTTCTGTGATTACATCAGATGAAACTGCCCGTCTGACTGTTTGACATGTGTTTTTGATGTTCAGTCTTCCCCAGGAAATTGTGAGTGACCAGGGCACCCAGTTTACCACCCAGTTTTGGAGTGAACTCTTGTCAATCATTAAGATAACCCCCTGTTGATCCACGGCATATCACCCCCAGTCCAATGGTCAGACCAAGCGGGTTAACCAAGTTCTCGAACAGTACCTGCGTTGCTATGCTGTAGCAGCACAGGATACTTTGGCTGATGACTTGCCTCTTGCCCAATTTGCATACAATAATGGGACTCACACATCCACGGGTTTTCACCATATGAAGCAATGTTGGGATATAACCCATCATTTTCAGTCAGAGAATGCTTGTGACCAGAAGTTCAAGCTGCCGCAGATCATGCTGCCATATTCAATTGACCCAAACTTTAGTGCAGGAACACCTCACTAAAGCCATCGTCAACTATAAGCGATTCACAGATTGTAAGCGCCTTCTGGGTCATGACTTTATGGTGAGTTCTTACATCATGCTAGATACTCGCCATTTGCAAATCAAAACCCCTTCCCACAAATTTACCAGCAAGCGTTCAGGTCCTCACTTAGTGGAGGAGGTACAGGGTAATGGAGCATTTCATCTGAAGCTTCCCGCGCATTGGAAGCAACACCCAGTTCTCCATGTATCCCAGCTGTCGCCCTTCAAGGGCGTAATTCCCACAGACCCAGAACCAATCATCATCAATAATGAGGAAGAAGCTGAAGTGAAGGCCATCCTGGCATCTTGGAAGTCATGACGATCAGTCCAATATCTTGGCTGGAAAGGATATCCAGATTACAAAAACAGTTGGGTCAAGGCGCACAATTGCGCAAATTGCATGGCTCTGGTTGACGCTTTCCACACATCCCACCCTGAGGCTCCCCACCTGCTTCAGAAGATCGCGACGATCATGGCTAACAAGTTACCCAAAGCGCATAAGAATGTGGCTCTGGTGCAGTTTCCCGGTGGGGGTGACATTCCTTTGGAAAAAGGAAAGGGTAATGTAAGTCTCAGGGAGTGTCCTTTGGCTCTTGACTGAGCTATCTTTCCGTTCCCAAATAAAAAGACACCGAAGAGGATGGTGGTACCCCTCTTCACCCAAGGCGATCTCGCTCAAATAGTTGATGAGCGATGGGTGACAGCCCGTCTGCTTCAGATCCCACCCCCAATTCCCTCACTCACCTCAGCAGAACTGTTGCAGGGAATTAGTGAAATCTGCGCCGAGATTATTGAACTGACATTGGTCAGATCTAATTTGGGTGGCAATCTGGCTGATGGCCAAAATTTGAATGGATGTAAAAGCATGAAGGATGAGATATTGGCACTGTTACTTTTCTTTCTCGTTGCAAACACTTTTGCAACCTATTCAATTCAAGACTAAATCTAGTTTGATAATCTCACAGAGGAGATTAGTCTGCGCCCATGTCTGGGAGCAGTTGGGCAAGCAAGGTAAGATGAGCAAGCGGAAGGCCCGCGGCCTCCAACGTTCAAAAACGCCCCGGAGAATCTGGCGGAATAGACAAAAATCTTAAAAAACTGGTGGTCACAATTTCCCCAGAGATACTCGCGTGGCAAGCACGATGCAACCAGTAGATCAACACGCCACACTCCCAGCCACTTTCGTTGGTGGAATTTGGAGTCCGTGTGTATCTGGACATCCAGAAAACGGCCTTATGGGAAAAATTTTGTGAAGATGTACACAAAATTTTCCTGACCGCGGTGTACGTTGCACCTCACTCCATGTCATGCGGTTGGCTGGACCTAGGTTTCAAAAGCAAAATAGCAGCAGATGAGGCTGCAGTGGTGCGCATAGTGGTTGACCTCCCCAAAGGGCAATGGGTCATCGAAACCAAATGCACCAGATGGACAAAATCAAACTAAATTTTCCTCACGTTTGACTTTTTGCCTACTATGGTAAAACGTGACATTTTGGAGCAACACCTGAAAGATGGTCTCACCATATACAGCGAAATACAATCTTTTAAAATGCAACGTTTCACGCTGATGTCACATCTGTGCACTGGCAAAGCCATCACAGTTCTGACCAAACTGAGGAGATCATGAAGGACCTAACCCAGATCCCACATTCCACCTTTATTGACATTGCAGGGCATAACACTCACCCATTCCGGGTAACTGTGGACAGCGCGCCCCCTATTTGTACCCACTGTGACGCGTTCAGCCATAAGGCGCATGCATGCCCCATCAAGGAGGGCGTCACATTCCAAGAGCACCCCTCGGCAGCCATGGCCAGTGGAGAGGCGCACTACGAACCAACCGCAAGCATCAAGGAGGCTTTCCTGTGGGGAGCACAAGGCTGCTACCTATTGATTAAGCCCATCTCCCCGCAGGAGTGGAAGAAGGCCAAGCAGGCCCATAGGGCCGTGGCCAAGGAAGCGGCCAAGGCCACCACCACCATCCCACACTCACAACGCCAGGAGGACATGGAGACCTTTGTGGTGGAAGTGACTTGGGAATCCATCACCCAATCAGATTGGGAGGCCCATGCTGAGTGGGCCACTCAATATGAGGATCCGATGGGAGATTTGATCTCACCCAATTGCTGTACCCAAGCTCTGGTCAAAACTGACTTGGGACCTATCTCAACTGAAAAAAATTTTTTTGCCCTGCTCGACGGTGCACCAAACTTATCCGCACCGCAAAAAATTTGTCCAACGTCGGGAAAACAAAAAGTGAAGGCCAAAGCCAATGTGACTCTTTCCGCAAAAATTAACAAAAACCCCGATAGTGTTGCTGCTAACATCTGCGCTGCTGTGAAAGCCCGTGGGGACCTTGAAGAGGCTGGTGGGCACGGGGCCCACCCCCTTGCACCTAAAGTGTGATAGGGGAAACCTTCACTCTAGGGATGCTGAATATCGCTTGACTCAAGGCCTCCCCATCCCAGGCTAGGAAACTGAGTTTTTTACAACACAATTTACCCGTGGATATCCTGGTCATCCAGGAGTCCCACTGTCCACGAGGTTACAAGGAAGCTTGGAAAACAATGCTCCTCCCATCCCTATCCTTTTAGTTAAAGCACTGTGGGGTGCTAATTCAGAAAAATAATTTTTTCAAATTCACATCCTCAGAAACATGTCTAAATGGCTGAGTGCTCATTGTCACCTTCTCGTGGGCTGACGTTGCACACACAATCATCAACATCTACACCCCAAACGGTGCACATGAATGTCAGGAATTTTTCTCATTGGTCAAATCCCTCCCGCTACCCCCTGATTCTTTCTTAGTTGGTGACATGAACTGTTGGCTAACCTCACCAACGGACTGGTGGCCGCCCTCACCCCACGCCCCACAGGGTCACATAGAACTATGCATTCTAAAAGCTACCCTTGGGTTAATGGATGCGCTGCTGCAACATACCCCACTGCTCAAAAACATGATGCGTCCCCACGTCCACAACAGCAATAAGGTCCATGACCTGCATCGACCTTATTCTAACACTGGCAAAATTCCAACCCCACATCTCCCACTTCAAAACAACGAAAATGGAATTCTCTGACCACCAACTGGTCTCGATAATATACCACTTACCCATCACAGTTGCAAAGGCCCCACATTGGTGCAAAATCCGCCCCCCGAGCTCGCGTTGCCAGGATTTTCCATGTGGGTGGAAGAGGCAACTTTGGTGAAATCATTTGTTGCACCATTTTGTGTGGACCCTATTACCACATGGGCAACTTTCAAAGAGGACACCATCCGCCACTATCACCATCTCTCCTCCTGACTCTCATAAGCCATATTGGCGGTTATCTCATGTGCGCTGGCGGAATTGGCCCACTTAGAGTCCAATATTCCAGCCACAGGATACAGCCCTGCATGGGGCTGGAAGTGGGCGGAGGCAGCCGCCCACCTCAACGCACTCAAAAGGCAACACAAACATCAGGTTTGTGTCCAATACAGGGCCACATGCATCACTAAAGGCGACAAGTGCACCGCATACTTCTTTAAAAAATTTTTTGCACCATGCCAGAGTGTGGCCTGCACACAGGTGTGAAGATCGGATAATTCCATTGTGGACACACCAGCCGAAGTGGCAATCAAAATGCAAAAATATTACTCCAAGTTATACCGAGCCAAAACCAATTCAGCTGGCCGAAATGGCAGAATTTCTTGACTGAGCTCATATCTGCACCATTTCCTGATACCCAAAAATAATTAATTTAATTACTCCAAACGAATTATGGACAGCCATTCGCGGTGCGCCAAACCAAAAATTCCCAGGCCCAGATGGCATTCCATATGAGTTCTACAAAGGATATTTTAAATATATATCCCCATTGCTGCTAGCCTCACTCAACCAAAGCCTGGTGGAAACGCACCTCCTACCAGGAGGACATGAGGCCTTTACTGTCACACTCTTCAAGAAAGGGGATAAGCTTGACTTAGCCAACTGGCGCCCCATTTCTCTAACAAACACAGACACCAAAATTTTAACAAAAATCATGGCTAAACGTTTAGGGACTGTAGCATCTGCCACCATCTCCCCAGAACAATTCGGTTTCATCCCCAGAAGGTCGATTTGGGATAATGTGCACTCTATGGCTAATGTATGTCAGTCCACACCCTCTGGGGCACTTGTATTCTTGGACCAACAAAAGGCCTATGATAGAGTAAACTGGGAATACCTTAGGGCCTGCTTCCCCTTAATTCCGCCTACCCCCCACTTCATAAACTGGGTGATGCTGCTCACGGAATTTGCAACAATGGCAGTGCGTGGCCCAGGTTTCCAATGGAAGTAGTCCGCCCTCCAAGGGGCCTGCGACAAGGGGACCCCTCAGCCCACTCTTATACAACTTCAGCCTTGACCCACTACTGCGAAATGTGAATGCCCACCTCACTGGGGTCCATGTGCCAGGCCAAACCCCAGTCAAGATGATGACATTTGCAGATGATTGCATGGTGGGGGTGTCTAATAACAAAGATGCACGCACGCTTGAAGCCCTCATCCAGGAATATTCCCGGGTAAGCAACGCAGCACTGAACGCCTCAAAAACCAAAATTATCCTCCTTGGTCGGTTTCAGAACTGCTGGGCCCCAGCAAGTAGTTCCCAACCTGGCCCATCTGCTCGCCCACGTCCACGCCTTACTAACTCAACACACACTGCTCCACTGGTGCTCCCCTTCGTGCCACGTCCTACCATAGGACCGGTGCGCCATCTGGGCGTGTGGATGGAGGCAGGCGGATATTGTTCAGCAGTAATGGAGTGCCGTATACTGGACAACGTGACGAAGCGAATAGCCTCTCTCAGAACCCACCCTACTACCCTCACTGGCAGGGTTGTTCTTGCCAACTCTATGCTCCTATCCAAAGTCTGGTTTGGAGCCCACGCCATCCCCTTCTCCCCAAGCTTCTTCAAATCCCTGTATGTTTTGCTGCAAGGATAATTTTGGTCAGGCCGCCCTCCACCAGTACAGCTAGAGGTCATGTTTGGCCCTCATCATCAAGGTGGCATGGGCCTGCTTGACTTCAAAGCCCATGCTGCCAAGATCCTGGGCACCTGGAACGCGGCCGTCACCACTCCTACACTCCCATCCCAACACTGGTCCCGCGCGGCCTGCTCCAACTTTTCCCGAGCCTTGGGCCTCAACAATCCATCAAACCCCCACTCCCTGATGAAATACCTAGCTTCACACCCATCGGCCACAGGTCCTCACGGGACTAAAACCCACTAAAAACGAATCCTCCTCTCCATGCGGAGCGCTGAGTGGAGAATTCGTACTAGTGGACATACAACCCAAAAAGGCCGCCCCTCTCCTCAGTTCACACAAGAGGTACAGGGGCTACCCTTCCATGATGGCGTGATCCCCATTCGACCCCAAGTCCTATCCAGGGTGGACTACCTGGACATTATGGACATCCCTTATTCCACTGAGACCCAAAATACTATCTGAAAATACGCACACCATCCTCTGTTGCAGCCTCAAGTCCGCTCCCATGTGTGGCGCTGCATGAGAGCGGGTGTATCGTAAAGCTGAGCGCTCTAACGCTTTACACTCATCCTGTGTCGTGTGTGGCCAGTATGGAACGCTGTTCCACCGCCTGGAGAAGTGCCCCACCTCTAAAGTGATATGGCGCGAAGTCCAACGTCTGCTAGGCCAGGATCAAATGCATCCCTTCAGTCAGTCAAGAGATATGTTTGCTTCATCAATGGCCTCCCCCCTTCCACCCTCCCTCCATGCTCTGGTGGTTGCAATCGCCATGTGGACTATCCACACGATTGTCTTGGATGCCATCGCTGGCTCCATACCCACCCTCCCAGAAGCTGTCCACAGATTCTAGTCTCATTTGGTGGACCACTTTCAAGCGTGGATATTTGGATATCTCCCACCGCGTCACTGAAAGCTGGTCTCCTCCTGGTTCCCAGTCTGGTTCATCAAATCAGACCCCTTCCTCCAAACGTGCTCAATAGTGGCTACGGCCCCTTCACACGTTCCCTCCCCCTCCCCATAAGTGGCATTCCCGCTGGCAACAAGAGATAGCATCGCTTCTCTGGGGTGCCTCCCCTGGTACTAAGTTTTTCTTTCCTGAGTCATATTTGGAAGTGTCCGTCCCATGGTCAGCCTTCCCCATAATAAATTAAATTAAAAGAATGAGATATTGGCTGGATCGCCTGACAGTTCCAATTTGATCCCTAAAACTGTAGAACAAATATTGGGTGCTATCGACGAGGGTTTGAAGCCCTTTGATAATAATTTGGGCATTGCACCTGATGTGCTACTGTCAACCAAACGAACGGTTAAATGACTGAGCGCGGGTGGGTTGGCCACCACGAACATGTTCCCAACCAAATGGTCGCGTCCCTATATGGGATGGCCTTGGGGGATTCCCGCTGCTTTTCAGGCCAAACGCCATCACGCTAACCGCCAGAAACATAGTCAAGCCTTGGTCCAGATGCTTGAGGTCAGACCAACAGAGACTCAGCCCACCGCCAAATTTTGCGATGTTGGTTTCCAAAGAATAAACCCCCCCACTCGCAACCAATTTTCCAGTTAGGCTGAATTTGTGGATCCTGACTGCGCCTTATCACTACCCAATCAATAACTATTTAATCAGTTGCAAGGCACTGAGAAAACTGTTGGTCAATTTTCTTACTTTCTTTTCCAAATAAAATTTTTATCAAAACCCAAATTTTTATTTTCTTCCTTTCTGACCACGTCCCAGATGGCATTTTCCTGGTGGTCTACCACTCTGCACTCTGGGTGGGCCTTACCAATTCTTTTGGTTACCATGGTTCCCTCCATTGCCAATTGGTTTCAATGAGTCCGATATTTTTGGCTCTACAACCCAGTCCTCATGACCTTTCAGCAACAATATACAGGGATCTTATGGCCCTATGTTCGACAACTACAAGAAAAAATCCGCCTCTACCACCCCCAACAAAATGGCCTTAACAACTAAGAACCTCATAGAAGCTATCACCGTAGTTTCCCTCTCTGTTACTAGAACCCCAGGGTCTGGAGTATATTCAGTGTGGTTTGCCGTCAGGATACTCCTAACCTTGTCATAACATCACCGTTGTGTGGTATCCAATTTCTTAGCTCCATATCAAGTCGTATGGTCGGCAATGCCTCTGGAATTCTGGCTTGCTTTCTGGATGCTCACGCATTCCAACTGGTAGGCTGGTCTAGACTTCTTCTGCCATTTCCATGACATTAGTTCTCTGCCACTTCAATTTATTAACTTGTTGGTGTCTGCACCAGCAATAGTTTTGGCCAACTAAAACTATGACATTCTGATTAGGACGAAATTTCTACATAAGTACAGAGTTAAATGTAACTATGAGGATAAAACATTGACCATATTGGGTCAGACGATACCATTGGTCTATCAGAAGGATGGGGAAGCTCCACTGAGTAGGAGTAATAATTTCATCAACTTGATATACAATGATGGCATTGTCCCAATTAAAACCAACTAGTTGGCTGAAAGCGATGAGAAATGCCAACGGAAATCTTGAAAAAATGGGAAATTTCACTGAGGATCAAGAATACAAGAAACTTACCGCTGGGATCAAAGATAATAGTTGACATGGGGTTGACATTAGAGACACCAAAGCTGCTGTATAGGGGAGTTGGAAGCCCCTGGAAGAAGTCCAGGGTAGAGTCTTGGGTGGCTCCTGGAATAATAATGCTGAGCCATGGAAAAATTCGAGTTCTCCAGGAGAATTTAAGCGAAAACTGATAAAGATTGAAAAAAATCAGATCATTGCATTTGTTCATTTCATACTAATGGCTGAAATGAGGAAATTCCATGATTTTGGGACCCTCAATGAGAAAGGATTACTGGCTGAGGTAACCAAGAGTATCAACCTATTGGTTGATCAAGAGCAACTTGCTGATTTAACGGAAGGACATCAAGAGGAGATGCTCAAAATGTTCGAAAAGTATCTGTAATTATTTTCCCAGGATGACCAAATTTGGGATGCACTAGAGATGTGATCCACAAGTTCAATACCGGGGAAAATTTGCCAATAAGGATGAGACCAATTCAATGGTCAAAGGAAGCCAAAACGGTAGTGGAATAAGAAGTCAGCAAACTAGTTAAGCATGGGCTTCTAGTTTCATCATTATGTCCCTGGGTGAGTCCAATTTTTATTATGAAGAAAAAAGAAGGCTCTAATTGAGGTGGTGATCAATTACCAGAAGTTGAATAGGATTATGAAGAAGGATTCATATCCCCTACCAATAATTGATGATGTGCTAGATTGATTGGGGTAAGTGAAGTATTTTTCCACAATGGATCTAATATTAAGATTTTGTCAGATCAATTTGTCAAGAGAAGACCAAGAAAAGTGCGTGATTATTACCAAACAGGGGCTATATCAACTGAGAAGGATGCCCCGGGGTCTATGCAATGCGCCTGAGACGTTCCAGAGGGCCATGAACGCTATACTAAATGTCATGAAGTTGTCATGCGTCCTGGTGTACTTGGACGATATCAATGTGTTCATTAGGACGTTTACTGACCATTTACACCACTTAGGGGAAGTGTATAAGAGACTGTCTATGTCCAACCTGAAAATTAAGCCGAGGAAGTGTCATCTCTTCAAGAAAGTGTTGGACTATCTAGGATTCGTGATCAACTCTAGTGGACTGCAGCTGAAAGCCCAGAAGATCAAAGCAATAGAACTAATAGCCTTGCTAAAGAGTGTCCGAGATATCCAAGTGTTCTTTGGAATGGTCAGATACTATAGAAGATATATTTGTGATTTTTCCAGAATTGCCGAGCCCTTATTTCATCTATTGAAGGATCCAAAGAAAGGATTTGTATGGAATGAAGAAGCACAGAAATCCTTTGATGAGTTAAGCCAGTGCTTAATAGATTCTCTCCTTTGAAATATCCGAATTTTGATCAAGAATTTATTATACAAATCAATGCTTTGTTGATGGCAATTAGCACTGCATTAAGCCAAGTAGATGAACTTGGGGACGAACATCTGGCAGCATATGTAAGCCAGACACTCTCGGCCATTAAGATGAACTACCCTGTAACTGAGCGTGAATGCCTTGCAGTCATTTATGCCTGTAAACAGTTTTGGGTGTACATCCATAGAACGCACTTCAAAGAGGTGACGGACCACTCCTTTTGCATTGTCTTCACAATTTGCAAGAACCAGAAGGACGACTGGCCTGATGGGCATTGAAGTTACAGGATTATGATTATGAGATTGTCCCTCAAGTGGGGGCTTCTCATCAGAATGCAGATGGCTTATCGCAGTTACCAATGGTCCAGATGGTATAACAGCAGGTGGATGAGTTATTCCAGAGAATGGTCAATGGAGAAATCAGGAATGATCCCCATGAAATTCATGGTGCGCATTTAAAGTGACGGAAAACACTAAGACCATGGATGGAAAAGTTTTCATGACGATTAATGGTAATCAGTTACTATTCCCAAAGCCATAAGAAAGAGCAGCTATTGTTCAAGCCGCTCATAAGGTTGTTGATCATGGAGGCCTGAGAAAAATGACTGACCATATTTGCCAGTACTACTATTGGGAGTCAATCAACTATAATGTTGCCAACTATCTAGCTTGCTGTGTGAAGTGCCAGTTATATAAGCCACATAAGAATATGACTGGATACCAACTGGTCCGCCATGACTTACTTGGTATATGGTGTCCATTGATATGATGGGATCGCTGACAATGAGCACAGGGGGAGTCAAATACATAATAGTTGCAATCTATCATATGTTGAGATGGGTTGAGATGAAGGCTCTGGCGAAAGTAGACACTACCATTCCTGCAAATTTCACCCTGGATCATGTAGTATACCAACATGGATGCCCACAGGTCCTGCTTAGTGACAATGGGACAAACTCCACGTCTCATGTGATCCCACAGTTAAATGAGATAATAGATCTGAGGAGTCATGTCTTTACCCTACCAGTAAAAGCCAAATGGACTGGTGGAACGAGTTAATGGAATGCTGGCAGTGATGATGAGGAAGATGGTCATAGGAAGAACCTTCGTGTGGGGAACATACCTGAGTTCAGTGACGTTAACCTACAATATTAGTCATCATACAGTGATGGGAAAAACAACATTTGAATTGCTATATGGGGGGAAGGCCGCGTTGCCACCGATTTTATATTTGGTGGTGGAACCAACATCGGGGATATGTGCCAAGCAGTACCTGAACCAATTGATGAATATCCTGATCAAAATGCAATCACATGCGTTCAATATGACTTTGAAAAAAAGGATATGAGCAAAAACAATGGACAATAAGAACCAACCACATTATCAGAATACCAAATAGGCGAAAGAGTTACCTACTGCAACATGCATGGTTTGGGGAGAAGAAACAAATTGGATGTATTGTGGTCAGGTCTATTTGAGATGATTGTCAAGATGGCAATGGACGCATACTCCATCAAGAACCTCTTGGATGGAAGGATAGTATGTTTTTTCCATGCTAAATATTTAAAGCAAGGAATTAATGGAAAAATAATGAAACAAGAGTTTCCAAAGGACCGCTGAACCATTAAGTTGGTTATGTCTTAAAAGATTTGGTCAAGTCTAAAAAAGGACTTCTGAACCAATCTAGATGGGTAAGTCTTAAAAATGAAAGACCTTTGAACCTTAGGAAAACTGGTAGGTCTAAGTATACCTAGGATCCAGTTTGGGTAATAAATTAAAAAGATGGACCGCTGAATCAAAACAAGGTCAAGTCCCATAGAAAAAAGAAAAAAATAAAAGATTGATAAAAAAATTGGAAAAAAGATTATTAAAAACCGCATAAAAAATTGATATATTTATAATCTTTATTTTTTTATTGATTATCCTCAATTCAGGGATGATTTCATTCATGTTGCCTTTTGGAGGAGGTAGATGGGTTGCAGTAGGAGTTAATAACCTGTAGAAATCTATGTGAGATTGGACGCTAGTGAGGGCTAGACCTACCTGAAATTAAGTTCGTTGAGTGGAAACAGATCCCTGTAAGAAAGCGACTAGGGGAAGGGAAATTGAGATGTCAGAAGATAATAAAATACGAAGCCCCATAGTGGGGAGGGAAGCAACTGTACAATAAGAGGCAATTGGCGAATAACCTTGAGTAATCCCAATATGGTACCAGGGCAGGAAGCTTGCTTTGAGTGCTTGCCAATGGGCTTCATCAAGAACACTGGGCATATGGGATGGCAATGAACAAGTGATAATAGATGGGGTTTGCCAAATCATGCCCCCTATCAAAGACATCAGCAGAAGATACTGATGGGATGTACCAGAGATGAGATAGTTTGAAAGGAGCAAATGACATCCTGCAAGTGACAACTATGGGCTTCTTGTTAGCTGAAGCAGAAAGAGTGATGTAGACTAGGAGAGGCTGGAAGCTTCATGGCCCAACATCAAAGAACTTAGCTGGCAAAGCAAAGGGCTTAAGATGAAATATCCTGATCTAGGATGTTTTCAAGATCATAATAATTAAGAGCTATGGATAAAGCCTCGGGACTGGACCTTAATTCTGCATAGGGGAGTTTAAAATGTATGCTGTTGCTGATTGTGAGTTCAGTGGCCAAGACAGCTGGCTTGTAATATTGACCGAGTTGGAAGAGGAACTCCAGAAGCAAGTCTGATCTGGCGAGGAATGAATAATTAAGAGCAAAAGACATTACTTCATGAGGTTTGAAAATGATGTTAGGAGTATCTGTGAAAGGAGCTGAATACAGGAGATTCTAAAAATCAAACTCTAGAATTGATGAAAGAGGAAGGATTGGCTGCGAGTCATTTTAGATGATTGCTAACCTGGTTTCAGAAGGGGTTGGTTACCATTTCCTGTAATTCCACAGAAGGACTAGCCACTGGTACTTGACTAGGAGTATTAGTCCTGGAAGGACCATAGAAAAGGCTCAGTTGCGCAGATTGACTCATCTGCTGGAAGAGACAAAGATCTTGATCAGATAAACTATTAAGTAACTGTTGGTACCGCAACTTGGAATTTGACATATGATATAGATGAGAGGGGGATGTCAGACTTATATGATAGTCAACATTATGCACTCTGAAATCAATTAAGCTCCAATTTCAGAGAAATTAATCTCAGAATTAATGGGATAAGCTCTCCAGAGAAGACTAAAGATTGATATGAGCCAAGAGGTTATGAGAAGAAAGATAACAAGGGCAAACATAAATAAGCATTCTTAATTAGGCTTTGAAACAAACATTGACGTCAAGAATCTCCTATCAAGGATTAGGAGAAAATGAGGAAATTGAGGACGCTAGATCAAGAATCCTGAATATGACAGCGGGTCTTATGCCCTGATGGGGGAAAACTGGATCCTGGGATTAATACCATCATGAGTGAATTGATCAGCCCAGCATGACAGAAGGTCATGGGAACCATGTTCTGAGTAGGAAGTAGCGAGGAGGAAGAGGAAGAGAGCTGCATGCTGAAGCAACACTGAGCAGCGTTGAGTACTGTTGATCATACTCCTCTTTAGCAAATGAAGTATTTGACCAAGTTTTTAAGAGGTGTTCTCCTTCCCAGTCCTTTTCTTGCTGGAAAGCTAGGCAAGAGGGGGTATGTGTAGAATTTTTGCACATATTCCCAGCTGGCTAGATTGCCAGGGATCGCTAGGGGATAATTCCCTAACGCAAAGTGAATTGGATATCACTTGACCCTGATTTTGAGTAACTATGTTTGGGGTATTTTAGGTTATTTTCCTAGTTGAATCCATCAGGGATTGATCCAGATGAATGCTTAAGATCTCTTTGGGCAGAGTTGCTGACAAAATAGGGGTATCTGTAGTGGATTAACTATCAAGTGTACCAATTGGGATTAGTCAGGTTTCGTCATCAACCAATTGGGAAAAAAGGAGTAAATTGCGAGGTGAGTGATGCTGCCTGCAACTAGCGAATTGATCAGTTGATTCGCCACCTGCCTTAATGGGTAACAAACCCTATTACCTAAGCAGGTCGCTTGCCAAATATGGTTGGTTCTTTTGATTGGGAAGAAAACGTTAGGTACACGTTTTCAGACTCTTTCCATTTTAGGTTTTGAGGATTTCCAATGATAGAATTCTAACCAGGATGGGGAAAACAATCGCTGCTGAGATGAGGATGGGTGATTCAACAACAACGGCTGCTATTTCATCAAGGAGGTGCCAACTGAGGGTTGGGCACCAGATTAACCACTATAAATTTTCTAGAAATTCACTAATAGAAAAATCATAATTCGCCAGATCATATTTTTATATCACAAGTTATCAGATCACTTTTTCTAGAGTATTAGCTTAGTAAACTTTTTAGAATCCATTCTGAGTTTTATTCTTTCTCAAGGATATTATTGCAGTGTGCATTAATTAGGAGACTCTGTAAGATAAAGAATAAGGATCTGAGCGTGGATACAGAGAAGAAGAAGTATCAAATTGGGGATTGCTGCTGACTGTGTTTAAAACCTAAGAAGCTTTAAAAGGGATCTAAGAGTAGATCGAGTTAGGTGGTACAAGGGAATGAATCCCTATTCAAGACATCTTAAGTACTTTGAGAGGACATACTGGATGAGCGTTGGACCAAAGTCTAATACTTACATTCAACTATGGATAAAAGTCGCCATACTATTATCAAACGATTAGAGAACTATTATACAACGCAAAGAATTGCACAAAACCCAAAACTGTGGGAGATAATAATTATAGAGGTTATTGGCTGAAAATAAACAGAAAACCTATAAATTTTTACAACTATCATAATTCTTCTGAACTAACAGGAGAGGGGAGGCACAAGGGCTATGCTAAGGTACCAATAGCCCAGCTTCAAGTAGTTGTTAGAGCTCATCAGCCACCCAAGCTTCTATAAATATTACTTTTCTGTAGGGATGGGACAAATGGGTTGAGCGTCCCCAGTCTCAACGTGATGTAAAACGTCATACATTTTCCAAAAAAACATAGGTAGGGGTTGAGAGGAGGTCCAAGTAATCTTCCAGTAACACTTAACTTGGCTCTGTTGTTATCTAGTGAGCTCATGCCTAATAGAAGTGTTGACTAGAGCTATTGATGGGGGTAATACAAGCCAGAAAATCCCTTAGGCTTCCTAAGTTACAAACGTCATTGATGGCTTCTGTCAAAGTGCATGATCATATACAGCTGGAGTATAAGGCCTCACTATCCATCCTTTGTCAGTGGGGTTAGCCATCACCACTTATATGGTCCAGCATAGGCAGGATCTAAAAATTCCAGACAGATCAAACCCTCCTTAACAGTTAGGTTACCATGCCTTGATTTCCAACAATTGTATCAGTAGAATATCAATATGTACATTGGTATCAATGATGACCTGGGACTTTGGAGCTTTAGCAGTCGTCTTATGAAAATAATATAAATGCCTTCTTAACCATTTACTGCAGGAGGGATATCCATATTGAGAACCCCTTACAAAATAAATAAGCCTGGTGATCCAGCTTTTGCTTTTCCAACAGACAAGCCTGAGCTTTGAGCTGCATTATGGCGTCATGTGAGATTTCAGTTACCAATGAGATTCTATGTTCTGATAAGAATAAAAATACTTCATCATAATGCATGATGGTGTAATAGTCCCTGAGGAACTGAGTGCAAATGAGAAAGTCGTATCACAGGTTGGCTAAGTCAATAGCTGAGGTAAACAAAATAGAATTCCAAAGCGAATGGTTAGTGAGGAATAGGCCCAATGGTCCAAGTGCATTGTAGCCCAGTTGTGCCATATCCCAGGTAATATGGCATGTCAGGTTGAAACTTATATGCACTTTTTAAATCAGACAAAATGACATTCATGGGGGAAAGTTTTTCAAAAATGGTATGTATAGGGATTTTATGAACTTAAACAGCGACACAAATAATTGAGCTCTTAAAATTAGGGGATATAGTGAGAAATATAGGAGATTCGTCAGAAGAAGAGTAAACTGTATCAGGCTTTAATTTGATACATGCCAAATAATCTTCTCCTGGTATGACAACATTAGACTCATTAGAGGTCACTATCCAGTCTTGAGGCTGTACAGAGATATCAACATGAAGTGCCTCATCCTTCATGCTAAATGACTTTTCCCGCCTCATTGGCAAGTCTCTTCCAACAAGTCTTAACACTATGACAAAATCTATTGCAGTAAGAGCATTGAGGTCTGAGATTCTTCTGTTTCTCAACAACGTGGACCTGATGACAGCTGGAAGTGATGGATGCAGAGGACTTGGGATTCAAAGCAGATTCAGGAATTTCATTAAGTTTTTCTTTGATTTCATAAAATACAGGTAAAGCTGTGGTCCTTGCCAATCATGTGCATTTGGACCTCAAGATAAGATCCCAGTGCAGATAACCGCAGTTATGTCGCTTAATGTACATGATTAGTGGTTTTCAAGTGTTATGATCGGGCATAGTATCAGCTACAAACTTCACAGGACTTTCTCCTTTTCAAATTGAATGCTTAAAAATGCCTGCTTCTTATTGTCAAAGGCTTGATTGCTTTCAAACTTCTGTATTAGGGATGTATGGATTTGTTCTTGGGTGTGGAATTCCTTTAAATGATAAGTCATAATTTTGCCAGGCAGAACTATTCAGGCAGGAGTGGAAGTGCTTCACCTAGAATGGTTGGTGGCCTCTTCAATCAATCTTTTGTAAGCGTACAGAAAGGAGGCAATACTTTCATGCCCTGGGGTGAACTTTATCTTGAAACGAGGCTTAAAGTTAGTCACAAAAGGGGTATAAAGAGTTTTGATGGCATGAACTGGTTCAGGCTCAGAAATATCATTTTCTGCATAGTTGTGATGGGCATGTAGATTCAATTATCGTCTTAACCCTTACAGATCCTCCTGGATCTCATTTTAATTTCGGTTTAAAGAGGTTATTGATGCTTTATGGGCAACTTGCTCCTCCAGAGTGAATTTTTGGCACATTATAGGAGAAGCTGATTCTCAATGTTACTCAAGTGATTTTTAACACAAAACAGGGCTGTTTGATTTTTGGTGATGCAGCTGTTGGTAAGCTTGGTGAATGCACTGGGTTTATCCATCTCATCTGAAAAGGCATCAATTAAGACTCTGGGGTTGTGAGGGATACCTTCTACTCAGGACTTGCATCCTCGAGCCACATTTTTATTTGATCCTGTAAGCCAATAAGCGCCAAAAAAAGGTCTTGTTTCCAGGATACATTAGGATCTCCAAGAGTAGGCACTATGGGACTCAAAGGTCCTTGAGGACCACAGGAACCTTCAGAACCTTCTGGTCTTTCAAAGCCTTTTTGTCCTTCTGGTCTCCTAAGCTATTTAGGCCCTTCAAATGCAGAGATGATATTGTGGAAGGCTAGCTTCCAGTTGTGCTTCTGGAGTGTCTACAAAAGGTCCTCAATCTGGTTGAGAAATTGGATTTATGAGGAATTGAGGAGCTTCACATTTTGACAAAGTTGGTCCTAAAGGTAATTTAAATTCCACTATCTAGCATTGCAAGTTGATTATGAGCCCAATTGATTAACCTAAGATTATCAACTATGGCTTCTCAATTTTTTGTAAAATGAAGGAGGAGGCCGCATTATAAAGATTGATAATATCTGAGTGTAGGGTTTGAGTAAGCACTATTTGTCACGCTAGTTCTTGGTGATGCAACTCAACTATTTATAGAACGTGGTATAGAGCAGGGTGGAAAAAGCTTCAGAGATAGAGTTCAGTACAAAAAGACAAATCTTTTGATGTAATAAGGCCGAGTTATATAAATATCTCATCATGGAAGGCACCCAAGAGGCTTGGGAGCAATGAAGAATCTATACAGAGTGGATGCCGTTCAATAGTTTTTGAATAGTCTCATTGAGTTTCTCATAAAAGGGTTGATACTGAATATGGTCAATGGTAGTAGCGTTACTAAAAATAACAAAAACTCTTGCTTTTAAGGCTTTAAGGAGGGTACTTAGTAATGAGAGGTGTTGATTATTTACCTATGCTTATCAACTGATCAGTAGGGCGTTTTCTTAGTTGTATATTCTCCTTTTTTGTAATATACTTTTTACTTGGACATCTCGGACCCCCTGTAGTGAGGACCACTTATTCAGTGTAACATTTTTTTGACTTTAGATAAAGTAAAAAAATGGTCTCAAAGCTTTAACTAGTAGAGAGGTCAATGAAGGCAAAAAATGGGACGGAATAGGATACTTTATTAGTTAAAAGATTTTGATATTTATAGGTCATGTGGGGACACAATGTCAAGTGGTTCTCCATGGCCTATACAATCGGGATCTTTCACATCCTTTTTGATCAACTACCTGATTGACGCCCACATTTTTCTACTCTGTCCTCACAACTGCAATTGTGGAGTCACACCTTTTGAGGTCAAGAAGCGGAGGTGCAATTCCAGAAGGCATATCATCCCTTGTGTTTGATGCTCCTTGATCAAAAATATTATTGGTGCTTCAAGGATAGATTTTGATCAAGAGGGCTCAAGAGCTGACTTATCAGGGCTTAATTCAGGGGTGTGGATATACTTGCTCATCATATCAAATACTGAAAGGAGCCAACTTTACTGCAAGTATTCACTAGAGAGGTCAATAACAGAAAAAGTGAGTTCCCGCTTACAATCAAAGGAAAATCTATTCAGGGTAGTGAGTACAGTACTTTTTGTAATGACATTGAGTCATTAATAATTTATAACAGCTCGATGCCCTCCATCTTTATCCTGTTTAGAATCAGAGGAGAGGCGCAAGGACTTTAGTAAGGGGGTAATAAACCAGCTTCCAAAAAGTTGCTATAAATTTAATAAATGTGTGCCTCCTCAATTTTGGATTTTTTTACACAGTTAAGATTAAATAGGTGGAGCAACCCAGTTTGACCTAGTGCTGTAACCCCTTATTAACCCAAAGTATTCTAATACAATAAAAGGATTTTGTCAAGATCTTCAATAAGGGCATCATCTGTTTGTAATTGTTTTGACCAAGAGAATCTCCATAATCAGCTCTAATTCTCATGATAATATTATACTCTAACACTAATTTTGTAAAATTCTCTACAGCTGGTAACTGAAAGTTATTATTCTATAGAACAGGGAACAAATAAGTATAAAAGATCTTTTCAAGTTTAATTACATGGTTTTATTAGTGATTAGCTAACAGCACCAATATAGGTCCACATAAGTAGGATTAAGAAAACAGGACACAGAAGAGCCTCTAAGTGGAAGGTCTAATATTACCTAATATATCTAGCATGTGATCCTTTTGAAACTATTTTTGGACTCTAGTATAAAATATCACTTGAGGCTTAAACGAATTATCTATGATATATTAATGAATAAAGGGATCCCTTCTTCTGCACATAAATAAGGGAGAGAAAGATTTAGTTTTGGGACAATCATTCAATATTCAAGTTAGATTATAGAAGTAGGATTTTCTAGCAGGCATACGTGATGTTTAGACCTCCCTTTTTTATTAAGGGACATAATTTAATTTATTTGGCTCTAAATAACCTATTAAATAAATATATATATCCTTATGGCTGATGATGTCATCAAAATCATTCAAAAAACTTCGTCCCAAGAAGAGCATGACAATTATGCTCAAGCACAGCAGCAATGGTCATTACTAATTTACCAAAATCTATAGTAGGAAAGAATAAAGACCCCAAGGATTTGGTATAAGAGATACTGGCCGACCCAATTATGGGTAAGTTCTAGATTAGAAGAAATACAAAACTTTTCATCAGTATGGATAAAATCACATTTATAGGAGAACCCATATCATCAGAGGCTAAAATCTTTACTCACTCTACTTTTTCAACTAGAGTTAAATCATTCCCAAAAGGGGAATCAAGAATATAGAGGATCACAAAGCGTTTGTGAAATCATGAGGATAAAAGAAAATATTTTTTAACTTGTTCTTCTGGGACAAAATTGCCTCCAGGAGAAGAAACTAATTAATAAATTTCAGATGAATTATCATTTTCAGATTGAGACAAGGAGGGTTTGTCAGCATAAGGAACGTCATGTCCTATGATGACATCTCTTTTTTTGACTGATTGGAATGTTTGTTTCAGCATTGTTTATCAATGTGAACTCAGAACCTGTAATATGTGCATGGACCCCTTCTCCCTTTAGGCTTATTGATAGGGGATAATGCATGGATATAATATTGAGACGTTGTAAGAGAAGGATAAACAGCCTCAATAAGAATTAAATTAGGCCTCCTTAATAACATTTGCTGAATGGGGCTTCTTTTTTATATTTGTAAGATTTTGTTTTTAAAGTATATAAGGCAAATAGAATGGCGAAAATAGCGTAATACAAAGTAAGGCAATCTCAAGTTACTAAATGTTTGGCATCATATTAAAATTGTAAAGCAAAAATCTTATATGTCCTTAAGGTTTATTTGGATACCCAAAAAGCTTGTTTTCTGGTCTACAAGAATAACTAACTTCCAAACTCCTTTAAAAGCTGATTTTATATGAGCACAAGTGATACAGAAAAATGGTGAAATATAATATATACAGGGCAGTTCCTTATAATTATAAGGGAAATGTTAAGCTTTTTGTTTGTATGTTGCACCAGACATAACTCTAGTGTTTAAATATAAAGAGTTAAATACTTCATCCATCAGTGGTATTGCAAATTTTAAATGTGGGTTTAATTCAAAGCATTTATTAATTAATACAGGAACAGCCAGATTAATTATCATTTCATGTTTTAAGGGTTCAATTTTGGGAAATTCAAATATAGTAGAAGGCGGTTAATTTTCTGGCTAAACTATTACAATCTCTTTTAAGTGAAGGCCGCATTGATATTTAGATATCCCACTGAAGGATGGGATTTTTCATTTACTTTAATAGAGAGGATCTCATTATGTTTATTCTCGATTATCCCACACTTAGTTTAAACAATCAATTTAAACATTTGAGAATTAACTTGATTTTCTAAACCTAAGAATATATTCACAAAGATGATGAGCATTTTTAATTTTAGCTAACAAGTTAGGAAAGGACTATTTTTTTAGTACTAGATGGTTAGGAAAGGACTATTCAGTATCAAGATACTGCTCCTTTAAAGTTTCTAATATCTGAGAAATTGCTCTTGTTTATTATACCATAACTTGAACTTTTATAGGTAGATGATTTAACAATTAAAAATTAAAAAGGGTAATTTATGAACTTAGTGCTCCTCAGGGCCATGAGAATTATCTGCACTAGTGGGACCAATAGTTCCCCTAGGACAAAAAGGGTCAGAAACCATGGATGGGGAACTAGGAGATTTTAGGTGGACCTTTAAGCTTTGTGGGATCTGCCAGTGGATGCCACAATTACTTGTTTTAAGTGATAAGTTTACTTTTTAGTAAAAGTAATAAATAGCGCTTTATTAAGGTTTTTAAGTTTTTTATTGTTTAAGCAGGGAAAACTCAAAGAAAGGTCCTTTTCTTGATACTAGTATTTCCTATTTAAATTAGTTCAAATTTTGAGACCATGGGTATTTGAGGCAAAATTATATAAAGCTGAGTCATCTAAATTAGGAAATATAGGCTTTTGGCCTATCAGATCAAAGATAAATATTTTTGAGGCAAAAGTGACCCATGTGGTAATGATTTGATGTATTGTATCCAATCACCAGTGAGTAAAATCTTCTCACCTTGGCGGTGGTCAGACTTATGTGGTGATGATTGGTTAATTTGCACCCTATCATCATTGAGTAAAATCTTCTCACCTCTTTGGTGGTCAGACTCATGTGATAATGATTGGTTAATTTGCACCCTATCATTGTTGAGTAAAATCTTCTCACCTCAGTGGTGGTCAGACTCATGTGGTAATGATTGGTTAATTTGCACCCTATTATCATCGAGTAATAACTTCTCAACTCAGAGGTGATCAAACCCATGTGGTAACAAACACCCCAGATTCGGCCAAGAAGTTGGAGTAATCCTATTATTAGTTATTAACTTTTTTAAGCCATTTTTTGTTATAAACCATATTTTTCCAATAGTTAGGATTCCACCGAGAATCCAAGATCTTTTTGACATGGGTACTCATATCATTGATAACCACAATATTATTTGAAGATTGGGCAGGTGATTGGCCAATCATGGTAGCAGATTTGGGGCACTCATACCTCCAACATTTTTTTTCTTAAGTTGAGAAGGAGATTTTCTGACAAGCTTAGATGGATTTTGAGGTTCAGTAGTGTCATCCCAATTAGTGACAAGACTAGTAAATTAACTAAGTTGTCCATCTAAAAAATCTTATATTTGATTATATTCACGTTCCAGATGTTGTAAGTGAGCTCTGAGTGAACTTAGAATGTTATTAACTCATTGAAAACAAGGGGTAAACAATGTTTCAACCTGTTGAGTTATATCTTGCTACAAATACTTATTAACATCAACATTTATATAAACCATATGGATTTGTAAATTATCCATCACCCACTGATTGTCTAAATTTGCTTTATAATGGTCATGACCAAACTAGGAGGCGCTTAGCTATAATTTAATCAGTATATAATTAAGTTGTTGTAACAGCAAAAAATTGACATTGTATCTCTTCGTGGTGTTAACTTTAATATTTGTAGCAAATGAAGTATAGTGGGTTGTATATATTATATGAGATAGTGCTCAGTTTGAGTAAGTTTCCCTTCAGTGTTAGCCAATGTAACGTTTTCATTTCCATAATTATAGTAAAAGACTGTAGAGGCTCAAGATCAGTTAGAGCAATTTCCTGTAAGAAGGGTATTTTATAGTAGTCTACTAATAGCGTCAAAGATATCAGATGATTGAACTTAGAATATGGAGTTATGCTGTATGTCAGTAGAAAAATTCATTGGAAATTAAAATTGATTTTTAATTTAATACTGGGAAAAGGGATTTATTTTCTAATTATTATTCACCCACTGTAAAATAATCATTGACTTCTTAAATAAAGATGAGGTCTATATAGATTTTTAGCTAGTTGTGAAATTATGTCTTCACTAAAGGGTTTAGAAGTAAATCTTCCAGAAAGCACTATTTATTTTTATCACATTGAAATATGAGTTCAGGTACTTTGGAGGCGTATACATTATTAAAAATTAAAAGTAATTAAGGTGGGTATTTATCAGCATAAATTTATCTCGCTTAGTTTTTTAGCCTTTGCTAGTTTCTAATCTGTTTCTTATAAACCTGACCCAGAGTGGAGCAGGAACCACCCCACTATTCTATCCACTCTCAACATTATTAAAAATTTAGTTTTAAGAAACTTTTTAGAAAGAATTCTCTCCAAGGATTTTAATCAAATTTTAATTGAGGCATGCTGACCAGGGGATGGACATTGCCAAGCAATAACAAAAGAAAAACCACACCAAAAGTCAAAATGATACAGCTGAAGCCCTTTGAATAATATAAAAAAACCAAAAGCTACACTTCAACCAAGTTGGAAGTGAAAACTGCTAACCAACCATGGTGGAGGGAGAGGGGGACCAGGAAGCTCAGTGAGCTCAACTGGGGCACCTAGGCAGCAGCACAAAGCAGAGAGCAAAGGTATAGGCGCATCTTGGAAGTGGGGGTCCAGTGAGGGGAGTGGCGAGGCCAAGGATACCTTTTTCAAGTCTTTTGGAAAGGTAAGTGGCAAGGGCCTTCTTACATTTAAGGTGGATGTCGTTCAAGGAAGAAGCCATGTCTACAATTTTGGGGGTGAGGCAGGTTCTAGGGCCAAAATTAGCTTGTTGTGCCAAGAATCTGAGATTATTGTTGGCAAAGGGTTATTGGCAGAAGAATTCTTGTTTTTGTGGGAGGGTCAGAATGGGGTCCATGGGAGGGGGGAAAGGCCTTTACATAAAACCTCAACAGACAAACTTGCGGTGGATTGGAGCAATATATCATGAGGGGAGGCAATTACCTCTTCAAATAACTGATGGTCAGATCAGAATATGGGGGCACCTGGGAGAGGCGAATAGTAGCATGGGGGAACTGGGCTGCATAGTCAGCATTGATGAACTCTTTGAAGCATGGAGGGCTGACAGATTCAGAGACAGGACACCCAATTCATTGACTTTGTCCAGATAATTCCAGCGATTTTGTTGATGTTAATTAGGTTAGGAGAATCCGTCAGCATGGGGGAGTGGGGCTCGGGATAAAGTAAGTGTGGCTTAGAATTAACTGAAGTCCAGTCAGACCCCTGATTGGTTAGGTTAAGAGAAGTGGCTTTAGGACAATGCTCCTGATTGGCTGGGGCTGGCCCAGCTGCAGATTCCGGCTTTTTGATAGGAAGGGGGAGGTAGGTACCCCAGGGGAAGAAAGTAACTGGGTTGATAATTGGGTCATCATGTGAAGTGTCAGGTGTATGGGCCATAGCTCGGGTGTTGGAGGGGCAGTGCCATTTTATATGGTCTAGTAAAAAACAGGTAGGGCAGATGATGCGTCCTCCATCCACGTGGGCCCAGAAAGGATGGTCTGGGGCAGAGGGAATGATGGTGCAAGGGGGAATCGAGAGGGCAACCTCCATGGAAGTGGGATGTATGGCTGTGAAGGCATGAGGGCCTGCATGGCGGGAGGCTCAAATGGAAACCACAAATTGGAGGATGGGGTCCAAACCATATTCTGACAAACAGGCCACCAGTACATTGAATAAAAATTTTTTTGGGGGGGGAGGTGGGTAGGGAGGCCTGGAAACTGAACCATGATAGTGGTATCAGTGGGCAACCAGGTTTGAGTGGTAGGGAGGGGTACACCCTTGGAACACTAGGGGAATGGTAACTGTGACTGCCGCATCAGCTTCGCATGAGAAGCTAATGTCGCTTTACCCCTCAAAGGGGCAGAAGTTGATGAAGCCAGCAGGATGCAAAAGATCATGGGCAAGTTTGATAATTGGGCAGTCAGATTATGGGAACAACTTGCCATATTTGATCTGAAGGCTGAAGCGCAAGGTGCTCCGAGGGAGTACTAGGGGGCAATGGGGTACCACCTGAGTGTGGGCAAGGCGTAAAGCTAGTTATTTAGGCAGGACAAAGTGACCAGCTGAATTGGAAAGGCTAGTAGAACCAACTGGGCGCATTTCAGCAGAGTCCAAAAACTATTGGAGGGGTGCCTCCTGCCCCACAAGGAGGCAGCGTGCATTGAGCTTGTCAACATAGGGGACTGGAGAGGGCTGATGAGTGAAGTTGTGTTTTTTTAAAGTAATCAATCAGGATTCGACCAAAAAGTGGGCAAATTGAGAGAGAAAAGCTTGATTTCTCTCTAAGGAATAAACATAGATTTTAAACTTACTAACTTAGATTTAAACTAATATAGTTAAGAGAATTTTAAATACTAATAATCAGAAATATTTATAGGGTGTGAATTTAATATTTTTTCGTGATTGATATGTAACTGATAATGGAAGGTCTTTATTATTGATAGAAGATCATTAACATCTTTTTTTTAAGAATAACTCTTATAAAACATGTTTTGATTTTTTAAGATTGCTTTTTTGTCTAGATATTCCTGGGAATGGAGTTTACAAATGAAACTGCAAATCAGTAAAGGAAGATGTTCAAGTATTAAAACAATCAGATTCAGATATAGATAAGTCAAGGCGAGACTTAAAAATATCAGTTTTTTTGACAGCTATTTACATGTAAAGTAATAATATTTCAAAAGGTAGCTATTATGATTATTAAAAGCTTATTTTTAGCACTAGTGGTGCCCAACCCAAAAGGGGGAGCTGCCATGCATCTTTACTTGAAAATGTGCCAAACAAAGAGATTATCATAAATAAAAAGTTCCTAATATGGCACCTCTTAAACAGCCTAGTAAGCCATATCAGAAGGTGAGGAAGCTTTTGGTAAACTTTTGTCTGAATCCCGCTTTAGCTGGCGGACCATGGGAGACAATATTAGGGTAGGAGCATCAGCAACATATGGCATAATGAGGTATAACTGTGGTTTTCTTTGTTAATGATTCTGGCAGTGTTTATTGCCTAAACGTATTGAGCAAGTTTGCTCAATGAAATTGATGGGAGCAGGCATATAAGTGAACAACTTGAATCAACGGTGAGTTTCAGGATAATTGGGGTTGAAAAGAAAACTTTTTACTGCATTGATGCAAGTTCAGCTCACACCAAAAGCAATCGTTGATAGCTTTTGGTATTCCAAATTACCATATATTCATGCCAAGGATAGTTTGATAGTTTGGTAAAAAAACTACAAAGATTTTCAATTAATAATTCTGATATAAATTAAAAATATATACTAAGCATTAATCAAGATTCATTAGTGGCTAATGCCAAGGATAGTATAACTATGGTTGTCAGGGGCTGGTGCTGAGAGTTTTTGTTAAAGTGGTATTTCATGTTTTCTGATTTAGTTTCCAACGTTGATTAATAAACGGACATAGAATTATTAACTTTTTACCTTAAATAATACTTACTTCTATTTAAAAAACATATTTTTGACGGGATTTTTACTTTCAGTTGATTGTTATTCTTTTCATTAAAAAGTTAGGATTAAGGTCATCAAGGATAGGTACCAGGTGACTTCATCTAGTAATTGCAGGGTGCACTCACCCATACCTGGATCTAATGGGAACCACCACACAAAATTACCAACGGGGTAACTGCCAAATAGACTTAGGACTAAATACTAACCCAAACAAATTGAGATTGGTTTGTTTGGGGTTGGTAGGACCAGCGTAAAATTTTAGGGCACAGCCTACCAATGTCATAAAATGTCCAAAGTGAAGTTGTTGGTATTCTGTTTGGGGAGTTGCTTTTGCCAGCTGGTAGCTAAAGGTAGTCAATGACAGCTGAGAGAAAGGGCTAGCAGACTTATACTATTGGTCTGAGACTTTATTAAAGCACCCAATGAAGCAGATTTTAAAATATGCAGTATTCCCTTTAAAAATAGAAAGGTAGCTGATGACATTAAAATGAGCAAGGGTCAGTAGTTCTCATACTGTTGGACTAGTACATTTGCAGAGCAACTAACAATGCAGATTGCTAAAATTTAAATCATTGGAACTCATTTTTTGGTGCGCTCTGTTATGCTGCTGCTTACTAGATAGAGACTAAATAGTTAGTTTGTTAGGGGTGGCGAAATGAATTTTGTTATTTTTCAACACAGATGTCGTCAGCCCACATACGCTCTGCCATCAAATGCCTTAGCAATAAAACTACTACCACCTTTATGTGATCTTTCACCATCCTTTGGCAATAAATCTGCCAATTTCTTTCCATTTGATGCCAATAGTTTTACTGCACTGTATGTTATGTCCACGGCAATAAATTCTACCAAGTTTTTTTGTTTTCCAATGATGTTTGGTGATAGGAGGTAGTACCATTGACCTCTCCACCAGATTGTCTATAAACCAGGTTGTGAGTGTAACAGGTGGGTTTACGCCAATATGCAATGAACAAATTGGGCAGTAAATGCCATATTACTGACCATACTAGGGACAGGCCGGCAGAGGCCCATCCCCAAACCCGACCACCATGCCTTGTCATTGCCACATATTCCCGCACCACTGTTCCCATGATGCTGCACATCAACATCAAAGTCTGGGACCAGGAAAGGGCCGAGAATGATGCCAAAACCACACATCAATCTCATTGGTTGAGCTCATGTTTTAATCTAATCCGCTTAATATCTAAAATAAATATATTTTCTTATTAGCAAGCAAGTTTTCCATTATTTGATTTCCTTTTTTACCTCATAGAAGACGCAACTGCAATTCAGAATCATGCCATCCTCCTCTAAATAGTTCCCAGCAAGTATGGAGTAAGCTCTTCCTTGGTTAAGCTCTTTTGAGCACCGTCCAACACATCATTTGTGAAGATTCCTCATCCCACCAGATCACCATCCATGCCATGCATAAGCCTGACGTCATTCCATGGATGCAATTCAGAATTGGGATGGCGAATTTTCCCAGAATATCCTTTCTGAGTTTGATGCTCTTTGGATAAGGGCCACATCTTTATCAAATGCCACCCGATCAAAAGCAAGGTACAAATCTAAATGCTTCCTGATCTTTAAATCACCCCCCTGTAAAGACTGGAACTCCTGGACCTTCTCCAGGCACCGTGAACAGTCCTACTTTTTCTGCCATGTCGCCTCCTCCACCAGATAGCCTTTCCACTTCACCAGCAGTTGCTGCTGGCCCCTGACCCATTTTCCATCCAATATCTATCCCACCTCATATTCTGGCACATCCTCTTCCCTAGGGTTCAGTGGTCCTGAACATTCCTAGACCAAGGCCCTTAAACGCTTGTAGTTGGTAAGTGTGAATTGGCAGATGGGCTCTGTAACCTATTGGCAAGCTTAACTCAAAGGCTACCCAATTAATGGCTCAGGTGATCCAGTATAGGCCCAAAAACTTTGGTCCTAGATTATGACTCTTGACTGGGACAGCATATTTCTTAGCCGCCACCAATACGCAGTCCCCAGGCTCAAATGTTGGTTCAGGCGCCCTTTGTTGATCTGCCTGTCACTTCTGCCAAGTCACCTCCCACTTTAAATTCCACTATAACTTCTTCCCAATATCTGACATGGTATGCGCTATCTCATCCACCCCCTAACAAACTCCGCCCAAGGATCCTTCATTTGATCTATGGTTGAGTCCATGATTCACGAAAAATGGCAACATTCCCATTGAGTGCTGGGAATGATTGTTGTAAGCAAACTGGGCCATCCAAACCCATGAAATACAGTCATTCTTCTGATTGGACATGTAACACCAGAGATACTGCTCCAGTATCTGATTCACCCTCTCTATTTGTCCATCGGATTAAGGATGATAAGCTGAGGACCATCCAGGCCTGATTTCCAAATTTCCAGCAGACTCAACCAGAATTTTGAAACTAATTGTGGACCTAAGTCCAAAATGATTTCCTCAGGTAAACCATGCTGAGAGAACACCTCATCAATGAAAATCCTCACCACGTCCTTTGCTGAAAAACTCCTGGTGCATGGGAAGAATTCAGCATATTTAATAGTTCTATCCATGACCACCATAACCGCATCCTTCCCCTGCACCTTCAGGAGACCCATTATGAAATCAATACTAATTGAGCTCCAGCGGGCCCATGGTATCTTCGGTGGATTTAACTTACCCAATGGTGGTTTTCTTGAGGGCTTCGCCTTCACACACATACCAAACATTCCTACACAAACTTCTTGACATCCTTACACTGGCCTGACACGAATATTCCCATAGCACTAATTCTACCATCTTCTACAATCCCAGGTGACCTGCCAACGGATGATCATGCAAAGCCTGGATTACCTCCTGTTGTAGAGATGGGTTTGGCACCCATACGCAAGAATTGTGGCATAGCACCCCACCCCTCTTCATAGAAGCCTCAAGGCAACTGTGCGGCTGACCCTCTGTCATTTTGGCTTTCAGCAACCAGGCGAATTCTGAATTCTCTTGCTTTGAGTGGACTTCTTCCCCCGAATCACTTTCTTATCCTTCATCATCACAAATTGGTCCAGTCAGAACATTAAGGCCATATTAAACTCCTTCAATTCCTCATTCTCATACACAAAGCCCCCATCTCGACTCAACCAATCTGCTAGTACATTTGACGCTCCTGGCCTGTACTCCACCTAGAAACCATATTGGACCAGCTCCACATGCCATCTAGCCTACCGCTGGTTCATCTTTCAGGGTTTGAAATAGTACACCAACTCTTTTTGATCCATCTGAATTACAGAAGGATGCTGGGCATAAAGTAGGTGATGCTGCCATTCCCACAAGGCCTCTATCACCGGCAACAATTATAAATATATTTTTGGTAGTTCATTTCTTCAAGGAGCATCTTACGGCTGAAGTAACACATGGGATGTTCCAGCCCATCTTCCCCTTCCTGAATCAATACTGACCCCACAGCATAATTTGAGGCATCTGTTTCCACCACAAATGGCCTCCCAGGGTCCAGATGGGCTAGTACAGGCGCGGTAGGTAGCTTACTCTTCATTAACTTAAATTCCTGTGCTTCTTCCCTTCCCCATAAAAATGGGACGTCCTGTGTTAGATGCATGAGAGATAAGGCCATATGGGAAAGATTATTCACAAACTGACGAAGTTAGTTCAATGTTCCCAAAAAACTCCACAACCCCATCTGATCCATGGGGGCCTTCCATGCCTGCACCGCCTGGAGCTTATCCAGACACACCCCCAATCCGTTTTGGAATACCATGTTGCCAAGGAATGATACCGAGATTTGGTTGAACTCGCACTAGGAAGGCTTCAATCTCAAACTAATCTGGCCAATTGCCCTCAGAGTTTTTCCCAGACATCTCATACATGATCCTCCAAGGACCGCAAAAACACTAGGATATTGTCCATATAAGCAGCACAGCATTGACCGATAATTCCTCCAAGGACATGGTCAATCATCCACTGGAACACCTCTGGAGCATTCCTCAGCCTGAATGGCATCACGCGGTATTGAAACACCCCCAGGTGGCACTTAAACGCTGTGTATTGCTGGTGCTCCGGTCTCACCAGTACCT
The DNA here is from genome assembly GCA_022478985.1 of Massospora cicadina. Classification (NCBI taxonomy): domain Eukaryota; kingdom Fungi; phylum Entomophthoromycota; class Entomophthoromycetes; order Entomophthorales; family Entomophthoraceae; genus Massospora; species Massospora cicadina. The sequence goes on from JAKSZP010002658.1 coordinate 73,010, forward strand.
GATTAAATGCATCTGAGAGGTCAAGTTTTGTAAACAAGGTGCATCTGGTAACCATTGGGAAAATATCCTCCACAAGGGCATCGGATACAACACAGTATCATTTACCAATTTTCAGACGTCAGAAATCCACGCATGGGCATAATTCGCCACTCACTTTTGGCACCAGTAATACAGGAGACACAACTAGGTACATAAAAGGCTTGATTATACCTTTGTCCAACATCTATTTCAAATGGCCTTCCAACGCTTCCCTGGCCCTTTCATTAAGGGCATATACCGGGCACCCCCTGGGAAGCTCCGTCCCCTCCTTGAACTGGAATGAAAATGAAAAATATCCCATAGGGGAAAAAGGCGAGTATCCAATAGGACTAAATACATAAACAAAGTCACTATATTTGGCTGGTAACCCTACCTCCTGCATCCCGCCAGAGCTCCTGTGCCCACTAAGGACATCACTCTCAACCTCCATCTTCCACCTCATCAGAGGTCCAATATGCAGCATCAAGGTAATTGTCCTATGTGGCAAATCAATCCAGAGCTGGAAATGATGCCACCATCGCATCTCCAGTACCACAGGATGGCCAGATTTCTGATTGCACAGAAACTCTCTTTTAACCAAAATAGATCCTTCCAAATGACTACCAGGGCCTCTAAACGCCATTATGGAGCCCAGCTAAACACATCATCAAACACCACCTCTGGTCCCCTCTTCATCTCCAACTTTCTAACGTTCTGCTAAGGCAAAGTCCACATAGTTTTCTTTGGCCCCTGTATCTACCAGGGAAAGCACCTTCTCTGTTCGACCATGTGAGAATAACTACACTGGAATAAACAACCTAGAGTAAATCAAAGAAGTAGATTAAATGTTTGAAGCATTCTCATATTGCAAATTTGCAGGTAAGGTAGGTGTCAGAAAATCAACTATGTGCTCTGCTAGTCGGCAGGCTAACCAGTATGAAGACTGGTCAGCCCTTGCCGTTTCACCTTAGGCGTCAGGGCTAGCAGCGTCAGCTAACCCCTTGGCATGTCACCCATGCCATTCGGTGATCCCTTAGCCTAATCCCTAACTAACGAAATAAATTATAAACTTATAACAAAAGGTAGAATAGGCAAATGGATATGTTTATAGAAAGGGAAGCGCCAGGTATTTATACTATTTACAAAAGGGCTACTGCGCCCACCGCCAACCTACCAGCTCTTCCACTGGTTCTTCCATCCAACCACTTCTCTTCTTCTTTCTCTACATTATTCTCTTCCCTGGCATCGACCCTATCGCTCTGTCCTTCCCAATGTCCTAATTAATTTTGGCTCACACTCGGCCTTAAGTCGCTGGTGAGCAATATAAATGATTTTCTAAATAAACATCAAATTTGTATTTGACCTTTGAATTAATAATAATGCACCAGAAATAACTTTGGACACTCGCTTGACTCAGAATATCTTGGCATCTCACCAACATATTTATTATCTTATCCTAATAAATAAATGAGGCTCCGGAAACAATTTTGGCCACCTTGAACTCATAATTGTTGGATCCTCCAACATCAGATTATCAGGCAGCAAATTCATGGATGAATGATTGAAGTGTGTACATCAGCTTTCCGCTGGAAATCCCACAATGGACCACGAATGGCAGTTGGTACTGACCACTGATTAATGCTGACTGATATCAATTGGATCATCCTTGGCTATTAGTCACTGGTGATCCTTATACTAATTTGGGGCCACCAATTGGCCCCACTCAACCTAATACCAAACTTGGCGAAATATTAATTTTGGCTCAACCCAAATTGGGGAGAAACTAACCAGCAATCACATTAAATTTTACGAAATTAGTCAATAATCCATTCTTCCAGGATTGATTATTTCATCCCAAATAATGATTAATCATTGGAGGATTCCATCTGGTTAAAATTTCGACAGTAGGTCTAGGGATATAACTCTTTCTGGGTCCCTGACCTGTTCTTACTGACTCCTCACCATTTTCTTGCTGGAACCCCTGGATATTCCCAAAATTCCTGGGTAATCCCTGCTAACCTCCTTGACCTCTGCTGGCCACTGTGGGCGACTGGCCCCTTCCTGGGGACATATAATCTTCCCGCTGGTTACGCGCCAAAGCCAATTGTTTCTCCACCTGCACTGCCAGCGCAATTTCTTCCACCAACGAGCTATGAACCTTAGTAGCCACCATGGCAACTAACATATCTGCTTGAAGCCCCGGTCTGAAAATTTGCAATGATTGTGAATCCAAGACTTGTGCTGCTTTTGCCAATGATGGAAAATCCGCCCATATTCTTCAACTGATCCTTAGCCCTGACAGACCATCAGCAAAGCTGATCATGCTTTGTCCTGCGCCTAATCTGGGCAGGCAGCCCGGTAAATCCAATTGACACAATCATCCATGAATCCTGGGAGGCGGCCCTTCTACTTAAACAACTCTTGCACCCACCCGGCCAAATCTGAGGGTAGTGCTTCCACAATTTGCGCAATCTGCAGTGAGAAAGGGGTCTCCCCTCCCATTGCTTGAGCCAACCACGCCTGAAAACAAACCCATGAGACCACTTGGTGAATCTTCTCCAAAGCTTTTATGGGCAAAGAATTCGACCTTTTGGAGATGTAGAACCTCCCTGGCATTCCTCCATCTTTATGGGTCCTGAGCCATATATTTAAACCACCTCTCATATTAAGAAAGTTAGTGAGAAACTCACCATGACCACTTGTCAACACATGACGATACCACTCCTCCCCTCCTGGAGGCACCACCTCTTCTTGGGGCCCCACAAAACTGACAAAAAAGTATTTGATTAGCGTCTAATATAACTGGCAGGTTCACGTCAATATGTAATGAACAAATTGGGCAGTAAGAGCTATGTTACTGACCATACTAGGGACATGCCTGTGGAAGCCCATCCCTGAACCCAACTGCCATGCCTCATCATTGCCACATATTCTCGCACCACTGTTCCCACGACGCTGAACATCAATAACAAAATCTGGGACTAGGAAATGGCTGAAAACGACGCCAATGCCACACCAAGCTCACTGGTTGAGCTCAAGATTCCGATCTGATCTGCTTAATATTTTAAAAAAAATATTCTTATTAAAAAGCAAGTTTTCCCTTTTATTCAATTTCCTTTTTCCTTGTAGAAGATGCAACTGCCCAACAGGGCCGCGACATCCTCCCCTAAATAGTGCCCTGCTAGTATGTAATAAGCTCCTCCTCAGTTAGGCTCTTTTGAGCACATTCCAACATATTTTTTGAGAAGATTCCCCATCCCACTGGATCACCATCCATGCCATGTGTAATCCCGATATCATTCCATGGATGCAATTTGGGTTCAGGATGGCAAATTTTACCAGTTCCAACCTTCCCAATTTCGGTGCTCTTTTATCAGTGCCATGTTCAGATTAAACGCCACCTGATCCAAAGAATTGTATGGTTCAAGTACCTCCTGATCCATTACATTGAGGCTCAGCAAATCTCAGTTTACAGAGCAGTTGCTATCTTGAAAGAATATGATCTGGTTAAGCCAAGGATAATATGAGGATTTTAACCAGACTATATTTTCTCAGAAAATTTTGAAGTTCTGTATTTTGATTTACGTTGGGCATCTTTGCTGACTAATTTACCTAACTTCAACATGCTTCAAGTTTTTATTTTTTAATCCTAATCTAGCTCTAGATTTTTATAAAAGAGCTTATAATTTTTATACCTTCGGGGAAGGCCAACCAGGGGATGAACACTTCCGATATGTTAAACTAAAAAGCTATATCAGCAATAGGCACCTTAGAGAATAAAACACTATCTCATGTTGCCAGCGGGAACTCCAAGAAATGGAAGGGGGTTTCGTGTAAAGGGGCTTGCGCCACTATTGAGCACTTATGCAGGAAAGGGTCTGAATGATGAAATAAACTGGAAACCAGGATGAGACCAACTGATGGCAACAGGATGGTAGGTACCCAAACAACCATGCTTGAAAGTGCTCCACAAGGTATGACTGTAACTGGCGTACAGCCTCCTGGAGGGTGAGAGAAGAGCCAGAGATAGCATCCAAGACAGCCATGTGAATAGCCCACATACCAGTTGCAACCAATAAGGCTCAGAGGGAAGGCTGTATAGGGGAATTCAAGGACAAGGCGAATATGTCCTTAGATAGAATGAAGGGCCATGTTTGATCCTCGCAAAAGAGAGGCTGAACCTCACGCCAGATTTCTTTTGACGGAGAGCACTCTTCCAGGCGGTGAACCAAAGTACCATACTGGTCACACATGATGCAAAATGAGTGCAATGCGATAGAGCGCTTGGCAGTATGGTATACCTATTTCAAGCATTTCCACATGGGAACGAGAATGTGGCTGCAGATGAGGATGATGTGCGTACTTCCAGATGGCTTTCTGGGTATCAAGGGAGTAGGGGATGTCAAGCATGTCCAGTTAATCCACCCTGGCCATAACAGGGGACCACATGGGTATCACATTGTACAGAATGGCTTGGTCTTATACTTCCTGGGTGAACATGGTAATAAATTGGCCCCTCTGTGCGGAGTGCCCACTTATTCCAATCCTCCACTCAGCGCTCTTCATTAAGAAGAGAATTCTTTTGAAGTGGGGCGGCGTCCCATGCGTGCCTACTGCAGAAGGGTGTGAGGCAAGATAATTTAACTGGGAATGGGGTGGGTGGGATTGCTGAGGCCCAGGGCGCGGGAGAAGTTGGAGTGGGCTGCGCATGACCAGTGCTGGGCTGAGATCGTTGGGTTGGTGATTGCAGCGAACCAGGTGCCAAGTATTTTGGCGGCGTGTGCCTCAAAGTTGAGCAGGCCCATACCACCACTATGGCGAGGGCTAAACAATACATCCAGGCGCACTGGCGGTGGGCGGCCTAACCAAAGCCACCCTTTCAGGAGGGCGTATAACAAGGTGAAGAAGGATGGGGGAAAGGCGATAGTATGGACCCCAAACAAAACTTAAGAAAGGAGAATAGAGTTGGCTAGCATTAACCTGCCTGTAAGGGAGTTTGCGGGCTCTGAGGGAATCTGTATTTTATAAATTTGTCCAGGATATGGTGCTCCATCACCATTAGATATACCCTCCCACCTTCAGCCACACTCCCTTTTGGCATACCATACCAGCGGTGGGTCTTGGCACAAAGGAGAGCACCTGCGGGGCGGTTTGGGGTGGGCGGGGCAAATGAACCCATGAGCTAGCTGCTGAAGCAGGTAGAAAATGGGGTGCTGGTGACCATCTGGCTTGGTACCGATTAAGGTCAAATGATTTTTGGTTTTGGAGCCGCTAATTGCAGCATTACTTACCCTGGAGTAAACCTGGATAGTAGCTTCAAGCGCGAATGCATCATGGTTGTTAGACACCCTAACCACACAATCATCAGCAAACGCCAACATCTTGACTGGTGCTTGGCCTTGCACATGGACACCAGTAAGGCAGGAAATTACATTGCATAAAGTGGGTCAATGCTGAAGTTATACAAGAGTGGGCTTAAAGAGTCCCCTTGGCCTAGGCCCCTTGAGGGTGAACTACATCAGTTAAAAAGCCCAGGCCACACACAGCCATTGTGGCAGATTCCGTGAGCAATATCACCTAATTAAGTAAACGATAGGGGAGGTGGAACTTGTGGAGGCAGGCTTAGAGGTAATCACAGTTGACTCTATCATAAGCCTTCTGCTGGTCTAAAAAAACAAGTGCTCCAGAAGCTGTGGAATGACAGACGTAAGCTACAGTATGTACGTTGTCCCAAATAGACCACTTGGGAATGAAACCAAATTGCTCAGAGGAAATGAGAGCAGAGGCGACTTCCACTAGATGGTTGGCCATGAATTTAGTAAAAAGTTTAGTATCTGTGTTAGTGAATGATATGGGGCACCAGTTGACCAAGTCTAGCTTATCCCCTTTCTTTTTAATTTATTGTGGGGAAGGCTGACCATGGGACGGACACTTCCGAATATGACTCAGACGAGACAAAACATAGTACCAGGGGAGTCACCCCAGAGAAGCGATGCTATCTCTTGTTGCCAGCGGGAACGCCACTTATGGGGGAGGGGAGGGAACGTGTGAAGTGGCCGTAGCCACTATTGAGCACGTGTGGAGGAAGGGGTCTGATTTGATGAACCAGACTGGGAACCAGGAGGAGACCAGCTGTTGGCGACGCGGTAGGAGATATCCAAACATCCACGCTTGAAAGTGGTCCACCAAATGAGACCGGAATCTGTGGACAGCTTCAGGGAGGGTGGGGATAGATCCAGAGATGGCATCCAAGACAATCGTGTGGATAGTCCACATGGCGATTGCAACCACCAGAGCATGGAGGGAGGGTGGAAGGGGGAGGCCATTGATGAAGCAAACATATCTTTTGACAGACTGAAGGGATGCGTTTGATCCTGGCCTAGCAGACGTTGGACTTCGCGCCATATCACTTTAGAGGTGGGGCACTTCTCCAGGCGGTGGAACAGCGTTCCATACTGGCCACACACGACACAGGATGAGTGTAAAGCGTTAGAGCGCTCAGCTGTACGATACACCCGCCTCAGGCAGCGCCACACATGGGAGCGGACTTGAGGCTGCAACAGAGGATGGTGTGCATATTTCCAGATAGTCTTTTGGGTTTCAATGGAATAAGGGATGCCCATCATGTCCAGGTAGTCCACCCTGGATAGGACTTGGGGTCGAATGGGGATCACGCCATCATGGATGGGTAGCCCCTGTACCTCTTGTGTGAACTGAGGAGAGGGGCGGCCTCTTCGGGTTGTATGTCCACTGATACGAATTCTCCACTCTGCGCTTCGCATGGAGAGTAGGATTCGTTTGTAGTGGGTTTTAGTCCTGTGAGGACATGTGGCCGATGTGTGTGATGCGAGGTATTTCATCAGGGAGTGTGGTTTTGATGGATTATTGAGGCCCAAGGCTCGGGAGAAGTTGGAGTGGGCCGCGCGGGACCAGTGTTGGGATGGGAGTGTAGGAGCAGTGATGGCCGCGATCCAGGTGCCCAGGATCTTGGCGGCATGGGCTTTGAAGTCAAGCAGGCCCATGCCACCATGATGATGAGGGCCAAACATGACCTCTAGCCGTGCTGGTGGAGGGTGGCCTGACAAAAGCCATCCTTGCAGCAAAGCATACAGGGATTTGAAGAAGCTTGGGGAGAAGGGGATGGCGTGGGCTCTGAACCAGACTTTGGATAGGAGCATAGAGTTGGCTAGAACTACCCTGCCAGTGAGGTTAGTAGGGTGGGCTCTGAGAGAGGCGATTCGCTTCGTCACGTTGTCCAGTATACGGCACTCCATTACTGCTGAACAATATCCGCCTGCCTCCATCCACACGCCCAGATGGCGCACCGGTCCTATGGTAGGACGTGGCACAAAGGTGAGTACCAGTGGAGCGGAGTGTGTTGAATTAGTAAGGCGTGGACGTGGGCGAGCAGATGGGCCGGGTTGGGAACTACTTGCGGGGGCCCAGCAGTTCTGAAACCGACCAAGGAGGATGATTTCAGTTTTGGAGGTGTTCAGTGCCGCGTTGCTTACCCGGGAATATTCCTGGATGAGGGCTTCAAGCGCGCATGCATCTTTGTTATTAGACACCCCCACCATGCAATCATCTGCAAATGCCATCATCTTGACTGGGGCTTGGCCTGGCACATGGACTCCAGTGAGGTGGGCATTCACATTTCGCAGTAGTGGGTCAAGGCTGAAGTTGTATAAGAGTGGGCTGAGGGTTACCCTTGCCGCAGGCCCCTTTGAGGGCGGACTACTTCTGTTAGGAAGCCTGGGCCACGCACTGCCATTGTTGCAGATTCCGTGAGCAGCATCACCCAATTAATGAAGCGGGGGAGTAGGCGGAATTGATGGAGGCAGGCCCTAAGGTATTTCCAGTTTACTCTATCATAGGCCTTTTGTTGGTCCAAGAATACAAGTGCCCCAGAGACTGTGGACTGACACACATTAGCCACTGAGTGCACGTTATCCCAAATCGACCTTCTGGGGATGAAACCAAAATGTTCTGGGGAGATGGTGGCAGATGCTACAGTCCCTAAACGGTTAGCCATGATTTTGGCTAAAATTTTTGGTGTCTGTGTTTGTTAGAGAAATGGGGCGCCAGTTGGCTAAGTCAAGCCTATCCCATTTCTTGAAGAGTGTGACAGTAAAGGCCTCTTGTCCTCCTGGTAGGAGGCGCGTTTCCAACAGGCTTTGGTTGAGTGAGGCTAGCAGAAATGGGGATATATATTTAAAATATTTTTTGTAAAACTCATATGGAATGCCATCTGGGCCTGGGCATTTTCGGTTTGGCGCACCGCGAATGGCTGTCCATAATTCTTTAGGAGTAATTAAATTCATTATTTCCGGGTATCAGAAAATGGTGCAGATATGAGCTCAGTCAAGAAATTTTGCCATTTCGGCTGGCTGAATTGGTTCAGCTCAGTATAACTCAGAGTAATATCTTTGCGTTTCAATTGCCACTTTGGCTGGTGTGTCCACAATGGAATTATCCAATCTTCGCACCTGTGTGCAGGCCACGCTCTGGCGTGGTGCAAAGAATTTTTGATAAAGTAAGTGGAGCACATGTTGCCCGCCATTATATTCTTAGCCTTATACTGCACTTAAACATGATGTTTGTGTTGCCTTACAAGTGCGTTGAGGTATGTGGATACTTATTCCCACCTGCAACCCCAAGCCAGGCTGTATCCTGCAGCAGGGACATTAGATTCCAAGCGGTCCACTTTTGCTAGCGTGCATGAAATGACTGCTGAGGCAGCCCAAGAGTGATGAAATGAGATGTGGAATGCCTGACAGATGGTGTTTACTTTGAATTTTGACCAGGTAGAAAGTGGGTCCACACAAAATGGTGTGATATACTACGGAGCCAAGGTTTTTGGTGTCCACCCATAAGGAAAACTTGGGTGACGTGATCTTTTCTGGGCTGAGTTTGCACCACTTCAGTGCCTGTGCCAATGGGTGTGACAAAGAGAAGGAAATTGATACCATCCTGTGGTTGGATTTTAGAGTTTTGTCATTGTAAAGTGTGCAACCTGAGACTGAAATTTCAACAGTGCTAGTTAAGGCCAATGTGGGACATAGACCTCAGCTGACCGTTTTGCACATGGGGACGAGACGTGTTTGTGAGCAGCGTTGCATGTTGAGGCAGAGTATCAAATAACCCCAAAGTGGCCTTTAGAACGTGAAGCTCTATGTGCCCCTGCGGTGGGGTAGGCGACAAGGGCCAGCAGTCGATGGCTGGGTGGTCCAGCAGTTCATTTCGCCCACCACAAAATGGTCAGGGGGAAGCAGGAGGGAATTAATGGCTGAGAAGAATTCCTGATGAGCTTGTGTACAGGTCGGGTTGTATATGTTAATGACAGCATGCACTTCATCGTCCCACAAAAGGGATACAACAAGGACATAGATGTCAAGGTATGAAGATGACGAACTAAATTAGAATTATAGATTCTCATATAAGCACCCACAGTGCGGCGACCAAAAGGAAAAGGAAGGGAGGAGCATGGTTGCCCATGTGTCCTCAGAACCATATGGATAGTAGGTTTTCTGAATGGCCAGGATATCCGCGGGTAAATTATTCTTAAAAAACTCAGTTTCCTATCCTAGGATGGTGAGTCCTTGGGTCCAGCGATGTTCAACATCCCTATAGTAAAGGCTCCCCCCATCACACCTTAGGTGTGAGGGGAAGGGATTCCATGCCCTTCATCCTTTTGTTTTTCAGTACATCGCTGTATGGCAGTGTGGGTATTCTGTGCTACAGAGTAAGTGTCAGTATGGGTTGCTTTTGCAGTGAGATTGTCTTTGGGTTTTGCCTTTGACTTATTTTCCCCTTGGTACAATTCTTCAGCTTGGTGTTATCCTTCAGTGCACCTTTGTGTTAGTGAAAAATTGGTAGGTAGATTGTTAGGAAAATCAGTTTTGATCGAGGTTTGGTAACATTGGTTGGGTGTATCTGACTCACCCATCTGGTCTTCAGGTTGGGTGGCCCAATATGATTGGTGGATGGATTCATGAGCCGCTTCCACAGCAAATGACTCAACGTTCTCATGGAGATGGGCGGGCAATATTATGGGTGCAGCTGTGGCCACTGACTTGACCACTGCTCTGCGGGCCTGCTTAGCCTTCTTATGCTCCTGCGGGGACACAGGTTTGACTTGAATGTAGCATCCCTGAACGCCCCACTGGAAGGTGGCATTGGTGTCTATAGCCAGTTCATAATGGGAATCTGCACCACTAATTGCATCTGGGAAAATTTCGTTTTGGGTAATGCCCTCCTTGGCAGGGAAGGTATGTGCCTTATGTCCAAAAGCGTGACAGAAGGTGTAGATAGGAGTTGTGCTATCCACGGTGACACAGAATGGGTGGGATTCTAGCCTGTCAATTTCCACAAATTTGGTGTAGGGTAATTTGGAAAAATCTTCCGCAAACCAAGCAGATGGGGTGAGTACAGCAATCACTTTGCCCATGCACAGGTCTGGCATGAGCGTAAAGTTCTGCATCTTGAAGGATTAGATTCCCCATGTTCGTTGAGCCCAGCCATTAGGTGGTGCTCCATCATGGTGCACTTAATATTTGTAGTAGAAAGTCAAACGTTAGAAAAATTCGATTTGATTTAGTCCAATGAGTGCGCTTCATGTTGACTACCCAATGACCATCTGGGAGGTCCACCACCACCCGCACCTTTGTGGCTTCATCCACCGCATGTTTGGTTTTGAACTCAAGATCTAACCAACCTCATGGCATGGAATATGGTGCAACATACATTGCATTTCGGAAATGGGGGTGTACATCTCCACAAAACTTTTCCTAAAGCGCCATTTTTTGTATATCCAGGAAAACTTGCACCCCATGCTCCACATATGACAGGGGCTGGGAGTGCGGATTTTGATGAAATGGTTCATCCCAATTACCAGGATAAATTTCTGGGAAAATGCTAACCACCAGTTTTTTATTAATTTTATTTAAGCTGCCTGTATTGCTGGGGCGTTTGCAAAATTTTAGATGGTGTGGGCCCACTCTTGTGCCCTTTACTTTGCTCGCTTAACTGCTACCCAACATTGGATGCACACTAATCTTCTCAATGAGATTATCAAACTTACCTAGACTTGAATTGAATATGTTGCAAAAGTGTTTGAAACAAGAAAGTAGTGTTTTTATAAGAGCTTTTAATAACCAGCATTTTTTAGCGCATCAGGCCAATTTCCAATAGTTTTTGGTATTCCAGTTACCCAGAAATTGATGCTAAATATATTGATAATTTATTATTTTAGTTTTAAACCAATCTACTTACGATTAATTATTAGATTAATTTTAATAGTTTATAATAATTATATATTTTGATTTACCAGCGGATATGCCAAGGATAGTAAATCTACAGTTTCCAGCAATTGATGTCGAGGATTTTTGTCAAGTTGGTAGTTGTGTTTTCTGGCATATGTGTCACAGCTAGTGACATATTTCTGGTGTTGTACGCCCCTTAAAGCAAAGTCAAACAAGTACCTAGAGTCAAGACCAGAACACCTAAAGGTAACTGATGACCTGACTAAGGTCATTGACCAAAAAATGATTCTGACTTTTCCATCCAGGGATGATGAGAGCATCTCGCCAGAGGCAGAAAGTCTGGTGGAAATTGACCCAAATCCATGAGAATAACGCTTTAAAAAGTTACATATTTCAGCTACATTTGTAAATTTTGTGATTTTTTGAAGGCAAAAGTTTTACAGCTTGGTTAGGTTTCATTAACAGCTTTAAAATTATCACAAATCTGAATTTTAAAATTTAGGCCAATATGGGAAAGGCTTTAATTTCACATATTAACAGGTAAGTTTTGTATAGCTTTTCTTTCTCATAACAACCACTTTAGTCTGAAGATTCAATTCAAATAGTAAATTTTTTTATCACACAGGATAGATGGGCGACACTAACAAAACAAATTTTAACTGGTTTAAAGCCATATCAGGCGATGGGAAGAATGGTGCACAAAAGGGAAAGAAACGCCACATGGGACTGAGAGACATTCTAAGAAAACACAAACTAAGACACCATTAAGGTTTGTGGAATTTACAATCAAATAAAACGTATACTTTGAAATTCAGTATTCTCAACCCCTATCATCAGTAAAGCACGGGCTCTGACTTTAACTAGGAGTCAATTATCTAACCTTGTGGGACAAAGTGGTTGAGGCACAGGCCACCTTGTTCCCCCACGCAATGTACATAACCACCCATACAATCCACAATAGCTGGATTGACATGTACTTCAAAACCGAAGAAGATGCTGATCAACCTCAGGAGTCTGCTTTGATATCGCCTTCCTCAAAGACAAACGATTTGTGCGCACCATGAACACCAGATAGAACAAAGAAAAGACTTTATTTATCTCATTTGACTCAACCTCAACCAACCTTTACTATAAGATAATTGAGGAGGAGTCTAAGTTGGACTTTCCAGCTAAGGCAATATCATACAATTTGAACTACAACGGTTCCACTTGATGACAAATCTGTGCACAGGTAAGGCAATAGCCACGATCAACACGCCCTGATCTAATTTAAGATCTTACAAAGATCCCATGCACAGCGGTATTCCACCACCCTGATGGGGTGTTTCAAAGGAATTATACATCACATCATAAAGCGCACCGCCAATTTTTAATCATTGAAACGCCTTAGGGCATAAGATGCACGCATTCCCCGTGAAGAAGGGCCTAATGGCCCCTGACTTCTGTGATGACACTATGGACGAAATTAGCAAAGACTTTGTCAAAACCGCTGACATTGACCACGCCTTCCTCTGAGGTAGTATAGGCAGTATATTAATATAGACCCAGCCTCACCTATGGTTGCAAAATGGCACAAGAGGCCCACAGTTGTGCCATGGCCTTGGCATCATCACTCACGACCTCCTCCATCACCCCCAGCCAAATTCAGGAAGACATCGAGGAAATTGGTTAATTCAGCCATTTCAGATCAAATGACCCAGGTTGAAAAAAATCTCAAAAAATTGGACAGAAACCAAATGACACCAAAGAATTAAATTTAGTCAGACAATCAGCTCCACCGTTGGCTTAAAGGTAAGACAAACATATGTGCAAACCCTGCAACCATGGAGAGCAACCAGCACACCTCTAATGGGTTACCATGAGACATGAGCTGAAGAGATCAACTCAAACCCACTCAACAGTAAGAACTGCGCAAAATCAGCAAAGAGAAAGGGATTGAACAACCACAAAGGTCGTATGATCCAGTTACCTGGAGCAGATACCGAAAATATTGCAAAGGGATAGGGACAAACAGCCCTCATAACTACTCCTGAGGGGCCATAAACACCTCAGTGTCCACAGGGACATTAAAAATCACGGGAGTCAGGGCTCAATTATCTCAAGCCAAAAAGTTGTACTTCCTGCAGAAACCCCCTGTAGGTATCTTAGCCGTCCAAGTTACCCACTGTCTTTAGGGGGAAGAGGGATCCTTGTCAGCCAGAGTCTCACCATTTTAATTGGTATGGACATCCCACTGTGGGGTAGGTGTCTGTATCACAAAAATTAAAAAATATAAATTAGACGCCTATCTGCACGGCTGCATCCTGATAGCAACAATCTCATTTCAGGACAATACAATTCCAATAGCATGTATATCAGCACCGTGAACCACAGCCAAGTAAAAGCAATTCCTTGAAATATTCCAACGCTCGCCCTCCCACCAGACACAATTTTTCTGGGCGACTATAACTGCTGGGTAACCCCATCACGGATTGATGGCCTAACCCTAGGGGGAACCCCCTGTATCATGTGCACATGACATCATAGTGGGAACCAACCCCAAAGATAAGGCTGGGCGCCAGGAGGCCCAGAAGGTGAAGCTCCAGGCCATCCATGACTTGAGGCACACCTAGACCAACGCTGGGTACAGGCAAAATATTCTCAGGTTGGTACTAATGGGGTACCAACTGCTCAGCCCCTTATGTCAGTCCAGGCGCTAAAACGGACAGTTTACCAAAATGAATGCGGATGGTTCAATTTGATTTGGTAAGGAACAGGGTATCAAAACCTGTTCCAGTTATGAAACAACCCGTTCAGGTCAAATCCAACTTCAATCAATTTACTTGAGTGAAGTCATTTTTAGTTTATTCCACCAATTCAGATGGCAGCGTTGCCCTATTGGTGGGTTGGTTCTTGAGCCCACTGCAGCACATCCTGTATTCCCCCATCCAAGATTAAATATGTTTTCCCTGACCAACATTCCTTGTTGATTGACTTTCCCAAATAAACCTTTTCCTGTTTACGTATTTTTTAAATTTTATGATATTATGAACGCTCCTGTGCATGAACCTCTTTGAGGAGGTCTTGCGCTCTGTTGACCTCGCCATAGCAAATACCTTGCAGCTATCACTTCGTGCACAGTTTGTTTTCCCAGGTTCCCTCCAACCTGGGCCGCTTAGCCCCTTTTGCTATGTGCACTGCGTCACTTTTGGTGGGTTTTTTATTGGAAAACTCACTCTTCTATTCCTAAGTAGTTATTGCTCCAGCACCCTCTGCTGGGCTCTAATTACTTTAGCACTAACAGCTAGTTCCCTAAAGTTGGCCTTGTGCACCGTGCACTGCCACGCTGGGAACAGGAGAGTTATAGACACCCTCCTTACATTAGTGACCAACCATTATTTCTTAAGTGCACAAACTTTTTCCATGTGGAACTTTTCCAAAGTGGAAACAGTGGCCATCAGCTGTGGGCTCTGGCTGTCGTTAGCTGCACTTCTGCTTCCTCTTTTTCCCAAAAGTTGGAGCAACTCAGCGTTATTATGGTTGCCTCCAACTGGAAAGTATCCACCCTTCATGTTTGTACTTGGTAGATTCAGATGCTTTGAGGTCCAGATAGTTGTGATTCCCTGACTTTCCGCCAAAATAATCAATTTTCATTCCAAAAACGAGTTATCCTTTGACAGCATGTTCAGACGATGCTGGAAGAATCAGCGCAGTTGGGCTTGGGGGTGTTGGCTTTGGATAACGTCAGGCATTCCGTTGAAGGTAAAGGAATAGGGTCATTTGCGTTTAAAAAGAAGTTTTATAACGAAAACCTGATATATAACTCTGAACCATTTTGGCCCTCTCATGGCTCAGGTTTGAAACCTATTCCTTGTTTGGAATCGCACCAGAAAATCCCTGTTTGACTCTTCCATGATTCGCAGCACTCAGGAGGTTGAAAAAGAGCTGCGCCTACAATATGAAAATGTTTATGCACCTGCAGAAGGCATGGAGGGTTGTGTGTCCTCAGTAGTAAGAGTGGCCTACTATCCCTCCCCCTTCTATGATTCCCAAACCTACCCTTATGGTTTGCTCAAGCCAGAAGAACTTTTAGGTGTGGTAGGGCACTATCCGCTTTAAATAAATCCCACTCTGGATACTTCCTCTTGTCAGCTACGCTTACATCCTCTCTTGGGAAGTTCAGCACAACTATTTTTGTGGATACCAGTGCCTCAAATAATTTTATTGACCAAGACCTTGCTGACTACCTTGAGTTGAGTTACTCACCAGGTGGTATGGTTAGAGGTTAACTTTTCAAGGTGTCCCTACGCTGAACGTCATAGGGTTGGTGGACTACCAGGTGGGCGCCTATCTTTTGTCCGACCATTTACAAGCTATCAAGAACCTCTTGTTTCCCATTATTTTGGGGGTTGAGTGGTGGAGAAAGTTTGACGTCAGGACTAATTTGAAAGAGAACACTCTATCCTTGTCTTTGATAAATGTTCACCAGTTGATTGTTCCCTTGTCGGAGGATAACGCCCAGGGCCTATTACCCCATTGGCCCAATGTTCCCACTCCTTATCTTGCCCCTTTTCTGAAGACCTCCTCCTCCGTAGGATTTTCCTTACCTTCCTGTTTGGAGGGTCTGGAATCCTCTTTTGATGCACCATCTGTCAACGCACTCCCTGAGTACTCTGAGTTTGATTGTGAATTCAAGCTCAATATGGATCTGGTGCATATATCTTCCCCCATTTACCCATTGACTGTCATGGAGGAAGATTCTTTGGATGTGTGTGAAGGAAAAGTTGGTCAAAGGTGCGATTTTTCAGCGTAGCTCCCCTGTATGCTCCCCCTTCTCTTTATGGAGATGTCTGATGGTACTTTATGCCCGTGTGTGGACTATGGGAACCTTAACAACGTCACTGTACCAGACCTTTATCACATCCCTTTGGATTCACTGATAGCGCTATGTGGAGAAGGCGAAGGTCTTCTCCAAGCTGGATTGCCTCAATGCTTTTAATCAGATCCAGATAAAGAAGGGCCAGGAGTGGTTAACAGCCTTCCACACCAGAAAAGGAATATACCAGTTTTGGGCCATGCCCTGGGCTTAAGAATGCCCCTGCTATCTTTCAACGCCGCATTGATGCAGCGTTGGGGGACTTGTTAGGGGTATGTGCGGTTGCCTAATGGATGCCTTCCTGGTGTTTCCCCTGATCAGGAGTCCCATGCAGTACACCTTTGGCAAGCGGTGGAGCGATTAAAGGCAGCCAGCCTAATGCTGAAGATAAGCAAGTGTGAATTATTCAAGTCCCAGGTCACTTTTTGGACGACGTCGTGTTTGACCAGGGACACATGATAACTCCAGACAAGGAGAAGGCTATTAGTGAGTGGCCTACCCCCACCTTGGTCAAGGAATTGAGAAGCCTTTTTGGGACGTGTAAATTTATCAAGAAGTTCACTCCCAATCTATCAAAGGAGGTGGCTCCCCTATACAAGGCTAGCGGTGCCAAGGTGCTTCAGTTATCCCCATTATGGAGGAAGCTTTCCAAGCAGTGAAGTGCACCCTGTTGTTCACGACTGTTCTTTGCCATGTTGATCCTTCCAAGGAGTTCATTGTGTCTATGGATGCCTCCAACTTCGGCATAGCGGCTGCCTTGTTATATTTTAGTGCAGATAAGATGAAGCATCCGGTGGGATATCTTTATAGAAAAATGTCTTTGCCAGAGTTGAATTACGCCATTTATGATAAGGAGTTATTGGCAATGGTGGAGGCGCTGAATTATTGGCATCACCACTTGCATGGCTCATCCCAACCTTTCTGGGTACATACAGACCACCATGCCTTGCTGTACTACCGCGCTCCTCATGTTTTAACCCTATGGCAGACCCGGTGGCATGAGACCCTTGCCCAATTTGCATTCACGTATGAGTTCACCAAGGGCAAGGAAAGTGATTTGGTGGATGCTTTGAGCCGCAATCCTGCTTTTGCGCCCGATCCCAAGGAGGTAGAAGTGCACAACACACGGGTGATGACTTCTCCAAGTAAACTTCTGCCTCAACGACCCTCTCCCCTGGCCAACGGGCAAGCGCTTGCACCTCTGGAAAACGCGGAGGAGTATAGTATGTTCAGTAAGGTAGTTCTTTCCCAGCATTGCAGCTGAATATAATATGTTACTTGCTAAGTGTGAGTTAAATCTTGAGGATCTCTCCAGGGGCTACCACGTGAAGGATGAGATGGTGTGGTTTTAGGAACGCCTATGGGTTCCTGATGGCCCACTTCGCCTAGAAACCATCCAGGACCATCATGATGGACTCACCATTTGGACTCCTGGGAAAGCAAAGACGTTGGTTTCAATACTCCACACATACAATTGGAAGGGCTTGCCTGCTCAGGTGGGGCGGTATTGTAAGGAGTGTTTGATCTGCAACCAAATGAATCCAAATCATCAACCTTTATTGGGGCTTTTGTTACCAGTCCAGAAAGCTGAAGGACCCTGGACTTCCCTCTCAGCGGTTTTCATTGTGGAACTACCTAACTCTGATGGTTAAGATGCCATCATGGTGGTGGTGGTGAACCATTTGACGAAGTTCGCCCACCTCATTCCGTGCAGAACTACAATAACTGCGGCTGAGATGTCCAGGCTCTTCTTCATGCATGTGTTTGCGCTCCATGGGGTTCCCCAAGAGATTATTAGTGACTGGGGACCCCAAT
The DNA here is from genome assembly GCA_022478985.1 of Massospora cicadina. Classification (NCBI taxonomy): domain Eukaryota; kingdom Fungi; phylum Entomophthoromycota; class Entomophthoromycetes; order Entomophthorales; family Entomophthoraceae; genus Massospora; species Massospora cicadina. Next base: position 90,959 of record JAKSZP010002658.1, read on the forward strand.
TCACATCTGCCTTTTGGGAATAATTGTGTAAGACTCTTCAGATTCACCCCTGCTGTTTGACTGCCTATCACCATCAATCAGATGAGCAGACTGAACGAGTGAACCAGTGCTTGAAACAGTTCTTGTGGTGCTACAACGCCGCGGATCATTCAGATTGGGCTTCTCACCTTACCATGGCCCAGTTTAGCTACAACCATACCTTGCACTCCAAGATCAGTTGTTCCCCATTTTTTCACCAGCCATGGCTTTAACCCCGCTTTTAACATGGAGCCCATATGTGGGTCTAAGGTTGGTGCTGTGGTGGACTTTGCCAAAACATTCAAGAAGGTCCACCAGGGGGTTTCCACAAGCTTGGAGGCGGCTATGCAAGTGTTTAAGGAGAACGCTGATGGGAAGCGCTGAGTGGGTCCTGCATACAATGAAGGGGATCTAGTGATGCTTGATGCTCGTAACATTCCAATCAAGCAGCCATGTAAGAAGCTGGGACCAAAGAGGATTGACCTTTACCGCATTGTTAGAAAGGTGGGCCATGCCTCATATCAGCTAGATCTCCCCCTCATTCTGGAACTTCTCTGTGTTTCATGAAAGCAAACTGACTTTGCTTGAGGGCCCCCAATCGGTGACTCCTGAGGCCTATCTCGTGGATGGGGCGCCAGAGTGGGAGGTGGAAGAAATAGTTGCCTCCCGTTCATTAAAAAAAGACTCGAGTACCTGGTATCCTGGAAGGGCTTTGACACTGCAGAGAACAGTTGGGTTCCAGCTCACAACTGTGTGCATGCTCAAGATCTGATTGAAGCCTTTTAAAGCATTTCCCCCAGGCTGCTGGATCCCAACCTAAACTGACCGTTGCTGCCATGAAGTTGGCCTCAGCTTACAAGAACTTTTCCCTTGTGCAAGCCCCTGGATGGGGGTTGAGCCCCATCTGGAGGAGAGGGTAATGCCTTGTGCACATGGCATCATAGTAGGAACCAACCCCAAAGATAAGTCTGGGTGCCAGGAGGCCCATAATGTGAAGCTCCAGGCCATCCATGACTTGAGGCACACCTAGACCAACGCTGGGTACAGGCAAAATATTCCCAGGTTGGTACTAATGGGGTACCAACTGCTCAGCCCCTTATGTCAGTCCAGGCGTTAAAACGGACAGTTTACCAAAATGAATGCGGATGTTTCAATTTGATTTGGTAAGGAACAGGGTATCAAAACCTGTTCCAGTTATGAAACAACCCGTTCAGGTCAAATCCAAATTCAAACAATTTACTTGAGTGAATCAGTTTTAGATTATTCCACCAATTCAGATGGCAGCGTTGCCCTATTGGTGGGTTGGTTCTTGAGCCCACTGAAGCACAACCTGTATTCCCCCATCCAAGATTAAATATGTTTTCCCTGACCAACATTCCTTGTTGATTGACTTTCCCAAATAAATCTTTTCCTGTTTACGTATTTTTTAAATTTTATGATATTCTGAACGCTCTTGTGCATGAACCTCTTTGAGGAGGTTTTGCGCTCTGTTAACCTCGCCATAGCAAATACCTTGCAGCTATCACTTCGTGCACAGTTTGTTTTCCCAGGTTCCCTCCAACCTGGGCCGCTTAGCCCCTTTTGCTATGTGCACTGCGTCACTTTTGGTGGGTTTTTTATTGGAAAACTCACTCTTCTATTCCTAAGTAGTTATTGCTCCAGCACCCTCTGCTGGGCTCTAATTACTTTAGCACTAACAGCTAGTTCCCTAAAGTTGGCCTTGTGCACCGTGCACTGCCACGCTGGGAACAGGAGAGTTATTGACACTCTCCTTACACCCTGGGCACATTGTTTTCCGTGAAATGAAGGCGTCTTTTGGCCTATATGCTTCCCTCCCTCTGGGTCACCACTCCTTCCCTACATGACTTGCCCAAGGTGTATGAGAATACTCATCTCAATGAGCCACATCGACTTCATCCTTACTCTGATATCCCACCTTTTGACTCTTTCATTTTTCTCAACCAAAAAGATAAACTTCTCTGACTACTGACTCATTTTTAGTATAGCTTTTGCCAACCTGCACATCTGCACAGGTGTCAACAAAGAGGAAGTTACTCCCAGACGACATAAAATTGCCTAAACTATCTGACTGGGTCAAAAATGAGACCTTAAAACCTAAATTCACAACTCCATTCATATTAGACCCCATTGCAATGTGGGCAGATTTCAAAGCCAGATTAATCAACAAAACTCTCCACCTTGCCTCATATAATTACACCGCTGACACAGCCACAATCAAGCGCATATTGGCAGGAATGAACCACCTCAAGCTCAACACCTCAAAGTCTAGCTACAGCCCCAAATTGGGTGTAAATGGGCGGAAATATCCTCCCTCCTGAACGCCCTCATCTTCAAACACCATCATAGAATCAATATGGCAAAAAAGGTAAGTTCATAAAGGAAGGCGAAAACTGCTCAACATACATTTTCCAATAATTTCACCCCCACGGCAACCAGAACTTGTGCACACAGGTCCACAAAGGTATAGCACCGTGGCAACTGATTCAGTGTATGATAAATTGGGCCAGCTCAATTTGCACATTGACCTCATTAAAAGTTCTATATTTGATTTAAATTCTGAAGTAAATTTTGAAAGGTCAAGGCAGTTGAAGGGCAATTTGAGATGGAAATCGTAGGTAAAGATTTGAGGACTTGAGAATTTGGGCTGAGCCAGATTATTTTAATTTTAATTTATTGCGAGGAAGGCCGACCATGGGATGAACACTTCCAAATTTGACCCAAAAGAGATAAAACTTAGTAACAGGGAAGGCACCCCAGAGAAGCGATGCTATCTCTTGTTGCCAGCGGGAACGCCACTTATGGGGAGGTGGAGGGAACGTGTGAAGGGGCTGTAGCCACAATTGAACACGTGTGGAGGAAAGGGTTTGATTTGATAAACCAAACTGGGAACCAGGAGGAGACCAGCTGTCAGCGACGCGGTAGAAGGTATCCAAACATCTGCGCCTAAAAGTGGTCCACCAAATGAGACCGGAATCTGTGGACAGCTTCTGAAAGGGTGGGGGTGGAGCCTGTGATGGCATCCAAGACAATCGTGTGGATAGTCCACATGGCGATTGCAACCACCAGAGCATGGAGGGAGGGTGGAAGGGGGAGGCCATTGATAAAGCAAACATATCTCTTGACAAACTGAAGGGATATGTTTGATCCTGGCCAAACAGACGTTGAACTTCGCGCATATCACTTTGGAGGTAGGCCACTTCTCCAGGCGGTGGAACATAGCTCCATACTGGCCATACACTACGCAGAATGAGTGTAAATTGTTAGTGCGCTCAGCCATATGGTACACCCACCTCAGGAAGCGCCACACATGGGAACGGATTTGAGGCTGCAACAGAGGATGGTGTGTGTATTTCCAGATAGTCTTTTGGGCCTCAATGGAATAAGGGATGCCCATCATGTCCAGGTAGTCCACCCTGGATAGGACTTGGGGTCGAATGGGGATCACGCCATCATGGATGGGTAGCCCCTGTACCTCTTGTGTGAACTGAGGAGAGGGGCGGCCTCTCTGGACTGTGTGTCCACTAATACAAATTCTCCACTCAGCGCTCCGCATGGAGAGGAGGATTCGTTTTATGTGGGTTTTAGTCCCGTGAGGACCTGTGGCCGCTGGGTGTGAAGCGAGGTATTTCATCAAGGAGTGAGGGTTCAATGGATTGTTAAGGCCCAAGGCGCAGGAGAAGTTGGAGCGGGCTGCGCAGGACCAGTGTTAGGAGGGGAGCGTAGGGGCGGTGACAGCCGCAATCCAGGTGCCCAGGATCTTGGCAGCATGGGCTTTGAAGTCAAGCAGGCCCATGCCACCATGATGGTGAGGGCCAAACATGACCTCTAGCCGTACTGGTGGTGGGCGGCCTGACCAAAGCCATCCTTGCAGCAGGGCATACAAGGATTTGAAAAAGCTTGGGGAGAAGGGGATGGCGTGGGCTCCAAACCAGACTTTGGAGAGCATAGAGTTGGCTAAAACAACCCTGCCAGTAAGGGAAGTAGGGTGGGCTCTAAGGGAGGTGATGCGCTTCGTCACGTTGTCTAGAATACAACTTTTCATTATTGCTGATGCGTACCCGCCTGCCTCCACCCACATGCCCAGATGGTAGACCGGCCCTATGGTAGGGCGTGGCACGAAGGGGAGCACCAGTGGGGTGGTGTGGGGTGAGCTGGGAGGGCGAGCACGTGTGCGTGCAGATGAGCCAGGCTGGACACTGGTCGCTGGGGCCCACCTGGTTTGATACTGACCAAGGAGGTAGATTTTAGTTTTGGAAGCGTTCATTGCAGCATTACTTACCCGGGAATACTCCTGGATGAGAGCTACAAGCGCGCGCGTGTCTTTATTATTAGCCACCCCAACCACATAGTCATCTGTAAACGCCATCATCTTGACTGGGGCTTGGCCTGGTACATGGACCCCAGTGAGTTGGGCATTCACGTTTCGAAGTAGTGGGTCAAGGCTGAAGTTGTATAAGAGTGGTCTAAGAAAGTCCCCTTGTCGCAAGCCCCTTTGAGGGCGGACTACTTCCGTTAGGAAGCCAGGGCCACGCACTGCCATTGTTGCAGATTTCATGAGCAGGATTACCCAGTTGATGAAGCGAGGGGGTAAGCGGAATTAGTGGAGGCAGGCCCTAAGGTATTCCCAGTTTACTCTATCATAGGCCTTCTGCTGGTCCAATAATAAAAGTGCCCCAGAGGCTGTGGACTGGCATGCGTTAGCCACAGAGTGCACGTTGTCCCAAATCGACCTTCTGGGTATGAAACCAAATTGTTCTGGGGAGATGGCTGATCCAGATTATTGAATGACTGGTGTCTTGATCCTTTAATTTTCATAAATTGGATGAGAGGCTTTTGAAAGTAATTAATTGGATATCACTCATAAGCCTAAATTAGTATTTTAATTTTTAAACCTTTGCAATTGCTTTAAAATGAGGAAATGGCAATTAAAATTACAGTTTAGTTTTCTCATAAAAATCCAATTAGAATGTCAAAAAATTGCCTGCCTAGAATTTTTTTTAGCTATTTTAAAGAGGATATTATCCAAATCAACCATAATTCATAAGATTTACTAGCAAACTAGGCTAGGCGTTGGAATCATTTGTGGCCCTGTCAAGGAGCCAGACGCTACTGCTTACATGAAGCATTTCCAGAACCATGGTCTGCAAATATATCACGAATTTTGGTAATTGCGATTGTTTGGGATGGTTCTCTGAAGGGTTTTCATACATGTAGTTGGAGAATTGATTGTACTGCTAACTCCTTCCTTAAATACTGGTGCAAACCTGCATGTTACAAAGCAGAGGTTAAAGCGGAAGTGCACTGTTATTAAACAGAACTATACTACACACTCCAACCCCAAAAAGTAATCAGTTCTATACATAACACTGAAATCTAAAGTGTACTGATGGACCATAACTTATAAAACCCTAATTACATAAGTGGTGCTCTGGGACACAGTCCGCGGGTCACCACATAGAAAATGTCCAGGTCCTGACAAGATAACTTACAAATTTAATAAAATCTAACTCAAAAAATTGCCCCTGCTCTTGAAATAATTGAATCTGTGCCTGGTGAAGACCAACTTCTATACCCGGATGGCAGAATGCCTATGTCATAACCATGTTAAAAAAGGACAACTGGACCTGACCAACTGGCGTCCATTTGCACTCTCTAACACAGATAAAAACTTTTGACTAAACTTTTAGCCACCTTAATTAGGTGAAACAGCCTCTAAAATGCTGTTTCCAAACCAGTTTAAGTTCATACCAAGGTGATCTGTCTGTACCAATATACACTCCGTTGCCAACATCTTCCAGTATAAAGTGACTGGAGCCCTGGTTTTCCTAGACCAGAAGAAGGCATACGACCACTTCAGCTGACCATACCTGCAGGAATGCCTGAGAGCCTTTAGGCTCCCACCAAGAATCATAGGCTATACAATGCTTCTTACAGAGTCAGCATCCATGGCTATCTGCGGTTTTGGTTTACTGACTGACAAAATCACACTGCACATAGGGCTCAAGCAAGGGGCCCCTCTCAGCCCATTGACGACTTCTTAATAATAGATCTTCTCCTTTGCATCGCTGACTCACGCCTCACATGCATCTCTGCACAAGGCCAGCCAGCAGTCAAGATACTGGCCTTTGCAGATGACTGCGTGGCTGCCATAGCTAGTAACGAGGATGCCTGGCAGTTGGAGCGCGCCCTGGAGGAATATTCTAATGTGAGCGATGAATCACTCAATAAAAAACGAAAATCATCTTTGTAATCAAGTGCACAACCAACTGAAACATGACACCTGAGCCATATAGATCATCATGAAGAAGCGACCCAACCATCCTGCTCTTTGCATCACCCCCTCGGCCAACCCTGTCCGCCAACTTGGGATGTGACTGTAAACAGGGGGTACGCCAATGAGACGATTGAGAGCAACCTACTACAAAGGATGTCCAACCGCATTGCCTCCTTCAGGTTGAAATCGCTGGGACTAACAAGACAGTAACAGTTGCCAATACACTTATTCTCTCAATGCTGTTGTTCCTTGCTCACACAATTTTCTTCTTACCCTCGTTTATATCCTCAGTTCTTTCCATAATTCAAGGATGGCTGTGGCCAAGGTCAGGCCACCTGTACAAGTGGAGACACTCTCCAGCTTGCGCTCAAGAGGCAGAATAGGCATAATAGACTTTGAGTACTACGCTTACTGCATACTAGGCACCCGGATAAAGAAATTCCTAGCCCCAGATCTTCAACATCAACACTGGTCTAGAGCAGCGAGGGACAACTTCGCACAAGCATTAAAACTATCCAATCCCTCACAACCCGTCCAGCCTGCTCACATACCTTGCAAACTGCCCTAATGCAGAGGGCTCATATGGAACCCCCGCTCACTTCAAAAGCCTCCTTCACACCGTCCAGCACTTAGATGGATGGTCACAATGATGGGCACTAGTCAGGGAATGGGAAGACCCAGAGCAAGATTCACACTAAGGATTCAGAACCTCCCATAGGGACATACAAGATATGTTTCCTGCTATCGCAAGAATTGACTACCTGGATGCCTTGAACATTTCTTATAACCTCATGAATCAGAATAAAATATGAAGGCTCGCACATCACCCACTCCTCCAGCTAAGAGTAAGAGCAAACACCTGGCGCTGCCTCAGATAAACCTATCAGACAGCGGACCACTCCAACACTCTTCCTGTGACATGTGCAGTGTGTAAAGGGGATGGCACCCTACACCACCACCTTAAAGCATGCTCACCATTAAGAGCCATATGGCGTGAAGTTGAGCATCTGCTTAAAACCCCAACAACCAGGAGCTGTCAATCTCTAGAAACCTCCTTTCACGCCAACTTAGATATCCTATACCACCCACGGTCCACTCCCTAATAGTCGCCATTACACTGTGGACCATACACACAGTATTGCTAAATGCATATAAGGGAACTGTGCCGAAAATCCTTAAAAAAGTCAATAGATTTCACCTACAGCTACTGAAACACTCTCAAACTGAGCTCTACAGATACATGAAGCCAAAGAAACAAAGACTCGTTAGTCATGGCTCCCAGTCTGGTTTTTATATGCCAACCCCTTCCTCCACACCGGTTCCATCATATGGGAAGGCTCATAGAATAGGATACCCCATACAACTGGAAGTACAGGCTTACAACAGGAGTAGCTTGTCTTCTATGAAGTGTCAAAATCTCTCACTCTAACATTTACCTCCCCTTTCTTCCAACACATTCTAGCTCATACCGGTAGTACCCGTCCTCTGGTTAGCCTGACCTTATTAAATAAATAAACATCTAAATTTTGTAACGTTTAGTGCTTATTTGTATAAGTTTTACTAACCCTTTTTATTTATTTTCATATAAAATACTTTTGTTAGAACCATTGTGATGGCCGGAGTCCTTTTCCCACTCTGGTCTAACTCTCAAGTTGGTCACAAACCCTCCTTCCATCCCGCGGCCTATTCCATGACTCTACCAAGTCTTATATTGCCACATTTCAAAGCAGTTCTATGCTACCTTCCTAGCAATTAGGGTCTCATGTGCTTATGGTCAACTTCAGTTTGCTGTGCTTTTTGTATAAAAAAGTGATATTATACATAACCAAAGTAACCAGGGAAGTTGCTCCAACTTTTTGTTCACTTTGCCTTGTTGTTGCATATTTCGCCTGGCGCTTTTCCTTCTGTGACCTCCTGCGGTCCAATTTACCTGACATTATTTGAGTAAAGCTTAGATTATATTATAGCTTTCTTCTACTGTTGGGTAGCTAGAATTAGCCCAACCCTCTCAGAGTTGTCAATTTTTTGAAGTGGTGTGGAATGGTAATTTTGTATCCTCCTGGCCTTGGTTGTTATTTGCTTCAAAGGGTGTGCTGATGGTGTTTCGCGGCTCCCTTCACTCAAAACGCTCATACAGTGTGCAGTACCTGCTACTACCACCCTCATCTTTCACCATTCATGCGATCTAAAATTTAAAAAAAAGGTCTGTACCGCGTTGTCCAGCCTTAGGGTCCGCCAGAAGTCTCAAGAAAGGACTTGGCTGACGTCCTCCTTTTCCAGCTTCTGCTCCATAAAATTTCAGAGGAAGCTCACCAATGGTTACTCTCTGCTGGTAAGAATAATAGATTTCTTATGGAATTTCTCCCACGTTGGAACCCTTAGTCAATCCCTCCGAGTTTCCACCTGCCACCTTTGAGGAATATACTCCTTTGTCCACTTGGCCTAAGGAGACTTCAATACATAACAGTACTTGCGCCCGTTCCAAGAGAAGGCATTAAATTTGGAATCTCTATAACAATTGTAAATGGCCTCATTTGCAAGTCCTTGGCTAACAATGATGCTCACTTGGCATATGGGATAACCCTCCCTCCTCCTTATCAGAGATAGCATCATCCTTGCATCCCTATTTAACACCAGCCTATGTGCTGCCAAGCCTAACTGTAGCAAGGAGCTTGAGATCTTAGAACTTGACAACCACATCTTTGTGGGGCATCATCAGATTTCAGATCCCGCGGTGACATATCCAGATGAGGCGCTAGCTTTTATGGACACCTCCAACCTGACCATAGAATATACCCCCTCTGTACTCTCCCAGTATCGCTTATAAAATGCAATGAGCTCTCTAGAAGATGAGACTGAAACCTTCGGCATAGGTGGGGATCTCCTCACTACTGGTCCTGCACCGCTGCACTCCGCAACGTACCCCTTGCTTTCATCGTCAAAAGAGGAGGATATTAGTAAATCTAACTAATTTGACTCAGAGCGATCTTTTCACTTTAGCCATAGACCATCAGTTGCCATTTTATAATCTATGCCTCCTGACCAACCTGTCATCCTAGTTGGTCAATGGAACAACTCTTCCCTATCACTCCAGCCTCACCTCTCGTGGCAGACCCTATCCAGAAATGGGTAGATATCCCTGGAAAGATGATAGAAGAGGAACTCTCCTTTGATGACCCTCATCAAAAGCTCGTCATTCATGAATGGTGTAGTTTTATTTTGAAAAGTACCTTCATCCCCTAAATATGAGCATAAACTAACTACTAAATTCAAATTCCTTGGTCAACTCATTGGCAATGTGAAGTCATAAGATGTTTAATCCTCAGGGGCTGCTCTCACTTATAACCCACCCACCGGTCTTGGAGTCATCCTGTCCTCCCTTGGTTCCATAAAAGTTAAATCCATCTCTGCGTACTTTTTGGTCATGACTATCTTTTCCTCTGAAGAAAAGATTTCCAAGCGTTACCTTGGTGGATAAAGCGGTAATTAAAAATTCATTTTTTAAAAGCTGGCAGAGGCCTTGGACCTACACCTGGTGTTGGTCAGTTTGTGAAAGTGGTGCATCTCAAACTATTCTGAGCTAACGTTTACTATTACCTATTCCTTTTGTTGCAGGCGATGGGCACTTTGTGGAGATCTTCTACTCAATTATAAACATCCTGTACCACATTTTTGGGTGACAGTTGGTGGTCTTATTTTACATCTTCACCAATTAATTAGACTACACCATGTATGCAAAGTACCCTGTGGAGTTACGGTAACATCCTTTGCCTAAAAAAACATGTCTCTCCCTAGAAGGTGATGCCTTTCTCCTAAAGTAGGCTTAGCCTCTATTCAACTGACTGAAACCCCAACCCTGGCACTTATCCTGCCTGATTGAATATATGGATATACTGACCTGTTTGATCCTTCTAAGGCCCGCCCACTCCCTGAGCATATCTAATTTGACTCGAAGTTTGAATTGACTTTGGACCTCAACAAGATATCCTCTCAAATTTATCCCTTACCTTTTACAGAGGAGGCTGACTTGGACGTTTGGGTTGATGACATGCTCTCTAAGGATCAAATCTATAAGAATTCCTCGCTGGTGTGCTAACCCTCCTGTTTGCAGAGAAATCTGATAGCTCACTTCATCCCTGTGTTAGTTGTACAACCTGAATATCATGATTTGTTTGCCACCATACACATCTCAAAGCAACAGATTTCCAGCTATATGGAGATAACTAGGGTGTCTATTATGCTGGTGTGCCTTAATGCCTTCAACCAGATCCATATTAAAGAAGGTCAGGAGTAGTTGAAACTTTTTTTACTCGAAAAGCATCTATCAGTTCAGGGTCTTTCCATTTTGGTTTATAGAACGCCCCTACTTGCTTTCAGAGGATCATTGATGATGTTTTGGGAGACCTTATGGGATCCTGCGCGATTTCGTACATTGACAACATAATGGTCTTTTCCCCAAATGCAGAATCCCATGCATGCCACCTTGTATCCATCATGGAGCAACTTGCACTGGTGAACTTTACTACCTAGGCTAGCAATGCGAGTTCTTTATGACCAAGGTTGAGTTCTTGGGAAATATTATCTTCTCCTAGGGCCAAGTGATTATCCCAGATAAAAACAGCCATCTGATATTGGGCCACATCCTCATCTCCAACAGAGTTATGCAGCTTCCTTGGGACGTTTAATTTTCTCAAGAAGTTCACCCTTAGCTCTCAGACTTTTCCGCCCCTCTCTACACCGCATCAGGGAAGAAAATATCAGTTGGACTACAGAATGCAACGCCGAATTTCACGCCATCAAGTACATACTCTTTTCCAGCCTTGTGTAGCACATAAAGATTCCAGTCTCCCTTTTATTATCAGCACTGACGCTTTTAACTTTGTGGTGGTAGCTTCTCTTTTGAAGGAGGGGGAGGATGGAATGTAACGGTCTGTTGCTTATTATTTAAAAAAATAACCCTGGTACAGATCAAATACACTATTTATAATAAGAAACCACCTACTGTTTCTGAGGCGATACAGCACTGGAGCCACCATTGCACGGGTCCAAGTTGCCCTTTATTGTCCACACTGACCACAAGGCGTTGATGTATTACCGTGCCCTCCAGAAGCTATCCCCTTGTTAGTTAGTGGTTAAAAACTTGTTGGCGTTTAATCCTATTTGACCTCATTAAGGGCACCCAAAACCTGCTTCACATGCCCTATCCTGTACCATGCCTTCGCACCTGACCCATCACTAGTTGACGCCCACAATACCCAATGTTGATTGAGCCAGAACAGGTGAAGGAGAGCCACAATCCAACCCCCCGCTCTGCTTATAATGGAACCTTTGGAAGGGGATACTGACACCTAGCACGCGTTAGGTTGTCCCAACACTTGTCAGCTGAGTAGGACAAGATTAAGCAGGCCTTTCATAGATGTAGAGATCCCTTGAACAAAAGCTACTATTGCTAGATGGTCATTCTTTATCAAAGCAATTGGTGGGTACCACCTTGATACCTGAGAGGAAGTTATTTGCAAAGCTCAGGACCCACCAACTGCTGGCCACCTTGGCAAGGACAAGGCTCTTGATTTGATCCGCTGCTCCTACAGTGGAAGGGTAATGCCACAGATGTGGCAAAATTCACAAAGTCATGTCTGATGTGTAACCAGTCAAAACCTAGTCGACAAAAGAGTACAGGGCTGCTTGTAATTTCAAGCCTTTGAGGGCCCTTGGACATCCGTGTCCTTTAATTTTATCGTGGAACTCCCCTTATACTAGAGTTACGATGCATTAAGGTTGTAGAGATCCGTTTTACTAAAAAGGCCGTTTCATCCCCTACAATGCTACTATTACCTCAGTCAAGACAGCTCGCCTCTTTGTGGTCCACATCTTTTTCTATATGGCCTCCTCAAGGAGATTATCAATGATTTCAGTCCACAATTCAATACCCAGTTATTTGAAGTCTATCAGTTAATTTTAGGCATCTCACTTTCTATTACCCAACCTATAACCTCCAGTTGAATGGGCAAAAGAAGAGGGTGAACCAAGGTTTAAAGCAATTTTGCGTAGTTATTCTAACTATAAACCACATGTGGACCTCTCACCTTCCGCTGACGCAATTCATTTATAATAACCTTATTTATACCCCAAAGGCACAACCTTTTTTGCAAACTATGGATACAACCCCATCTTCAATCTAAGTCTTTATATTAACTCCACTTTTGTTGCTGCTAATGAGAGCGCTAAAGAGCTCAGAGATATACACATGGCTGTGAAGGACCATCTCGTTGAAGCTGAGAGGATCTACAAAGCATATGATGACTGAAAGTGCTAAAAAGGCTACGAGTACAGCCAAGCGACTTGGTCATTGTCAACGCCAATGCCCCCACTTGAAGCAACCCTGTAGCAAGTTAATCCCCAAGTGTGGATCCTTCAAGATCATTAAGAAGATTTTCCATCAGCTTACAAGGCTGACTTACCCCACCAATCAAAGTGTTCATTACCCTTCATGAGTGCCTCCTGACCTCCTTCAATGATCCCATGCTGCCTCACCCTAATCTCATCATAGTAGTTGACGAACCACAATATGCATCAATGCTGTTCTTGTTTCCTGCTTATCCTGATGCCATTTACAGTATCTGGTTTCCTTTAAGGGTTACGACGAGTTTGAGATCAGCTGGGTATCCCATCAAGACATGAACAACGCTCAGGACCTAATTTGTGGACTCCAAACTATATTCTTAAACGCTGTAGGTCCCGCCACCTAAACCTCCTTAGCCGCCATGAAGCTGCCTACCCCCACAAGAACTTTGCCTTGGCTAATATCCTCTCAGACGGCGTATAATCCCATCCAAGAGTGGAGGGTGATTTAACAGCTAGTGACATATTCCTGGTGTTGAACGCCCCTCTAAAGCAAAGCAAAATAAGCGCTTGCTGTCAAGGCCAGGTCCCTAAATGTACTTGATAATCTCTAATGTTGTTTACCAGAAATGAGTTCTGGCTTTGCCAGTCAGGGCTGAAGAAAACAGCTCGTCAGAAGCAGAAAATCTGGCATAAATTGACTTAGAATCTGGAAAATTGCACATTACGAAGTTGTGCTAATTGACTTAATTCATAAGACTTTGTTTTCATTAAAAAAATTTTACAGCTTAGATATGGGTTTGTTAAGCACTTTATAACCATTACAAATATTCCCTTAAAGTTTTAAGCCCAGATGAGAAAGGCTTTGCTTTTCTCACATAAACAGTTTAATCTAATAAAGTTTAGGGATTATCTGTACAAATTTTCCTATCATTTTTTGTTTATTTTCATAAAGATTACCTATGTTAGAACAATCACGATAGCTGGAGTCCTTTTCCTGCTCTAGTTTAAATCCCAAGTTGTGCACAAACCCGCCTCCCACGCTGTGGCCTATTCTAATAACTCTGCCATATTTTTTTCGCCATGTTTTGCTGCAGTTTACTCTACCTCCCCCAGTTCTCAGAGACTCATGTTCATTATGGGTGTCGTCAGTTTGGTGTGAGTCCTGTGTATAAACTTTATATAGAAACTTAACCAAGATCTCCTAGGATGTTGTTTCCTCTTACTTGTCACTTTGCTTTGTTGTTTCCCCTTTTTCCTGGCTCTTTTCCTTCTACGATCTCCTTCTCTCCAGCTTCCCTTAAATATGTTGCCAATGTACACAAATAGGCTATTATAAGATTTATCTTCATTGCCTTGATATAGGTACCTAAATTTTCTATATAATAAAGCTCTTTCTTTCACCTGCCTTTTTATTGTTTTAAGTTTATTTTTAACATGGCATATAAAGAAAAGGATAGAAGCTCCTAAAGAATATATGACAGTTGAATACATCTAGTGTGTTATTAGTGCCACCACTTCCAATACCTGTAATCACAAGGAACTCCCACGCGAACTTAACAACTGGCTAGCTAACAATGAGTGAGGATTAATGATAGACCCAACGGGCTGGGTCTGGTGTAGGTTTAGGCTGGTACGCCTAAGTAATTTTGCAGGAAAGCCTTATTAATGTCATAAAATTTCAAAGATTGTTGTTATTATAATAGTTGGGGAGTTGCTGCCATGAACTGGTAGTATAAGGTTCCAATGACAAGAGAAGAGCATGAGTCATCAGTCCTCATACTATTGGCCTGGCACATTTTAGAGCACCCAATGATGCAGATTTCAAAATTTTGTAATATTTCATTTTTTCTAAAAGGAAGGTAATTAATGACAGTGGAAGAGCAAGGGTCATCAGTCCTCATATTGTTGGCCTGGCACATTGCAGAGTACTTGACAATGCAGATTGCAAAATTTGCAATATAAGATTTCCTTCTAGTGGACTTATTTCTTTTTTTAGTACTAGATGTGAACTTATTTCTTTTTTTAGATCCCAAACTGGTTACTAATGATCTCACCACTTAAAATCTTCATTAGTGAAAAACCAAGTAGAAGCTAAGAATATGTGATAAGTGTTCTTATAAGAATAAAATTTAAGAAATTTATGTACTTCAGATATATAATTAAGATGTGAATAAATTATAAAATTATAAAAAATTGGTAATGTGATATGGCAATATTATAAGGGTTTCATGAGCCCCTGGTCAGTCTTTTCCTGGTCTCCGCCTTAATGGCAGCATCCATTTTGTTCAATGCTCATATCTGCAATCTATGTCTCGCAGTGTACATCCTTGAACAAGGATTTTTGGTGGCCCATGCTCAATAGCTGCTTCTGGGTCTAGGGTTTCAGTACCTCTTCTGGTTATTGCTTTTTCACCTAATTTAGTAATTTGCTTATTACATTTAAAATATATTAATGGCGCTTCTTTAATGAACTTTGCTTCAGATTTTTAATAACCTTCACAATTATTTGATTACTTTTTGTGTAATATTTAGATGGAAGATTTAATTGCTTAGATAGAGCTAACTGGGCTAAAATGGTTGGTCATTTCTTTGTCATTAGCCATAATGGTGAATCACTAAATCAGATGTTAATTGTAAATTATCTCGCTCCCCAAAGGTATAAAATGAGGTCAATCTTCATAGTTGACATTAGTGGCGATGGCGTCTTCTTTACATATCAAATTTTCTGTCCAGAAGATAACAAACTTATGTGTGGGGCATCATTTTAACTGACTAATAATTTTAAAATGCCGTTGTCAGCTAAAAGGGGTTCATCACTCTTATCTGATATTAAAACTTAGTCATAGATTTGTTGGTGGCTGTATACTGAAGATGTTCCTACCAGAGGGGAAAATTAAACATCAGTACAATTGTGGTTGCTTCCACAACACCTTATAATAATAGTTTGATTTCATAATGTTTTAAGTTAAAATACATATTAGATACAGCCAAATTAATACTCTTCTTGTTATAAACAGAAAATCTTATTTTAGCAGCTAATTCTGATTTCAGAATGTGGTAATTTGAATCATATTAGATAAAGCAACTTTAATAATTATAATTGATATGGCACCATGAACTTTATAGCCTAATCTGATTTTAAAGCTTTTTAATCTTAATACATATCACATGCATCCAAATGGATCTAATTTATTAATAGTATTTTAAGTTTTTTAGCACTAGTGGTGCTCAATCCAAAAAGGGGATCCGCCATGCATCTTTGTTTGCAAATGGGACAAACAAAGGGTTTTATAGAAATAAAAAATTCTAAAATGGCACCTCAGCTAAAAGCCTAGGAAGCCATATCAGAAGGTGTTGAAGCTTTGGGGAAGCTTTTTGTCTGGCGCCCGCTTTAGCTGGCAGACCATTGTGAACAATATTGGGGTATAGTATTTTAGCTTTATTTTATTAAATAATCTGATTATAATGTGTTATGAAAATTGATTCAATCAGATAAATCTAATTGATTAAGTATAATTTATCATTTAACTTTATTCTTAAAAAACTAAATAGACTAATTACTTAAGTTTTTTTTGTATATTGTATGGAGCAAATTTATACATATAAAAGTCAAATGTTAAAGCTGATTAGCTATATTCTAGGCCAATTTATATTTTATAATTGTTTAGCTCATTTTTTGCCTCATGATACTAGCTAAGTTGAGTAAAGTATATGGTTTTTTATTTTATAAAAGTTAATCACATAGATAGAACTACTTTATTGTAAGTTTAATAAAGTAAAAATAAATGTTTAATTTCACTTCTATTTTTGCCACTTGGTACTAGCCAAAAGTAAGTCATTTTCTGTTTTTCACACAAGATTTAGACCGTGTATATGAAGGTAAGTTGACTATAGGTTATTGATATTACTGACAACTTATACTAATAGGTTATTGTCTGTTATTAACAAAAGTATTGAGGATAAAAGTTTTTTAAATCATCTCAAGCCTATTAGCTAAGATCAAGTGTAGTATCTGATATAATATCTATTTTTTTTAGTACTAGATGGTCCCAATATAATATCTATTTTAAAATATCAATAAGCAAGGTCTCATAGTCCTCTTATCTTGAAAAAAGTGTAATTTTTAGTAATCTTTATAATGTTAAGGTTTCTTTCACCTTTTATTCTACTTTAACTAAAAGAACATTATGTATACATCATTTATTAAATATCACCTATTGGTTGAGCTTCTTTGGTCATACTAATGATAGATCATTTTTTGGTTTTGTTTAATATTTTCTACATTAAATCAATGATTTAGATGGTTTATTTCCAGAGAATCTTTATTAAATAAAGAAAAATAAAGTTTGAGGTTTTACATAGTATCTGAAAGCTTTATTATGCAACTACTTTAAATATTTTTTTCAAAATATATTGCTGTTTAAAGAAAATTTTCTTATTGAGATTTTAATCTATGCTATAATCAGTATATATATAATGTATAACAATTCTAATTTTTTACAATATAATTTCTTTTAGTATTTATAGCCTGGAAATTGGATTGTTGCCTATAGGTTTAGGGTAAAAATTTTATTATTGAATTTTAGGAAACTAAGATACTTTATATCAATAACTAATTTTAACTTTAGTTTATTGTCTATAATTACAAGGCCAAAGATATATATTCTAATGTTGTTTTATGTTCAAAGATACTATATATTATTTAACTTATAGTTTTAAAATTGCCTACAATTATAGGGTTACAGAAATATATTATATTTCTAGTTCTAGAACTAAAGAACTATAATTTTATTATATTGAAACATATAATCTTCAGCTGAATATGAGAGGTAAAAATTTATCTATTTATTGCAAAAAAAGATAGTTTTGCTGCTTCTAGAAGAGTAAAGCTAGATTAATTTTACTTTTATAAAATGAGTAAAACTTTTTTGCTTCCACAGGAGGATGAGATATGTTTTTTGATGGGACTTTTTAGTAAATTATCTAAAAGGTAATTTTATAGTAGTTTTATAGTTTATGCTAGCTATTTTTTTAGCACTAGGTAGTCCCAATCTAAAGGGGGATACACCAATCTTTATTTAGTCAAGCCTGAGCTCCCAAGATCTTGAGGCGAAGACAGGGGTAAGTGGATGTGTTATTAAAGGGTGGGGAAAAGCTTTTCCAGAGCCAGGTGTCCACTCAAACTGACCGGTTAGCCCATGGCAAAATGGTAAATACATTTAGGGACATTTTAAATTGAGCCTGAAAGCGGGTGACCATGTGAGACAGCATCTGCCACTTGATTCAAAAGTGGCACAAAGGTAAAAATCATGAATAGTCCGAATCACTACGCCAAATAACAGGACCCTTAATGATTGAGAACAATTGGGAAGTGAGAGTTGAACATGAATTCCTGAGCAGGGTGCCCTACCCAGGGTTCTGTTTCACAAAAGTTTGTATACCTTATTCCAAAAAGTGGCTATAAGAGACAGGTAAAGAAGCGGTGGAGGTGGATGTCTGTCAGCTCTGCGCATTGTGGGAAGCTCTTGTGCTGGAAGGTGGGACCTGTTCAATCCCCTTAACTGTATGAGCAGTGTAGAACTCACCACAGTGTATTTTACATTTTTGCTAAAAGAACAGGGTGAGTAACGTCCTTCCAAAGTGCATTGAGATTCCGTTCCACAGCGGGGGTGAAAGTTCAAGAAGATGAGGCTGCATTGGGGGTCTGTCCAGAGGGAGGAGATGGGAGATAACAATCCTCCCATTGTGGACCAAGGTTAGATGAAAGTGGCTGATCTCAGGGCCACTCCATTTTATAAAGAAAGGCGTGGTACACCCATACACCTACTCTCTTAAGAGCAAGTAGAGCCTGGTTTTTAGTAGTAACTTGAGGTGTGTTTGAGGCGGTGGCCTGGGTGGTTTGTTAGCCATTTCCCAACAGCTGTTGGAGATGCCTAAGGGAGCCCTAGCAAGACCGCTAAACCATGGCGTAAGGTGGACCCCAATGGGGCATTGGATCCATATCCCAGCAAATGATGGGCTTAATGAACCCCGTCAGTATCAAAGTGTCATGGGACCAAGCATCTAGAAGACCTAGGCCACCATCACTGTGGGGCCAGGATATTGTGGTCAGAGCTGTGGGTGTGTGGTTGGATCCCCATATCCAGAAGTGGAGTATCACATGCAACATTGAGTGAAACTTTCTGTAAAGGCGCAGACATGAGCGAGGCACCATACCTTTAATAGCAGAAAAACGTTTGCCATCAGGACGCATCCCTTGGGAGTGATATGTTGGTGTTACAACTGGCTACAAGCAAATTTATTGCATCCAGCAAGCGGTCCTCATTACCCTTGATAACGACCCCTTGTGGTGTGGTGAGGATATCTAGGTACCTAAAAGTGCCCCAGGTAGGTTCCAGACCAAAAAGTGAAGGAAACAATGGGGTATCAACTTGCTTTATAATGGTTTAAAAAAGTGTTACCTTTTTCTTTGGACGTCTTGGAGTAGCGATCCAGGGTCTCCATGGGTTTGTTTAGGTTCTTTTTACATCCAACTGCCACTGCTATGTTATCAGCAAAGGCTATGGTGTGGGTGGGGTTTCCCAGGAACATGAATACCCATCAGTCGTTCCTGGAGTAGGTCTAGAAGAGGATCCAAAGCTATGTTGAATAAGATTAGGCACAATGTATCCATTGACAGAGACCCTGTTCAACCCTCACCGCTACTATACATCCTATTAAAGATGTACCTTAGTGTGAGGCTTGGTGCAAAGAGCTAATAGCAACGTCCTAGCTTGTGGTGGGATGTGGAGACGGGTTAGGGAGGCTTCAAGTTACTTCCAATTCACCTGATCTTATGCTTTTTCATATCAAGAAGTGCCTCAAAACCATGCGTTTGAGAATAGGTAGCTGATAGGGTTGCCAGAAGCTCATTGTAAACGATTCAAAGCGATCTCCCTGGGATAAAGCCATGCTGAGCTGGGTTGAGGCGTGGTGCTGCCCACTTATTTATCCTTTTTGCTAGAAGTTTGGTAAATAGCTTGCAGTCTGTGTTCAATAGTGATATTGGTCGCCAGTTTAAAAGGTCCTCAAAGCTTGCTTTCTTATGGATAAGGGTCATATTTGATCCTCTCAAGTCAGTAAGTACTCCACCTTCTGCCAAGAGGGTCGATAGAGGGGCTGGAAGGACTTTGTAACTGTGACAGGATCCAATAGATACACTTAAAATTTAATAGCATCTGGGCCTGGGGCCTTCAGGCGCGACTTTGGAGTAGAACGTCCATTTTTTCTTGTTACAAGATTGATAAAAGCATTTAAACATCTGCTAAGAAATTAACTAATGTTTCCTGAGCCCCTCTAATGAAGTCCTGAACTTCCGCTGGGTTCACCCAGGAAGCCTTGAAAAGGGCTGAACAGTAACGATGGATCTCACTGGTAAATTTCCTCCTTGTTTGTGGTGATGGTGATCACCACCCTAAGGGTTGCCATCTCCTGATCCTTTAAGCGGGTTTTTTGGTAAAAGAAATTAGCGGGGCGTTCCAACTGGGTCTTAGTAACGCGATGATGTGAAGTTTGATGCCTTTTTCATATTTATTAAGTTCCCGCTGATACATCTCTTTGCCACTCCCACGCCTCCAAACATTGAGAGGAAAGCTGGTCAGAAATTCCTTTCAAGGTGACATATTCTAGCTTCAGCCCATCTGAATTTAGCCTGGGCTGCCATCATTTGAGCCCTAGCACAGTTGTATTTGCTTTAAAATACTTGCTTTTTTATCTGCCCATTATCCTTGCAAATTTCACAAATGAGGTGAATCCAGATTTTTGAAATCACAAATGGCCGCATTTATCTTCTCCTTACAAACTGGTTGTTCATGAGTTCTTGAGCAATCCTTAGCCTAAACCTCCTTGATGGTCTGAGGATGGTTGTCAGGATCACTGTGAGGGATCTGTGGTCATTTATAGTGTTATTTTGGTTATGGGAGAGGAAACTCGACCCATCAGTAAGGGGCCTACTAGGGACATATCAATTCTTGAAGCTGATATGAATACTTGACCTTCACCTTGGATCCATAATATGCAACCAAGGTCAGATGTAGATGGGGGAAGGTCATTCGTGAATCCACTTGCCCTGATGTAATCCTAAAGCCAAGCAGTACCTCGTCAGTCTTGTGATGCAGGAGGAAATGTGTCCCAATACGACTTAATATTGTATTGAAACCACCTATAAGCACTGTGTTGCGTGGGAGTTGTGGTGAAGCAAGTTCCTCCAAAAGCCAGTCCTTCTTCAAAAATGCATTTAGCAGGTTTATGCTTGCAAAAAGAAAGGAAAATTCAGGGTTATATATTTGGCTTATATAAGGCAATTATCAAGGCATTTTGAAAATTGGTGGGTTTTCGCCTGGGGGTTGAGGATAATAAGGCCTACATAGTTTGTCCAGAAAGAGTTACCTACAGATTGGTCATCTCATGCTTCTATTTCAGAGGGGGGACATGGGGCTCCTGAACGTCTGAGATATCCATATGAGTTGACCTGAAGCTGTGTAGAAGGCAGGCTCTTCACTTGAAATCCTGAAGCCCATTAGAGTTAAAGGACTTCAGGGTCAGAGTGCCCCTTCGGAACATAGCTGTCCCTCATATCCTAGGGGTTACTAAATCTTAAACCTGCATCTGTAAGGCAGCCCATTTTAAGTACTTGAGCCTGACTTTTAGTGGCAATCCAAGCAGATCAACGTGGATGAGGGGGGTTATTCTGAGCTGAAGGGCCTGAGGAGCCTATAAACTAGCCCAGGATATTACCTCCAGTGTTCCGCACATGAAGTTCCTGAGGGAGCTCCATGGACTCCTCCATTTGGGCATCTTCTGAAGTATCTGAGCTCATAATCACCTCCTTCAATATAGAGAATAATTTATTGAGTTGCAATCCCATTAGACGGTGGAGTTGATGTCTTTGAGCCTCCACCTCTGCTTGGGGTACTCCATACTTGCTCCATTATCTAAGTTTTTTGTGTTACCAAATTAGTTTCTAAATTCCGCCCCTGGACTAGCTTCCTCTGGGCTATCTTTATGTGAAGCAGATTTGCGCTTATTTTGTGCTGGTGAATGGTCTGGAAATTTGGATGGAGTGCTAACTGGCAATAGGTTTTCAGCACTAAGGGAATAAAGCTGTGCTACTGGATGTGCTACTCACCTGCGACCCAAAGGGCAGCAGGGGTTAGATGCTGTACCAGTACTAGTGGGCTGAGAGAGTGATTGCCGCTGCTGCTATATGGTGTAACAGATCAGGAGGCACCTGATCCATACACTGGTTCAGATCAAGTGGAGTTCAGTCCAAGTGTGGCCCTGATTCAATGGGCATCGAACTTGGTAAGTTTGGAACAGGATAAAATCGCCATCCCAAACTCAAATCACATCTGCGGAATGAAGATGGGCTTACTCAGGGCGTGGATGGTGATCCGGTGGGATGGGGAATCTTTGCTAATGATGTGGTGGTCAGGGCTCAGAAGAGTTTAATCAAAAGGAAAGCTTATTCCAAATTTGCAGTGCACTATTTAGGGGAAGACGTCGCAACCCTGAAGGGTAGTTGCGTCTTCTATGAGGAAAACGAAATTCTAAAATAAAGAACTTTTGCTAGCTCAGAAAACATTAATTCTATTTAGTAAATTATAGTTGGATTGGTTAAAAACTATGACTAACCAGTGAGCTCAGTGTGGCGTTGGCGTCATTCTCAGCCCTTTCCTGGTCCTATACCTGCTGTTGATGTGCAGCGTCATGGGAACATTGGTACGAGAATATGTGGCAATAACATGACATGGCGGTCAGGTTCAGGGATGGGCCTCTGCCGGCCTGTACCTAGTATGGTCAGTAACATGGCTCTAACTGCCCAATTTGTTCGTTGTGTATTGGCGCGAACCAGCCCGTTACAAGAGGCGGAACTCAAATGCTTTATTGACAGTTTTGTGGGGCCCCCAAGAAGAGGTGGTGGCCCCAGGAGAGGAGGAATGGTACCGCCATGTGTTGACAATGGTGATGGTGAGCTTCTCGCTTACATTTGTAATAAAAGAGGTGATTTGAGTGTGCGGTTTGAGACCTGTAATATGGAGGAATGCCAGTGGGGACCTAAATCCCCAAAAGGTCGAGCTTCTTTGCCCATGGAAGCTTTAGAGAAGATCCACCAAGTGGTGTCATGGATTCATTTTCAGGCGCAGTTGGCTCAAGCAACGGGTGGGGAGACCCCTTACTCATTGCAGATTTAGCAAATCATGGAGGTACTACCCCAGAACTTTCTGGGTGGGTGCAAGAGTTGGTTGAAGAGCAAGGACGTCTTCCCAGATCCATGGATGATTGTGTGGACTGGATTGACCAGGCGGCCTTTCCGGATGAGGCGCAGGATGAGGCGTGGTCAGCTTTTTTGACAGTATGTTAGGGATGAGGATTGGTGGAAGAATATGGGCAGATTTTCTGCCCATTGGCGAAAGCAGAAAGAGTCTCAGATTCACAATCATCGCGAATGTTCAGACAAGGGCTGCAAGCGGACATGTTGGCCGCCATGGCAGCTGCTAAAGTTCAGCATTCGTTGGTGGAGAAATTGCTTTGGTGGTGAAAGTGGAGAAACAATTGGCATTGGTGCGTAATGGGCAAGAGGATTTAATGTCCCTCGGGAAGGTCCATTCACCTGTAGTAGCCAGCAGAGGATGAGGAGGTTGGCAGGGTTCTCCTCGGAACTTTGGGAATATCCATGGGGGATCCTGCCAGGGAGGCGGTGAGGAGCTGGGGAGAACAGGCCAGGGACCCTGGAAGAGCCATAGTCCCCAACCTACTTTACCTGCAAATTTGCAATCTGAGAATGCTTCTAACACTAAACCTTCTTCTTTGCTTTATCTTAGGTTATTTATTTAGGTGGAGTTATACTCGCGTAGTTGGAAAGAAGGTGCTGGCCCTGGTGGATACAGGGGCTGAGGAAAATTATGTGGAGTTCGCCTTAGTGGAACGTTTGAAGTTGATAATGAGAAGGGGTCCTGAGGTAGTGTTCACCGATGTGTCAAGAAGAGCCCCATCGTGGGTTCTGGAGCCCCTGATTGTCATTTGGCAGAATTTCTTTTGGTTGAATGAGGGTTTCTGTGTGATCCAGAATCTAGCCTACCCCATGATGCTGGGGATGCGATGGTGGCATTGCTTCCAGCCACAGACTGATTTGTTGCATAAGATGATTACCTTGTCGCCACAGATTGGACCTCAGATGATGTGGAAGATGGAGGTGGGGGCAACGTCCCAAGTGAAAGCAGGAGCTTAGGGGGATGCAGGAGGTAGAGCTTCCACCCAAATATAGTGGCTTCATTGATATATTTGGTCCCATTGGTAGTTCACCTTTTTCCCCTATGGGCTCTTTCACATTTTCATTCCGGTTCAAGGAGGGGTTGGAGCTTCCCAGGGGATGCCCGGTCTATGCTCTTAATGAACGGGCCAGAGAAGCATTGGAGGACCATGTGGAGTCGATGTTGAACAAAGGTTTAATTGAGCCTTCCATGTCACCGGTGGTGTCTCATGTATTTCTGGTACCAAAGGCAAGTGGCGATTTATGCCCATGTGTGTATTTCTGGCTTAAACACGGTCTAAGAGCCAGATCCATATCCAATTCCCCAGTTGGAGGAAATTCTTTCAATGGTTACTGGATGCAAAATGTTTACAAAGCTTGACCTTGTGGACGCGTTTAATCAGATACTGATGAGACCGGAGCACCAGCAATACACAACATCCAAGTGCCACCTAGGGGTGTACCAATATTGCATGATGCCATTCGGGCTGAGGAATGCCACAGCAGTGTTCCAGTGGATGATCAACCATGTCCTTGGGGGGATGATCGGTTGATGCTGCGCCACTTATATGAAAAAATATTCTAGTATTCTCGCAGTCCCAGGAGGAGCATGTACAAGATGTCCAGGAGGTTTTGGGGGCGATCGGCTGTATGGTTTTAAAGTTGAAGCCTTCCAAGTGCGAGTTCAACCAAAGTTTAGTAATGTTCCTTGGCAACATGGTTTTCCAAAACGGATTGGGGGTGTGTCCAGATAAGCTCTAGGCGGTGTGGGCATGGAAAGCCCCACAGATCATATGGGGGTGCGAAGTTCATTGGGGACATTATACTTCCTTTTTCAGTTTGTGAAAAATCTTTCCCAGATGGATTTAACGCTCACATACTTAACCAAAGACGTTCCGTTCATATGGGGAAAGGAAGAGGCACAGGTATTTGAATTACTAAAGGGTAAGTTACTTGCCACACCTGTACTGGACCATCCAGATCCCAGGAAACCCTTTGTTGTCAAGACGGACGCTTCAAATTATGCTGTGGGAGAAGTATTGATTCAGGAAGGGGAAGATGGGTTGGAGCATCCTATATGTTACTTCATCCGTAAGTTGCTCCTCACGGAAATTAAATACCTGATATATGATTAAGAACTGTTGGCAGTAATGGCGGCCTTGCGTGAATGGCAACATCACCTGCTCTACGCCCAGCATCCTTTCATTATCTGGATGGATTACAAAGCCTTGGAGTACTATTGCAAACCCAGAAAGATGAACCAGTGACAGGCCAGATGGCATGTGGATCTGGTCCGCTATGATTTCTGGGTGGAGTACAGGCCTGGGGCTTCAAATGTCCTTGCAGATTGATTGAGTCAAGATGGGGCTTTTGTGTATGAGAAGGAGGAATTGGATTTCAACACAGCTACAATGTTCTGACAAAGATCAATTTGTGATGATTGAAGATAGGGGAAGTGCGTCAGGGGAGGAAGTTCTCCAGAAGCAGAGGAGCGCGGAATTTTCCCAAAGGCTAAAAGCCAAGATTATGGAGAGTCAGCCACACCGGTATCATGCAGATTTCATGAAGAGGGTGCGGGTGCTATACCATAAGTCGCGTGTATGGGTGTCTAACCCATCATTATAATGGGAGGTAATCTGGGCTTCTCATAATCATCTACTGGCGGGTAACCCACGGGCAGGGAAGATGACGAAATTGGTGCAGCAGGAGTATTTGTGGACAGGCCTTTATAAGGATGTCCAGAAGTACATGCGGGAGTGTTTGGTATGTGCAAAGTCAAAGCTGTCAAGAAAACCATCATCGGGTAAGTTGAATCCACTGCCAATACTGCAAGCCCCTTGGAGCTCGATTAGTGTCAATTTCATAGTGGGACTTCCAAAGGTGCAGGGGAAGGACGCGGTTATGGTGGTCATAGATAGACTTACCAAATATGCTGAGATCTTCCCATGTACTGGGAGTTTTTCAGTGAAGGATGCGGCGAAGATTTTCATTGATGAGGTGTTCTCCTGACATGGATTACCTAAGGAGATCATTTCAGACTGGGGCCCACAGTTTTTTTCAAATTCTGGTCAAGTTTACTGAAAAATTTGGAAATCAGGCCTGGTCAGTCATCAGTGTACCATCTGCAATCCAATGGACAAATGGAGAGGGTGAATCAGATACTCAAGCAGTATCTTCAGTGTTACATCTCTGATTGACAGGATGACTGGATTTCATGGGTCAGGATGGCCCAGTTCGCTTACAACAATCACTCTCAAACCTCAACAAGAATGTCACCGTTCTTTGCAAATCATGGACTCAACCCAAGATTGAATGGGGGATCTGTGGGCGGCATATGTCATGGGGTGGATGAGATTTTATGTACGATGTTGGATATAAGTAAGGAGCTACAGGGGAACTTGGAGCCAGTGATATCTCAGAAGTGACAGGCAGATCCTTGAAGGGTGCCGGATCCAGCATTTGAGCCTGGGGACTGGGTATTGGTGGCGGCCAAAAACTATGCCATCCCAGTCAAGAGTCATAAGCTGAGTCCAAAGTTTTTAGGCCCACACCAGATCATCCAAGCCATTAATCAAGTCGCCTTTGAGTTGAGCTTGCCAGTAGGTTCCAGAACCCACCTGGTAACTCATGCTTCCCAGCTACAGGCTTTCAGGGGTGAGGGGCCAGAGCGTCCAGGACCGCTGAATCCTAGGGAAGAGGATGTGCCAGAATACGAGGTGGAACAGATATTGGATGCCAAGTGGGTGAAATTCCAGCAGCAACTGTTGGTGAAGTGGAAGAGCTATACAGTGAAGGAGGTGACGTGGCAAATGAAGGAGGACTGTGCGCAATGCCTAGAGAAGGTCCAGGAGTTCTGGTCTTCACAGGGGTGATGTAACGGATCAGGAGGCACCTGATCTGTACATTGGTTCATATCGAGTGGAGTTCAATCTGAGTGTGGCCCTGATTCATTGGGCATCGAACTCAGTAAGTTTAGAACAGGATAAGATCTCCATCACAAACTTGAATCACATCCATGGAATGAGATGGGCTTAAGCAGGGCATGGATGGTGATCCGGTGGGATGACAAATCTTTGCTAATGATGTGGTGGTCAGGGCTCAGAAGAGTTTAATCAAAAAGAAAGCTTATTCCAAATTTGCAGTGCACTATTTAGGGGAAGACGTCGCAGCCCTTAAGTACAGTTGCTTCTTCTATGAGAAAAAATGGAATTCAAATAAAGAATATTGCTATCTAAGAAAACATTAATTTTAACTAGTAAAATATAAGTGGATCAGATCAAAACTATGAGCTCAACCAGTGAGCTCGGTGTGGCTTTGGCATCATTCTCAGCCCTTTCCTAGTCCCAGACTCTGCTGTTGATGTGCAGCGTCATGGGAACAGTGGTATGAGAATATGTGACAATGACAAGACATGGCAGTCAGGTTCAGGCATGAGCTTCTGCTGGCCTGTACCTAGTATGGTCAGTAACATGGCTCTTAATGCCCAATTCATTTTGTTGCATATTGGCGCAAACCTGTCCATTACATATTGGAGCGTTTCTTACCTGTCCCAGAGAATTGGCTACTGGATGAGAGAACTTGTTTACAATCAGTGTAACTATTATATAAATAACTTAAAGCATTACATCATGAGAAGCGTGTTCAAGCCTGTCAGGATCAACAAAGATGATTTCTAAAAAATCCAATGACTGCCACATATGGAATAACCTCCATGTTATGAGCCACCATAGGGTTGGGGATAAATGATGCTCTAGAAATATGAGCCCATTGGGTGGGGCGTAGTAGGCTGGTGTGCAAAGAACTACTGTTAGAACGGACCCAAATTACATCAAACCCCTGATGCAGGGAAAGCTTTAGGGATTATGGGTCCATTGTAGTTGTGAGATTAAAGAAAGTTACAAAATAAATTCTCATTAAATTAGATCTTGCTCTAGATATATGAAGAGATCCATGTTGAGTCTCTACTTTAGTATAAGCTGTCCAGTCTGCATCTGCTGCAGTTGTAAACCATACATAAATATAGTGGCTTTCCAGTACTTCATGAATTGTGGTATCATCTGGAAAGGCTATTGCTATTGCTTCATAATAGGTAAAATAATCTCTTGTATAAAACTCGACTGGATTATGCTAATAGCAGATTCTAACAGCATGATCGAAATTGGACCTAGGGAGCGCACATTGTGAGTAAATTTCTGCCCATCTCTTCCTCACTATAGCCACAAAGGCAGCTTCATATGACATAATGATGGGTGATACAGGCACTAGATTTCTCTGACATGCGCCTGATGCATCCTAATCACTCTTATTTTTGTTTATATTCCAATTTAAAAACTAATTTTAATTTGACTGATTCCCCTTGGGGCGGGACCCCAGATAGAGATGCTGACATCTCGGGTTTATGTGCTGACACCTGCTGGGCCTTCCCAGTTTACTCGACTTTTTTCTGGTTGGTTGGCCTTAACTGTCTTGAAATTACTTCCTACAAATTGATTGGTGGATTTTAGGTTCATCCTTACACCAATCTATCCCTACAGCCTTCTTCTGACAATCAGCAGATGCTTTCTTGGATTTTCCATTTCTGATTGGCTATTTGGCTTGTTCCAACTGAAATTTGATCTTTCTTTTTATTTTGATAAAAACCACAAACTGATCTGATATTCAATGCTGTTCAGTTTGGGCGTGTTGGTTGCCTTCCAAAGCATGAAAACGACGTCCAACTGATTTGACACATACCATCAAATCATTTTGGTATGTTGGTTGCTTTCCAGATCGTGTAAATGATGACCAACTGATTCAACGATTACTGCCAATTCAGTTTGGCCACCCTCGTTGCTTTAAAAGGGGTGGTGGTCTGCAAAGCCGCCTGAACCCCCTGCGTGGTATTAGAAGTGGTAATACCTCCTTCTATTATGGTTAATTTGTTAGATGCGCCTCCAGGGTGGGGCAAACCAATTTGTTTATCTTTGGTAAACTCAATGTTGACTGATGTAGCTAGTATAAAGGCAGGATCATTGGTGATTCTGCCGTGTGTTGATGTATCTGGGTTTGCGTCTGCTTTTGCAGCTGCAGTAAGGAAGCGGGTAGTATGGGTTGACATACAAGTTGTCAACTGAGGGTTCTGAAATTTAGGTTTGTTTTGGTGAATTATGACGCATCAGATGAGCTCTCAGTGGACTTAACCACCATATCTGATTTGATTTAATAAGGCTAAATTTCTAGGTGATTGTAATCTTTGAAAAGTAAAACTTAGCAGTGAAAGAAAGTTCTTAAAACTAATTATTTTTAGCTCCAGTAAAAAGACATTGCTATGGCATTTTTTTCTTAAAATAAATGACTTGTTTGGATCCAAGAAGCTGGCTATGGCATTTATTTCGTTAAATTAATAATTTTAGTTTGCTTCAGTAAGTGGTGGAGGTGTGCCATTTTTAGGAATAATAATTTTTGGCTCCAGTATGTGGTAATCTAAGTAACTCTTTGATGATGTTTTGTTTGCCTACAATAGGTAACATAATATGAAATTTCTAAGTCAAGTAGTCTGTTTGACTCAAGTAGGTAACAAAGATATGTCATTTTTCAAGCATATGATTTGTTTAGTTATAGTGAGAGTTAGAGCTATTCCGATTTTATAGACAAATCTTTATTTAGCTCCAGTAGTTGGTAGAGCTATGTCATTTCCAAGCAAATAATTTAAATATCATCTTTAGGAGAGAGCTATGCCATTTTGCCTTTAAAAATAATTTAATTAGATCCAGAGTGGTGTAGCTATTCTATGCTTATTTTAAATGGAATAATTGATGTTCTTATCATGTATAAGCTATGCCTTTTCATGTAAATAGTCTGTTTGATTCATTAAATGTGGAGCTAAGCATTATAATGCAATTTATTTGTTTGTTTTAGCACTGTAGAGCTATGCCATTTTTGTTCAGTGTTGTTTTATTCAGTAAGTCAAAATCTATGCAACTCTTATTGCAAATATCTTCCTTGGGTTCATTAAGTGTGTAGCCTTTCCATTTTTCTTATAAAAACAATATGAATAGTTCCAAAGGGAAGAAAAAGCTACATTAATTTTTAAGATACAAATTTTATTTGGTTCCATCAGATGATTAGCTATGCCACATAATAAGTTAGATAATTTGGCTTCAGAAAAAATAAGTTATATTTTTTAAGGCAAATATTTGTTTAATTCCAGTATAAGCTGGAGTTATATCACTTTTAAGGCCAATATTTGTTTGGCTTTAGTGGAAGGCAGAGCTATGGCACTTTTTTCACAAGATAACTAATTTATGTCGTCCTATTGAACAGTTTAGCTATAATTTTTATGGCAAATAATTTTGTTTACCTCCAGTAAGAGTTTGAAGTATATCACTTTTTTAGGCAAAAGATTTATTCAGCTTTAGTAGAAACCCAAAAACGTTGTTTTCCTTAAGGTCACTACTTTAGATGCTTTGTGAAAGGTGGGGCATTAATTTTTCTGGTGTTTTGAATGTTGGTTCCTTTAAAGGCTACACAATTAATAGTCAAAACCACCATATCTTCTAGTAAAAAGCCTTTCTCTAGGGCTATCTTTTAGTAGAATAGAAGGCCGTTGGTAAGCAAATCTCTGCTATTCTGGCAGGCATAAGTATTTTATTAAATCAAGGAAAAAATGGGGACAAATAAGTGTGTTTTTATTATTTAAAATTCAGGGATAAGATAACATTGGTAGGTTTACTGGATCGTGGAGGGTAAGGAAATCTCTGAATGGCAATATCTTTTCAATGGAATCTGGAGGGATCAGATGAGATTTGGACATTCAATTGACCATTTTTCTCTCTCATTATTGTAGCGATATTATTAACTTCAATGTCAGTGGACTCCATTTGTTTTGTGATTTACCTCTCATTTAAACCTCCTCAGTCCTAGCAAAAAACCCATTATTCCCAAAAAAATATGGCCCTCAAGAACTTGTTGAGGAGGGACATAACTTCAGAGAAATTTAGTTGGATTTTATATTTAAATGAGCTAATTTGACTGATGCAATCAAGCACTCTAGTTATTATAAAAAATCACTTGGTAAGGCCCTGACCAGAGGGCACCAGGTTTGTGAATCTGACCCACTAGCCAATGATAATAGAACAGGACTAGATTCCCTATCTGGTACTCTGAAAAAAACTGGCTTATGGGAGTTTCTTAATTGCGTTTTTTGTTATTTATTATTCCAAAGTTTCAAGACAAGAACTTGCTGTTGGATAACTCATTAGCCAGTATTTGAATATCTAGCTTAGCAGTTTCAGGCGTGGAGGTCTCAGATATCTGTTGGACACTCAAGGGTAAGATCAGCTTTTATCCATATATAGTTTAAAAAAAGGAGATATCTGGATAACTTGATGGTAGCTCACATGATATCCTAATAGGCTCTGGCAGGTATTATTCTATCTCGAAGGATCAGTCTGAGACTTATTGCATAGAATTGCAACTAAAGACCCATTTGCTATTTCTACTGCTCGGATTGTAGCAGGTTAGTTAAGTTCAGTGAGGAGTGATAGGTGCCCATCATCGAATTAAAGTTAGCAATCACTTGAGATATGAAATTGGTGCCACTGTTAATTAATAAAAACTTTGGGCTACTTTTTCATGTGAAGATCTTTTTAGGTAAGAAGGAAGCGGTAACTTTAGAAGTGGACAAGACAAATGAAGTGACCTCAACCCATTTTTATGTAGTTGACATCTAATATTATGTATCAATGGCCATATATCTAGTGGGTAGTGGACCTATAATGTCATTGATGTCATTATCAAAGGGTACAGTATGCCAACAATAGTGTTTGATAAATCAGGTTGGCAGTTTTCTTAATAGCGCAAATAAGATAGTAATCAATAACACCTTGGATTGATTCAATCATTTCCTCCCAATAACATTGTTATTACAGCTAATGATAGGTTTTTCTTACCGCGCCATGCCCTACAGTAGAATGGGCCTCCAGGGCAGTTTCAGGTCTTGTCAACGGTCAGACATTATGCATCCAGGAGGTACCAATCTGTTTATAAAAACCCATCCTCAATCCAGGTTGACTCAGTTATCTTCTTTAATTGTTTTTAAACTGCAGGAAACTCCAACTCAATTCCATGGGGTTTCAATATGCTCACGAATCTGATCTCCTCAGAGCCATAGAGAGTCAAATTTACAGTCATGACAGCCCATCAGCACCCTGATGTATTACTTCAGCATGATAAATAATTTAAATTCATAATTTTGGAGTTTATGCTCCCAACGGGCTGTCATGGAGCGTGCTGGTAATAATATTTGTGTGGAAACTCCTGGTGGGTGAACACCCAAAATCTCAGTCAATATACCTCAGGAACAGCCATCCATTTTAATGACTGAAAAATGCAAAAGGCATCCATGAGGACTAGCTAAGGTTTTTAAATTCGAATCAATCACCAATAAATGTCTAGGGACTCTTAAATTCACAAATAAATTTTGATTGTTTCTATGATGTTTTTTCAAATCAAAATGGAGGAAAGAGAAAAAAAAATGCAGCTACAGCAGTATCAGTTGGGCCGCTACCCTATATGTTCGCTGAATGGGGAAATGGGACTAAGTTCACTACTGTCAAGCATATCTTGTGACTAAATTACAGAGGATCAACTTTCTAAATAGTTGAGACCCTAACTAGGATCTGGCCCGCTTAGTTAGATTATTACCAAATTTGATAAATGAGATATTCAATCCATTACTATTGCACTTGTGCAACGGTGATGACTCCTCCAGTGGCAGTTGGTTGCGCCCATGGTCAGGCCACATATAGCCAGTTCCATTTATTAGGAAAGGGTTTGTTGCACCTAAACCTGTGGGTTGGATCCCATTTATAATACTAAAGGTGGGTAAGAGCTGATGAGGATTTTGGGTAAGAGAATGTTTTGATTGATTTAACGTCTCCAACTACCATTTTATGGTTTCCATTAGAGTTTATCATGTAATTGGGCACCCCTTGGGTCACATGATACTCGCCTACCACTGGAAATATCTTATAACCTCCACTTCCTGACACACCTGAATTTTTCTACCCACTTTAGTGGTTATCAGAATTGGACTAGTTTTAATACGCAAGGGATATGCTGTTACCCACCTCTCATCTATTAAATGGGCTAAATCACCCCAGGGATATGAAAGGGGCGGCTGTCAGCTTCTTTATATTTTTTTATAAAATGGTAATTTCTCTTGATATAGCCACTGGGGTTTCCATAAGGCTTACATGGGCCAGACATCCATCTGGATTATTCATTTTGCTGTAGCAACCATACATAGGCATAATCTGTAATCACTATAAAATGATCCTTGTATAAGAAAACCAAAACTCTTAATATAAAGCAAGACATCTAGGCACGTATGCTCAATATGATGTAGTTCATCTCAGCGTAAGTTAGTGTCTTAGGAAAGTATGCTATATGGTGATAAACTTGATTTATATAAAGTTGCGCCAGTATGGCCCCAACGGCTACATTGCTAGCATCAGTAAATAGAATAGGTAATTTTTCTGGTATGTACCAACACAGGGGCTATGCAAGAACTTTTCTTAGGTCGTCAAACGCTTGCTGTTAAGTTTTCTAGCAAATTTTTTTTCTTGTGTAGCAAATAGATTAAAAAGTTTAGTTAGCTCTGCAAAAGGGGGATAGCTTGTTGATAATAACTTACCATTTATAATGAAAACCTTTATATTATTTAAGATATTTGGTCAAGTCATTTTCTTAATTGCGACCACTTTGTCTGGAAGTAGTGAGATCCCTTATTAAGAAACCTTATGACTTAGAAATTCCATATTGGTTTGAATAAACGGCTTTTGGCTGGGTTTAGTTTTAGAATACAGTTCATAATTGTTAAAATATTTCCTTTAGGTGAGCGAAGTGGTGGTTATATGTGTGAGAGAACACTTTCACATCATCAAAATAAACCAACCCACAGGACATCTTCCAGTCACCTAACAGGCTATCCATCGCCCTTTGGGAAGTGGCCAGCGCTTTGTATGATCCATGTGGCATTTGATTAGGTTTTAATAACCCCTCACAGAAATATAGGGCGCATTTTTCCTAATCCACCAGAGAAACCTCAATCTGCCAGTATCCACTAGTATGATACATTGCAAATAAAAATTGTGAACCATTTAAAAGTTGAAGGGAAAGATTGTGTGGCGATGGGTAACTGTCTTTTTTAAGGTAATACCAATCAACTGCCAATAATCCATTACCACCTGATGCCCACCGTTCTTATTTCATATAAATATCAATGGAAAAGCCCAAGGACTTTATGAAGGCTTGAGTAATCCAGCATCCAAGAGCTGCTTCAACTCCTTTGCAACCTGGGCCGCCTCAACCTTGAACTTTTTGTAGATTTGAGAGCTAATTGCAGGGGAGTCCCCATAAGAACCCTATGCTGCACACCTTTTATCAATTCAAAGTCATCTTAGCTTTGGGAATATGTATGTTTATATTCAATTAAAGCATCTGCTTGGCATTGCTGTTCAGAGTTGAGAGAGTAAATATCTTTACTTTTACTTGGCGATGGTAGTGCACTCATCAATCCCCAAATAATGCAAATTTTCACACCCTTTAAGGAATTTACTTGGTTAGTGGCTAAGGTTCAAACATGTACAATAGGATGATTTTGAGTAATTTGTAAAGGTCAATCAGCGAATTTGGCTATCAAAATGGTTAGGAGTCCATGGTAGAAGAAGGATCAAGCACTCCATGGCAAGTAAGAGGCTCCCAAATGGGCAAGTTAGAGTTTCCAAAAATATCCAGAAAGTGGTTAGGCGAAAGAATAACTTAATCCATGTAACCACAAATATTTGAGCTTTTAGGGCTATATCTAATTTTGTTGTTGGAGTAAACGAACATTTCCTCTTGAGCCTCAGCACTGAAAGGTTTAACTAGTTTTTGGCCTAACTATTTGGCACTCTAGTCGCTTAATTAATTTGATTGTCCCAGTAAGCAGATTCTTGGATTACTTCTTCCATTTTCCTTAGGGGTGTCATTGCCAACTAAGGGAATGCGATATCATAGGATAAAAAAGTTTATGTCTCTATTACTAATTTTGGTGCTAAATTCAATAAGGAAGTATTGGGATTAAAAGAAAGTTAGAATTACCACTCTATAATACAATTTTCAGGGCAAATTTGACCAAAAATCCAAACTAAAGAAATAAGGAATAAAAGGCCCCAGGGATTGGGTATGATTAGTTTCCATGGTTCTATACTCTGAGGTGCGATTTTGAACAAGAGCTAACTTTATTTATTTCATAAAATTATAATAGACGACATTAACTGGTGACCATTATTGATTATGGCCAAATTCTTTACCTTATAGACAATAAATTTTAACAAATTTTCATCAGTGCAAAAATGGGGATTACTAAATTTATTTTCCTGGATGAAGTGGTCTGGAAAGAGTAGAGTAAGAGAACATATACCTTTATATGAAAGTAATGAGTCCAAGACATCCAATCTATCAGGATTACTTATCTTAAGCAATTAGAGTGAGAAGGAACTTTAGAAACGCGATCAGTCAAAGAGTTGTCAGAAGAGGGGCCTCACGCTCTTAAGAGTTTCCTCTTTTCCTGTCTCATAAGCTTTTCTCTTCCAACAATCATCCTCAGGATGACCAAAAAATCTGCAATAGGGGCAAGGATTGTGTCGAGGCTTATTTATCTTGAATCTGCATTCTGCATGAATGTGGTGCTGAGACCTTTGAAAGATGATTGTTACACCTCCAGTTCAGGCAACCTATTATATATTCCTTGATATAAAGAATTGAATGGAACACCTTTTTCACATTCTGAAAGTGTAGTATGAGACTCTTATTGGTATGAGAAGTGATGACAGCTGTGATGGCATCGTCCAAAGTAATAGGATTGCAGGATTCAAGGCCTGATCTTCATTTTAAACCGCTCAGAAAGCTTGGTATAAATTCCCCCACGTTTAGGAAGGATTCACAAAATCTCTTTTTGGTTATAAAAAATATATTAATTCCAAATCCTTTAATAAGGGTATATTTCAAATTAGCCCAAGTAGTACACTCTCTGAACTAAGGCATCATAATCCTGAGCCTTACTGCCAAGAAGGTTCAATATGCTGTAACTTCTGGAAATCTGTAGCCATTTCCATTGTATCTTCATACAAAGAGATAAAACTAAATAGTTCAAGTCCCAGATACAAACCTCTTCTTAAAGTTGAGTTTCAAAGGGCCAACAGGTTCAGCGAGAACATGGATAGCTTGAGAAGGAGGCAGCTATTAATAAGTTTTTGCAGTGGTTCACATGTGGACTTGGAGGATAGCCTTATTGACTTGACGCAAGGAATTATCCAAGTCATCCAGGTTTTACGCCCCCATTCATTGACATAACAGGTGGAGGCTTTGAAATCTATGAGACGCTGAAGTCTCTTTAACTCAGCTGATTATCTTTCTAATCTGGACTACAAGTTAACTTGTTTAGTATCAAGTGTTTGATGTTAGCGCTCATTTGCTTTAGTTTGGCATTCACTTAAGTCTTTGTTTGTTTTTTGATTACTAACTAAAAATTGGTTTAGTGTAGGTAAGCAAAATATATGCAGAGAAAGTAGAGTTAGATCGGTGTCAAGATAGTCCCCTTCAATTTTAGTCTACACTCCATGAACCTACTTTAGTAGTTGTAGTTTAAGGGTTTAATTCAGGCTTCATGGCTTTCATTCGAAGAGGGCTAGTATGCAAGGAGGTCCCTGGAAGTTGCATGGACCATCAGGATCTCAAGGGCCAGGGGCCCTCAGGTTCCTTCAAAGCCAGAAGGATCAGAAAAGTTAGTGGGGCCTGAAGGTCTTTTTACTAATAGCTTCCTGAACAGGCGTCTTAGCGATCCTCCCACTAATTCTAAATCTGAGTAGTAATTCTTTGATATGAGAATTAATAGTTTGGTAGTTTTTTTAGCCTATAAGTTCAGTTAAAGATCACTAAACTCAAAGATATAAGTCAGCTGTGGCATGGGCAATCTATGAGGAAAATCACCATGTAGGTACCATAAAAACCTATTGTGTATGCGGGATATGCGATGTTGCAACACATTAATATACTTCAATTATATAAATAGATTCTCAGAAACCTAACCAATATTGGATGCATTTAATACAATTCAATAAGTTTAGAGTGAAGTTGCTGCTAGTATCTTAACTGCGTTAGATTTCCATGTGATGCAAGCATGATAATTTCATTTAATGATTAATGGTAGGGTGAATGAATAGTTGATCTTTGATTGGTTTAACAACATTATTTTCCGCTCAGTGTAACTTTTGAGCCATTTTAACTAAAATAAAGTAAAAAATCTAACTAGCCTATGCTGACCTCTCCAATTTGCTCCCCAACGACCTTGAATTTTCTGCCAACTGCTCACATGTGGGGCAGCAGCGAAACTCCACCAAGCATTTTCCATCCAGCGCAAAATGCAATCTGGACTGGCTCATCCAGTCCCAATAATACATTGAGTTGGTCCATTCTGCCCAAGAATTTCGCCATCCACCTGGCATGTGCCCAGGCAGAGCCTCGCAGCCCACCTGTTCTCTCCAATCCCAGCTGCGTTTTGGCCTCTGGGTCAAATATGGGAAAAATCTTCCCATATTCAGAAAAAGCCATTATTGACTTGACCCAGGCGGTGATGCTGCTGGCTGGATTTATCGATTTACGCTTCTATACAGGGTATTTCAATCTTGGCTTCACCTGAAAAGCTGATGCTGCCACTGCAGCCACTGTTCCCCTGGTTTTCCGGGGCACCCCTATCCCACAACGCGCACCTGGCTCCCCACTGACACCACTATGGTAGTGCGGTTTGCAGGGTCGACCACACACCTTCCCCCTGAGTTTCTCCACCAGGAGCTGATGGAAGGCTTGGCCGCATATGGCTCCAACCCCATCCTTCAGTTTGTGGCCCCCAATGGGGATGTCCATCTCGTTGGGCTTGGGCATTAGCCACAATTTCCAAGCGTATAACAAAACTACTTTGTTGATTCCACCTGCGCCGTCATTCCTCTGCCCCCAACCAACCATTATGGGCCCATGTGGAGGGCGGGAGGACTATCTGTCCATATTCTTTAAATTTGGATCATTTGAAGCATAAATGCCCCTATCTTGCTGCATCTGCCGGACCTGCGTTGCATCAATCTGGCCCAATACGCCTCACACTCCACTGCCTACCCAGCATGTAGTACAATCCTTCCCTCCTTCCCCAAAACCTGCAGCTGATGTAGCGCACGCAAATGCCAATCACGCCCCTCCTCAGTCCAGTGCCACATGCACTTCAACCAAACAGGAAATAGATTAGATAACAGTTTAGTCCCACGTTATTTCTCAATCAATAGCCACAGCCCATAAACTCACCAGCCCCAATTTATAATATGACTTAAATTCATGAAATTCATTGTATGAAACCAATAGAAATGGGCAATGCAATTG
Organism: Massospora cicadina; assembly: GCA_022478985.1. Classification (NCBI taxonomy): domain Eukaryota; kingdom Fungi; phylum Entomophthoromycota; class Entomophthoromycetes; order Entomophthorales; family Entomophthoraceae; genus Massospora; species Massospora cicadina. The sequence continues at coordinate 129,358 of JAKSZP010002658.1, forward strand.
AAGACTTGAATACTAAATTAAAGAATTTATACAGGTACAACACCAGAGGAGGATACCTCAGTGATAGTTAGGGACTTCTACCACTGCCTCCCAAAGTTTGATTCCAGTACAGGAACTTTGGGTAAGCGACGACTATGACTGTGTTGGCATTGTTCACCAATGCTCCAAAATGAGTTAGTGAATAGCAAAGGCAGTACATGGAGTTCCTGGTCTATCATATGCCACACATGAAGGTTATCTGGATTTTATGCTCCTTTCCCATTCATTCGATTTCCCCTCAATTGGTGTGGTATCATCCCCAGGTAGGCCACCTCAAATAAAATTTTAAATTTAAAATTTAAAAATCTAGTAAAATTTAAAATATACAGGTACAACACCCCATTTAAATACATTGGCGTTTTTACGCCCACTGACTGCATACCACTATGTTTTGCTCTGACCATCATTTCACTGTTGCTGCATCTGAAATACCATATAACGCTAACATTTGTGAGATAACCAAATCATCAGTAGCAAAACTTACCAAGGGCTCCCTCATTCTTAAATTGTTCTAACCTTTGCCTTGCAGGTCAGAGGTAACATCCTAAACCTACATAAACAAGCAAATGCCGCAATCTTAAAAGTTGCTATCGCTTTTCAGGACAAGATAAAAACCACCCGCGCCACTGCAGATTTATTATCCAAGCTTCCTTCGATCCATTTTCATGCGGAAGAATGCCTTTCAAAATACCTAGGTGCAATTTTTGATATAGGTAAACTTAACAACCAGTCAGCCATCAGCCAACTCGCTCCCCATGTCGCTGATCACCCCACGCCATTGCTTTCCATATTAGCTTGCACACTTGGCTTTGAGATGGAATCTGATTCCAAGGATAAACCACCCAATCCCCCTTCCCCTTCCGCCATGGTGGGATGAGTGACTCATCGCTGTCCCACCTGGTTGGTTTTATTTTCACTTAATTGTGTTTCACCTGCTTTTTTGGGCGATTAATCACTCTGTTTGGGTAGATCTGTTCATTTGTTTTTTATCTCTTTGAGCTTTGGTAATTTCCATCCCCTGGTTAACTACATTGGTTAGATGAATGATTTGGTTTAAGCCACTCTTACTTTGTTACTAGAGAATAGCTGAGGAATATAGATGCATCAAGTTGGAAGCAACCAAAGAGGGGTGACTACAATTGAACCAATTAATGTGATGGTTACAAGCAATAGAGCTAATACAGTCTCATCTAATTCAGCATCCTGGTTTTGATAAAGAGATTTGTCAGGAGTCAAAATAGTCATGGTCAATGTTGTTTTAAACCTGAGTCCATAGGTGCTTGAGATAGGTTTCTTGGTTGTCATATTTACCCATCTGATCGCGCTCATATTCTCCTACATATTGGTAGGAAAATTATTACTGAAATTGGTCATTGTGAAGGTATTTCTTCACATGATCGCATTAAATGAGACCTGGTTAAAAACACCAGTAGTGAAAATTTTACTCATATTCAAAGCTATTTCCTTTGAGGGCTATATATTAAGAGTAGTAATAGCGACAGAGAATCTCCTAGTAAACATCTCATCACTAGTGTTATCTCTAGTGGAATAGAAGGTCGTCACTAAAAATTTTCTGAGATTCTAGCAGTCAATTTCATAGCGAAACAAGGAAAAAGGAGTGTCTACAAGTAAGTTTGTCTTTCATAGTTAGAATCCAAGAATATATATTATTTTGGTAAGGTTTCTGGATATGTAGGATCAGAAGATCTCCAAATGGCAAAATCTTTTCTGAAAAATAAAGAGGAATCAGTATAGATTTTGAAATATAATGACCATTTATTCTCTTATTATTCATAGAGATACTGGTAGCTTCAACTTCAGTGAAGCTCCATTGATCAAGTGGTAATTCACCTCTTATTTAAGCTTCCTCAGTACTAGTGCAATTCCCTTATTACTGACATGGAGCTATACCATAATTTTAAAGGAAATAATTTGGTTAGCACCAGAAAGTGGTAAAGCTATGCCATTTTTTCTTATGACTAATAATTTGTTTAAATCTAGTAAGTGTTGGAGGTATGTCTTCAATTTAAAATTTTCTTTGCCTCCATTAGTTAGCAAGATATGCTACTTATTATAGAGTTAAATAGTTTTTGTTTCAGTAGGTGGCAGAGCTATGTCATTTTAAGCCTTATAATTATGATAGCTCCATTCAGGGATGAAGCTATGCCTTTTTTCCAGTGAAAAAGTTTAGTTTCAAGAAGTTTAAAGATATGTTATCTTTTATAAAAATTATTTGTTTGACTTGTAGGTTATAGAGCTATGTCTTTTTATTTAACAAAAAAAATTGTTTGCATCTATAGATGTCAGAGATATGCTACCTTAAAGTAGTAATATTTTAGCTCCAGTGATGGCTGTGGTATATCATTTTTTATGGAAAATAGTGTAACAAGTTCCAGTGCAAGATGGAGTTATGTTACATTTTTCTTAGGGCAAATATTTTTTGCTCAGTAACTGTAGAGCTATGTCAGGACAACAGGTGTGATATCAAATATCCTTTGGTTATGTTAGATCTGAGGACCTGGAGCTCCTGGGTGTTAAAAATTAGCTTTTGCGTTCCTTGGTCGAAAAGTCTTTATTCCAGATACTTCGTTCTGTAGAGGTGATTCCAGATATGTGTTGTCCAATTTTTCTTGAAAAAGGTTGAAAATAGAGAGTAACCTTATATTTTTTTTGAATCGAAATTATAAGGGAGTTCAAGGAGGTTACCCTGGTCCATTTGCATATTATCCAAGTTAAGAACTATAGTTTTACATTATAAGATTCTGTAGCAGGCTTAGTAACTTGGTCAAATAGGGTTTAGCTCGCCGCATAGCTCAGGTTTGAACCCCAATATTATGGGTTTTGGGCCAGTAATATGTGACTGCATTTGTAGGGATTGTCTCTGATGTCAAGATGGCTGGAAATTCGTCATAGATTATCCCCAAAAAAAATTTCAGTTATTTTAATGGTTTGAGTTCATCTCAGTCATCTACTTTGTCCAAATCTAAAATTCAGGTCGGAATACTGCCAACGCCACCCTCTAGATCTTGGTTTAGGAAAGAATATGGATGGAGAAAGTGAATATGTACACGGTTTACTACTGTAATCAGAATGACCTCTAAAAATGGATGTTTGTTGCCCCATTTTTATATGACTTTGTAGGACTCAACCAGTTGGTGCTCAATTTTTTGTCACAACCCCCAGGCTGGTGATGATAGAAAAGAATTAGGTCACCTGGTTGGAAGGTGTGCAGGGGGTCATGCTTATCATTAAATTAAGTAGTACTATACTAGTTGTAGCAGATAGGTTTTGGAAGCCAAGGCCTGAAGTCAGATTAAATCATTTGCAATACTCACATAGTGACTTCAGGGGCTTCAGGGGAGACTTAGTCAAACATAGCCTGTACTTTAGAAGGAAGATGGGGCTTTCTGAGATAAAACTAGGAAGAGTGACATTTTAATTATCAAATGATAGGTGATCCCATTGGCCAGAATTGAACTAGGCAGATATTGGGGCTAATGATGGTGGTCATTCATATCCATTTTCCAGAGGGTTGCATTTAGAGTACCATTTTTCCACTCTACCATTCCATTGGTTGCATGATGGTAGGGGGTGGAGCATACCTTTGTGGGTCCCATCAGTTCAGATAAACCTTTCACCAGCATTATTCAGGAGATTTTTCCCATTGTCAGAAAAAATGATGTTAGGGCACTCATGTTGGGTTATAAACCAATTATAAAAAAACTTAATGGTAGCATTTGCCAAAGCTGAGGGTAGAAATATTGCTTTGATCCACTTAGTTCAATGGTCCACAGCTAAAAGGAGGAACTGATGACCACTGGATGCTTGAGGGAGAGGTCCCACAACATCAATGCTAATAGTATGGAATGGTTCACATGGTGGAACCACTGAATGTTGAGATTGGGGATTAAGTTTAGCTTTATTTTTGCATACCAGGCAGGACTCTAATACATCCTGGATTAAAACAAGCTTTCCTCCCCAATAACATTGAGTTTTAGGACACTATAGTTTTTACAAACTCCCACGTGGCTGACTTTCCAATGTACTATCAATATGACGTCAGTTCAAGCTAAAGGACGTACATATGGCACCCACTTTTAACAAGTTTGCATAATTGGACGTTCTTGACTTGTTAGTTTGCTAATTTCTTCGCTAATTCTTTTTGAAGGGTTGGGGATTCATCCTTCCATAAATGTGATTGTGTTAGGAGGTCGTAGATTCAATCCTCTTAAGGGTTGGTTAAAATCAATATGGGTAGATGAGATAGGCAATCCGCATTTTGGTGTATGGGCGCTGGTTAGTAGATAATAGAAAAAGTCATAATTTTTATATTTTAATGCCCATTGGACTAATCTTCAATTGGGATTCTTAATTTGCTGTAGTCATCACAAGGAATCATGGTCAGTAATTATAATGAAATGTTTTCTGTATAAATAAGGTCATGAATCCTTAACAACTAGTAGTACCACCAAGCATTTGCTTTATGTAACTCTGTAATTACTTTCAGATTTGGATAAGGTCTTTCTATATTTGGCAATAGGATGGTCCACTAAATTTTTGTCATGCTGAGATATTATAACTCTAATGGCAATATCGCTAGAATAGGTAAAGAGGAGCTAGGATTTATCAAAATTTAGGCGAGTAAGTATTGAAGACTGGGAGAGAGACCATAGCAGGTCAAAGGCCTGCTGTTGCTTTTCTTTCCACTGAAAGGTTATCCCTTTCTTTAGTAGATACATTAGAGGCTCAGAGGTATCTGCAAAGTGGGGGATAAGCTGGCGATATTATTCTACCATTCCTAAGAAAACCTGTAAATCTTGTAGAGATTTATGGTGCCATCTTAGCAATGGCTAAGACCTTTTTGTCCCATCGGGTATATTTCAGCTTTACCTACCTTATTGCCCAAAAATTCATTATACTCTGAAAGAAAGAGCATTTTGGTGGCTTTGGTTTTAATGACAATTGCCGTAAACTGTTGAGAATCTTGACTGAGGTGATCTAGATGTTTGGTAAAGGTTCTCAAAAAAACAGTATTATCAAGACTAACCAGCACACAGGAGCATTTTAAATCTCTTATAATTCCGTCCATGGCGCGTTTGAAATTAGCAGAGGCGTTACATAACCCCTGCAGCCTTTGAGTAATCTCAAATAGTCCTTCACTCGAAACAAAAGCACATTTTTCACGATCTTCCAGTGACAAATCAACTTGTCAGTAATCAATGGCAAGATTCATAGCTGAGAAATAGTGGGACCCTGACATCAAGCAAAAGATTCATCTATATGCAGCAATGCATAGCTGTCTTTTTGTGTGATAAAATTGAGGCGGCAATAATCCATGACATTACGGTGGCCACCATCCTTCTTACAAATTAATAAAAGTGGGGAAGTCCATGGGCTTTTAGAATGCACTAATAAACTGGCCTTCAACAGTTTCTGTAACTGTAAAGCGACTTGAGCTTCCTCCATCTTGGATTTTCAGTAAGGCCGTGATTTGAATGGATGGTGATCCTCAGTCTCAATTTGGTAAATTACACTGAACATTTTTCCAAAGTCACTTGGTCTCAAGGGATAAATATCGCCATACTCTCGAGGAGGCCTTTGAAATTCTGGAGTTTATTAGGGGCAAGATTATCTCCAAACCTGCTTTTGACCAGAGCTATTCTGAGTAGGGATTGAATCCTAAATCCTTTAATGAGTCAAAACAGCTCACATTGGCGATATTCTCAATTAGACATAGTTTTACATAAGCAATAGGGGCATGCTGAGATACTTGGAGAGTATGATTTGTTAAATTCCCTAATAATAATGAGATAGATTTCTCATTGGCGGATCCAAAATCCCTGGGAAGGTCAACGCTTCTTTTATTAAAGGGTTTGGGTGTCCATTTAATCCCAAATTTGTTTTAGAGGGGTGAGAATCTTGATCCCCATATCCACAATAAAATGTGAGTCATAGGGTATTGTGATAGGATGTGGAACATATAGAGGGATCACATCTTTGGCATCCATCACCTCTGGGTGTAACTAAGTTTTTCTCCTACAACTTAGTATTCTACTTTTCAAATGGATGACGGGTATTTAAGGAGGCATGTCTTTTTTCAGGGCTCCTTAACTTTTGATTGGGAGTTCAAATATTAACGGGATCTGATACCTAGTAGGGATAGGTATTTTCTTTGTGGCTGATGAGGCAGTTAGACTCCCGCATAAGGTGGACCCCAATATGCAACTCATAAGTATCATTTTCTAATGAAATAGCGGGGCCAGTAATTAAAAGTTTCCCAAATTAAAGGGATAAGGCAGAATATGCTCCTATCGCCTTAGTTGACAGATTACTGGCCCTCCCATATTCAGCTTCGTGAATCAGGTCTGGAACCATTTTTATCTTTTGAATAAGTCAGGAGGAAATAACTTTAACTTAAGATCCAGTGTTTTTATCGCCAGGACTTTAACCCTTATGTATGACTACCTCCATTTGAATTACCAAAGATCTGAATTGGGAATTAGCAGCAGCAAACTGTCATTAGGAATTTGTAGCGAGCAAGTGGAGGATTATGCCGCGGCCAAGCTCAGGGTTGTTCAATGCATTTAAAAGGTTTAAATGCCAGTGTTTGGCTTTCCATAGAAGAGCTTATTTTCAGAATTTGTTTTTGTACCTGACCATGATAAAGGTAAGAAAGCTGGAGATGTTTATTTACTTGAATAGAAAAAGGTATGTCAACTTCTGCAGGCGCAGACAACACATAACAACCTGAAATGCTGGGAATAGAGCTAAAGCTAGAACAAGGGTTTTAAGGCACTTGTTTCCGTCAGCATAGGGAGCCTCTTGCCCTATACTGACTGATCTTTTGCTGACTTATATTGAATGACGTGACAAAAATATACAGTGTAGTTGGTTCTCTTGAAATGGGTGCAGTATAATTTAGGTTAGGCGACTTAGGGGTGTAACCACTAGCAATTGGGGATAAGGCTTGTTACTATGATTAAAACGAGTGGTCTCAGTAGGTTTGAGTAGGTTGGCCAGAATCTCCAAAATAGCTTCTTTGATATGGAGGAGAGATGTCCAGTTAGACTTCACCGCTTTATGATAAAGTAGAATTTTAGGCATTTTTTATAAACGCTGATAAGAAGCTGTGATAGCGTTATCTAAAGTAAGACGTTTTCCTTTGACAACTTTTGAGCTTCAAGGTAAAAACGGTGAGCAAACTCAGTGGCAGTTTCTCCCAATTAAGACTTATATCCTTAAAAGTTTGTTTTTGCTTGTATAAGTTAGTTTGCTCCCAAATTCCTGAATCTAGGAAGTCTTGGCGTCATCCCAAGTCTGAAAATGCATTAGATGGGGTACCATAATGTCTTGAGCTACACGACTGAGACAGTTAGTTAGGTGTTTTATACGTTGGGTTCAGTGGCTTCCTCCATAGCACTTTAATAACAAAATAAGAAAAGAAGATGCTCTCCTTTCCTAGTACATCTCTTTGAATGACTGTTTTGAATGCGCCACAGGGGTGGTTAACAGCTGAACGATGTGAACTAGCGTTGTGGGACATTTTCAATTAAGGAGGAACTGATACTGCTGGACGTTTCATAAGGATGTAGGGCGTACACTTTATTTTTTAAGGTGTTAATATCCTCATTATTGAGTCACTTAATCATGGGTGGCACAAATGGCTGATTTGGTGGCAAAAAGAATGAATACCTGCTAAAGTTTGCTTTTGAGCTTAGTACTTGCATCTCAAATTCAAGTTGGTGTTGCTCAAGGGCAAGTGTTTGTTGCTCCATCTTGCACAACATAGCGGTAAAATTTTCAAGAGTTTAAGTCGTTCATAATCCAAAAAGCTGTCTGACGACAAAATTTTAATGTTCATTTTTTTATTTATTTTATATTTTTCACCATGAACTTGGGGTGTACTGGCAGGGAGCACCTGTTTTGTTGGGATCTCAGGTTTGATACCATATATCCCTTAATTATTTTCAACCAGGGGACCCAAAGCTCCTTGGTGTTGGATTATACCTTTCGCTTTTCTTGGTCATAAAAAGTCTTTATTCAGATACTTTATTCTGGGGAGGTAAACTCAAATATATGCTGTCCAATTTATACTTAAAAAGGGCAAAAAGAGAGAGTAATCTTAATTTGCTTAGAATTAAAATTATAAAAGTGTGATCAGAGAAGTTACCTGGTTCATATTTAAATGGTTGAAGTTAAGATCTATAATTGTTACAATTTGGGGATTCTGTTGCAGTCTTAGTAACTCGGTCAAATAGGATTTTCATGCCAAATAGCTTGGATTTAGATCCCAATATTAGGGGGTTTTGGGCGAGTAATATGTGACTACATTAGTTGGTGATTGTCCCTGATGTCAAGTTGGCTGGAAATTTGTTGAGGATTATCCCCAATAGTTCTTTTTTTTTTTTTTTTTTTTTTTAGTACTAGATGGTACCCCAATAGTTCTTTCAGCTATTTTGATGACTTAGGTTAAAACCTGTCATCTGATTTGTGTGAATCTACAATTCAGGTGGAATCCCAACAAGCTATGCCAATTTCTCTTAAATAAATTATTATTGTTGGATCTAATAGGTGGTGGAACTATGTTGTTTTTTTTAAATAAATTGTTTACCTCTAGTAAGAGGTGAAGATATGCTTATTTTATAGGTCAAATAAATTTAGTTGGTATTAATAAGTGTGAAGCTAAGCCATCTTTTAATCAATAATTGTTTGGATCCATAAAATGTGGCAGCTATGATAATCTTTTAAGTTAAATAAATTTTTTTGCTCCATATAAAAGCATAACCTAATTTTTTAAAGCAAGTAATTTGTTTGAGAATTAGAAGGCAGAGCTCTTCCACTTCTCCTTCTAAAGGTAGCTACTCTAAATACATCAGAAGAAAATGGAGCTTTACTATTTGTAAAGAAAATAATTATTTTGCTTCTGTATGAGGTGAAGCTATGGTAATTTCACATATAGAAATCCTTTGAGTAACTTTTAAGATGATTAATAAAGTTATATAATATATATATATAATTTAATTGCTTTCTGTCTTAAATGAATTGAAACTTAATTATAGTGGCTTAAATGTTTAGTAAAATTACACTTTTGCAAAGTTAAATTTTTAGTACTAGTTGCAAAGTTATATTCATTTCTTAATATAAATGGCATACAGTTTGTAGATTTTTGGATAGAATTGTAATAGCTTTATAAGCATAGTAATTTTTATAACTCTTACAAAAGTTATAGCTATAAAACATGTTAAATAACACTTTATTACATACATAAACATAATGCCCTTTATCAGTTAATATAGAAATTACACCTAGCAAAAATTAGTAAAATAAATTTGTACACAAACTTAATCTTCTAAATTTTGTCATAAAATACTTAGTGAAACTTAATAAGGTATAATAACTCAAAGTAAGAAAATATTGCTTATTAAAAATTAGAAAACAGATAATTGTTGATCTTTCTTTTGCTTTGATACCCAAATCAAAGCAAAATTCTGATTTAAAAAATACAAAAAAACAAATTCTTGATTGAGCCAAAACTTACAAAATGTCAATGCAATTGACGCCTGCTGCCAAAGCTTGGGGTGGTGGTGCGTCGCCATCTGGCATCTTTCAGCCGCTGCTGAAGTGCGCCTGGGCTGGCTCTACTAGCCCTCCCAACGCTACTGGGCGTTATGTTCCCCCTTGGGACTTGGCCCACCACCTCGCAAGCTCTCAGGTGGTGCTCTGGAGCCCTTTGGTGCTCCCATGGAGCAATTTGCGTTTCAGCCTCTAGGTCAAATATGAGAATCTTTTCCCATATGCAAGTGCAGACAACATTGAGATGGCCACAGCAGTTTTCAAACCTGCCAGTTTTATTGACTTCCACCCCTTTAAGGGGTATTTTGACCTCAGCTTTCATACAGAAGTTGATGAAGCGCAGCAGCCAAGCTGCAAATCATTTATAAAAAAATTTACATTCCCACTGTTCGCACCCAGCTCCCAGATTAGGCCACTTTGGTGGTCCAGTTCGCAGGGTTGCCCTCTTTGCTTTCCCCCCAAACGCCTATGCCACAAGCTCACGGAGGGTTTGGCCATTTACAGCGCAGACCCCATGTTGAAGTTTGTGGTTCCCAATGGGGCAGATTAGTTGGCAGGGCCTTGCACCTTTGCAACAATCTGCCCATTTCATCATGACTCTCACCTCGCGATTCCCCCCACACTGTGATCAGATCTGTCCCTAATCACCCATTCTGAGCACGTGTCAAAAATGGCCGCGCCATTTGCCCCTTGTGCTTTGAGCTTGACCACTCAAAGCACAAGTGCCCCACAGTTGCCACTTCCACCACATCTACTGCTCAGGGCTTGGGTGTTGCCCTGGTGGCTGCCTCACCCCAATTTTTCAAATGGTGCTTGATCCTCCCACCCCTCAACATCAGAAAATTCTGGCACTGCTTCAAAAGCAGCAGCCAATCAAAATTAAAATAATTAAAATTTTTGAAAATCTGACCAGATTACAGAATCCTGAGTTGATAACTGACCCAGTTTCAGCTGAGCTGCCATGGTGACAGCACATGGCCAATCAGCTCCCACCACAGCCCCAATTCATGTGGGTGGCCTAGCACTGGCCAAATCCAATCCATTTGAGGCTCTCAAATGGATTGAGGAGGATGGACAGCCATGCCATGTGAAACCTGTTTTTGCCTTAAAGGAGTTTTTTGTTGACCCTTTTGAATCAAATTCCCACCATTTTCATCCAAAAAATGGGTTTCAGTTTATAAAAATATCAACAATAAGGCAGTTGCAGCTACAGCTGCAGATGCCCCAGCCAAAACAACCTCTGCCAGCAACTCCATGGGGCAATGGAGCCCCTTGTTGAGGGTATTCCTATCCCCAATTTCCTCATGATTTTGAGGAAGATGGGAAGTACAAAATTGAGGAGCTTGCTTTTAGTGTGAGCTGCAATTGTATCGATGCAGCAAAAACTTCTCTTTTTGACCCCAAGTATCCCCAAACCCAATGGCGTATCAAGTCATTTACTTGTGTGACAGCTCTCATCAATTTTGCTGAGCATCAACTTGCTCAATATGTTGAGGCAATGGACACCGTTGGCCTCATTAATGAAGAAAACCACCAATTATACCTCCTTATGCCTCATGTCGCTGATGCTCCCACCCCAATGCTGTCCATCATGGTCCACCAGCTAAAGTGGGCACCAGACAAACGCTTCCCCAAAGCTTCCTCGACATCCATATGGCTTCCTAGGCTGATAAACTAGGGGCTATATTAGGTATTTTTTAATTTATGATAATCCTTTTGTTTGGCCAATTTGCAAATAAAGATGCGTGGCGGCTCCCCCTTTTGGGTTGGGCACCACTAGTACTAAAAAACAGATAATTGTTTATATTTTAAAATTAAACATATTATACTATTAAAAATATTATACAGTCTCAGATACCTTTTATTTTTCGTCTTTTTAATTAATTTATTATAGCTGAGGGTAGTTAGCCTGGCAGGTTAAACTGCTTCTACCCTAATACAGGTTTCAATTTCAAAACCTGTACTAGTTAGAAAAATTCTCAGTGTGGTATTTATCCCAAAGTTGACCCACCTTGAACATTTTTTAATTTATTATAGTTTTATATGCTTTTTAATTAAAATAAAAAAATATAACTAGAATTTTTCTTAATTAATCAATCATGGCTGGTATTGTAGTCTCTTTAATGTTAATTAATAAAATTGAATAATATTACATAAAAATAGATGTAAGGTTTTACAAAAAGCTTATGTATATATTTATATAAATATTTCCATTTTAATTTATTGTAAAAATTCTCTATATAAACTTAATGTGCCTTCTAAATAATTTTGTTAAGGTATCAACAACTTAACATATTCCTTTAAATGGAATAAAAGAGGTCTTAACCCCAAAGATCTTTCTATATGTTTTTAAATAAAAGTTTTACCTACAAGATCTAGCACTACTCTCACTCAATCTGTGTCTAATTCAATATTCCCTTCTACTATTGGTGCAAAAGTTTTTTAGCTATGCTTATTCTGTAGTGCATGAGCATGAGAACATTAAATCTATTGGCCTGCATAAGGTTACCCTTGGCATTATATTGCGCCTGGGCCATATATTGATACTAACAAAATATTAGAGAGTATGTCTAATTGACCTACTTCAGTATAATATGATCGTGGAAACTTGTAAGCTCAAAAGGGCTGCAAAGCATTGACCACAGCCGCAAGTCCCACAAGGGATATAATTTGAAAGAAATGAAATATTAGAACATGAAACTAATATATAATCAACTATATTCTAAGTTACTCAATCATAAATACCAACCTAACTTTTACTGCATCTCTTCAAGTAGATCCTTTAAATACTTGCCATCAATTTGGCACTCACTTCCACAAATAATATACTTCAATGTATCATTATTTTATTTCAGTCATTTCAAAATTCTATCCTAGATACTACAGTTCCATCTGTACACTTTTATTCACAAATACCATTATTTTACTTCAGAGATTTTATCAAACGTCATTTAATTTTGGCAGTAGTAGAACATAGACTAAACCTAGCTCTATAATATAAAGACTTCACTCATTATGTGCAAAAACTATTTGTTTTTTCTGAGTAGAACAGCTTATAAGTGTGAGGAAAATTCACACATATACAGTTGTATGCCTTAGATGATGCCAATCTATACAAAAACTTAAGCTTTTGGGATCATAACATACATCAATTATACCATGTAGAGCTAATTTAAAGGAAATTGATATTCAAATAGACAGAGGACAAGAAATTCTTATAGTTAGCCCTTATGTCTTTTTCTATAAATAGGCTACCTGGGTTCCTCTTAATCTTGTGTGAATGAATCACCAGTGTAAAAAATGCTATGCAATACATTTTCGTTTGAGGTAGTAGTCATAATTACTAAACCACATACCTAGCCATAAATAGTTGCTATGAAAACAGATGTAAGTAGCTTGAGCTAAATACTTATCCTCAACAATCTATAAGAAATTATATGATAATGGTAGTTGAAATTCAAGTAAAAATTTAGCTCATATTCGCCAATATAATGCAGCCCTTACATCTACCTCATTTGATGCTGAGAATTATAATTATCTAGTTCAAATTGCAGATGTTGTTGCTCTAATATTACATAGTGATCTGTACCATATGCAAGGTCCCCTTTAGGAACAGATTACTTTTCAACCTAAAAATGGCAAGCTATATTTTTAGATTTAGAAGGAACACGTGAATTGTATGAGATACATAAAAATTTAGATGCAAATTTGGTGCGTTATCTTGAAAACATGCATACAAAGTTTATACATATAAAACTCTAACGCTTTGCTTAGAAAAAGACAAATAATTCTTGCAGCTCATCTTCCTGAGGATCTTACATACTTTTATCCAGAACTAAAATAATAACTGAAACTGGAACTTCCAATGGGTGCACAGCCTTTTTTAAACTGATATGTTGCCATTTTATTTCCTTAAGATCCAATTCACCATATTGTTATTGTACATGATTATCATGATGTTGTTCTCTTTACCATTAATAACCCCGCAAACCATATAAGCTGTACTCAGGATATGTATACTCTGCTAGTATGTATTTTTATTTCATAACGGCACAGAAGAATCCAAATATGGCTATTTAAGATTAATTACTTTGAGATCCTCATATAAAGTAATTTTGATCTATTAAATATTTCAATTATGTTCATTACTACCCAATTGAATCAATAATTTTTATTATAAAGCCATGAGATATTTCAACAATCTTTTGTAAAATTAATAGGCTTCAGTAGAACAAGAATGACTTTAGTGGTTAGAAATTAATTAGCCTTTTTTGCATTTGTGTCTTCTAGTGGGCTCCAAGATTATGTGGTACATAAGGATGCATATTGTGTTGGTTAACAGATGGACGTTAATATCTAAGCCCTGTTACCTGTTAGTTACCAGCATATATGTGATCTTGATCAGAACGTTATAGCTAAAGTACGATATTTGTGAAAACAACTCTTTTTATCACCTTTACAGCCAAACCAACTTAGATTTGAATTATTGAAAACTTTAAATGATTTTCCATGACTATAGATCTAATCTCAGAAGTCTTTGAGTTTAAGAACAATGATTATAATTTAAATATCAAAGGTAGTTTCATTAGAGATTATCAAAAGCTTTCAACAGTGATTGAGCATCAAAAGTGCGTTTAACTCATTACCATTGTGTTGTTTAGTTAAAAGTTTATGAAAACTTTACTTCAAAAAAATAGTATAGTTGAGCTTATTTGGACAGAAATTTTAAACACTACTTGTGGTAGGACATATTTGAACTTAATTAAATTGTACATAATTGTATGATTCATGGATCTTTAAGTTTAAAAAACCAAGTGATTATGTATGAATTTATTAGTGTGGCACATTGTATATGAAAATGGCCAATAAAGTGAGACTAGCCTGTCAGCCTGGGTAAATCAACCTGAAAATTTAAGTCTATATATTGAAAGCATAGTCATCTAGATGACTTAGTATCTCATCAGAAGTGGAACAACTGCGCGATGACAGTTAATGATTACCATTACTAAAATACCCACCAGTAGCCACACAGTTTACAATGGAGGCAGCTGCAGATTCTATGGCAGTTGTTTAATTGGGCCCCAAGGGTTCAAGTATCCTTTTTGGAAAATGAGGGATAAACGCATAGAGTGATTACAATTTTTTGCTTACTGAGTAGGAATCACCTCAAGAAGCAAGGGCACATCATGCTTCCACAAGGCATCCAAAAATTAGATCTCAATTCCCGGTGACCACCACACCAATATTCCCATTTAAGTAGGGTCAGCAAAGTAGTAACTATGGCCACTATACCCAGTTTTTACACATACTGATAAACATGCACTAAGTGATAGCGTGGCTAACAGATAGCACAAATAAAATTATAAAGTTTCCACATGGATTTTGTTTATTATAATAAAGGATAAAAAATTGACTAACAACTGTTTCTGTGGTGGGATGTTGTCTTAAGTGCTAGGGCTTGTGGAATTGAAAACTTTGCATCACCTAAGGGTAACAAAATTACCATTGATTCTGGTGGATTAGAATTCCAGATTTTAATTACGCAGGATTGGTCTCACCCTGGCCAGCCGACTCAGGATCAAATTTTGCCACCTAAATTTTCTTCTTGGTGCTTTTTCTTATTAGATCAGCGACTCTTTGTCCAGCGAATGACTGAGGTGCACATGACCAGGGTAGATTTGGGAGATCTCAAGGAATATTGAAGTGGTTTGTAATGATTGAGCCTGTTGGATATGGTCTCTCCTTTTCCAGTGGAGAAGAAATGAATTGATAGAGTTTTAAACCCACAAAATAATTAAAGCTTCCATTTTGCTGCATCAAATTTTAAATTCTAATGAAACAATAATTAGGGCTCAAAACTAAAAAGGGAGAGGAGTGGCCACGACCTTTCTTTGGCGATGACTTCTTGCTGCCAACATCTCCAGACATCCCAAGAATCTGCACCAACTCCTGGGTGGTGAGAAAGTGAAGCAGGTGAGCAATATTCAGCGGGTAGACCATCACTCATCACTCACCTATCACATGGGCTAAGTCACCCTGGAAAACAAGAGGGCGGCCAACTTCTTAAGCCCCTTTTTGTCCAAAAGGAAACTCGTCACAAGTGAAGTTCAGGGGGTGCTCTCAGGAATTTCACATTAAAGCAAATATGGGTATCCAAAATTTTCAAAATGAGACATCTGTCCCCAAATGATGTGTACCATAACTAATGTCTTCTTCTGATATAGATGCTTTATGGTCTTCCTATGAAGTTAATGGCCACTGGATTAATATCAGCTTAGTGACCCCTTACTCTCCATATCTGACATAAAATTTAGGTACACATAGGTGTTTAAATCTATGTTATATAAACAAATTTAAATAACTTTTAAATTTTGTGTAAAACCATCTGAAGTGCCATGGAAAGACTTGGCTTCTGTTGGGTACTCCCATACCAATGATACCATCCATAGTCTGCATATAATTAGTTTTCTGATTATTCTAAAGTAGGATCCACAGTGGAATAGGTGCGGGTTTTACTGATCAACAAACATCATCCCATTCTAACAACTAAACTGAGTGATGGCAATAGTCTTAACCAAGCTTCTCGCACTTTTAGAAGGTTGGTTGCGCTGTAGGGGCGCGGCAGGTCATCCCATAAGGGGTATAAATCATAATGATAGTTGAGATTTGCCTATGCTCACACTTGGTAGCAAGGGCGCCATCTGCGTCATCATATCTGATTCCAATGGCATTTTCGATATCCCAATCTACCAGATTAGTGTTTTTGATTACTTATTGATTATGACGGATTGAAATTAATAGTTAGATGTTTGGTCTAGGGCAATTATTTGTGTATATAATTCTTCTTGAGTAATTGGCTGTAGCAACGTTTCCTGGGGTTAATTCCTAGATTCTCTATGCTCAAGGAATGATATCACAGTGAACACCGAGGCTACAGCCAGTGTAATTACTAATACTAATGAGCGTAGGTCCTCCATCAGTTGTGGAGTTATTTTAGAGAGGCCAAGTTCTTTTACAATAAATTTTTTTAATAATTGTTCTTATAACAGAATTACTCTTTATTAAAGACAATGAGATAATCCATCACTCTATATTAGCAGAGTGAAAGCTTCTATACTTTTATGGTATTTAGGAGGGGGATTGCAGATATTTTTGACAACTGGATGTGCACAACTTCATGAATCTTTCTTTTGCTTTGATACCCTAGATTGAAGCCATATTTTTAATATTCTAAAATTACAAAAAAACAGCTAATGAATTTGAGCCATTGTCTCACGATGATGCTCTTGAAGCCTGCTGCCCCAGTGTGGGGTGGTAGTGAGCCACCTTCTGGCTTATTACAGCTGCAGCTGAAGCGCACCTGGGCTGACTCCACTAGCTCTCCTAATGCTGCTGGGCGTCTTTTCTCACCTTGGGATAAAGGCCTACGCCTTACAAGATCCCCGAAGTGCTCCTCAGCCCTAGTGCTCCCTTTGAACAACCTGCAATATGACCTTTGGGTTGTATAGAAATCTCTTTCTAATACGCTAGTGTGGCCAGCATCAAGATGAGCATAGCAGTTTAAAAACCCACCAGATATATCAATTTTTCCCTTTATGGGTATTATAACTTTGGCTTCACATTTGAAGCCCATGCAATGGCAGCAGCTAAGCTGACTTTGATTTATAGATAATATCTATTCCAAACATTCAAATTCGGCTCCCAGATGAAGCCACTCTAATAGTTCAGTTTGCAAGTTGCTTTCCATCTCTCAAAACGCCTTCGCCATGAATCATTGAGGGTTTGGCAGTTTATGATACTGATCTCATGCTTCAATTCCTGGTTCCTAATGACGTGGATAATTTGGCAGGGCCTCATGCTTATACAATGATCCGCTCTTTCCACTGTTACACCCACCTCTCAAGACCCCTCACATTATAATGAGATCCGCTTTCTGATCATCCTTTTTGGGTGCGCATCAAAAATGGCCGCCCCATTTGACCTTGTGCTTTAATTTGATCATTCAAAGCACAAGTGCCCTGTTTTTTCTGCTGAAGCTGCTTCCACCGCTCCTCCCTTCGGCGTCAGACTCACTACCACCACATAATTTTTTTGAATAAGGCTCAATTATAACTCCCTTTAACTCAAACAATGCTGGCGCTGCTCTCAAGAGCCAACCAATCAAACTTTGTCAAATCAAGATAATACTGAACAGATGGCTGCTCAGGTTTCAACTAAGCTGCTGTAACCAACTGTGTGCAAACTAAATAGTTTCTTTTGCCCCTCCAAAACCTGTTGCTTGCCCGGAGTTGGCCTAATCAAATCCATTTGAGGCTCTCAAATGGATTGATGGCGCAGATTGGGCTTAAGGAATTAAGCCTAATTTCCTGGGAGAAATTTTCTTAAAATTCTTCCTGATCCAACTCCCCGCTGCCATTTTCATTCTTAAAACGGCTTACCAATTTTATAAAATCTTAAACAAAATGGCTGTTGAAGCACTTCTGCCCTGGTTAATACTCTCCTCTACTAAACTATCCATGGAGTGAAGGAACCTCTTTGTGATGGTATAACCATCTTTAACTTCCCCAGTATTTCCCTATTTATGTTATTTATAAAATTGAGGAGCACTCATTTGTGGTGAGCTGTTCTTGCATCAAGTGGAAAGACCTTCTCTTTTTAATTCCAACTATCCTCAAACCCTCCAACGCATCATTTCCTTTACTTGTGTACCTGCACTTATTACATTTGCTGAGCATCAACATGTTCATTACATCAAGGTGATGCAAACTGATAGCCTCTTTGATGAATAAACCTGCACCTATACCGCATTTTTTCTCATGATGCTGATGCTCAGACCCCCATTTTGTCTGCTATGATCCGCCATTTGAAGCAAGCACTGGTTAAAAATTTTGACCAAAGCTTCTTCACATCTAATATGGTTTCCTAGAAGAATACTGAGGTGTCATATTGAAAATAATTGCTGATGATAATTGTTTTTTTGGCTTACCACAAATAAAAATGCGTTGATGTCCCCCTTTTTAGGTTGGCCCCAATAATACTAAAAAAGGGTGTGCACATCTTTATAGTAATGGCATGAGTTTAAGCAATTTTATGGTTTAAAAAAGTGAATAGAATTTTTTGCGGTTCACTTTATCAATTTTCACTAGCCATCCTTGTACCAGCATCTTAACATCGCCCTTGTTTTTAGTGTTTCTAGAAAGATTTGTTTGACCACTTGAGGAAAGTTTTCTGGCTAAAACCTCATATTTTGCACCCTCTGGGGATCATTCACAATCTGCTGATTCCTGCAAAGATTTTATTGCAAACACTTTAATTTTCTTCAAAAGAATTTTTATGGAACTAAAAGTTGATGCTGAATTGGATTTTTCACTATTTCATAATGGAGAAAACTTGAATTTAGGGAATGCGGCGAACACCCAGCTTTCTGCTAGGGTATGTCCTAGATCTATATTTTTACTAGTGGGCATGGTTTAGACCCTTCCTGACACAGCTAGTGATATATTTCCCTATGTTTAACGACCCTCCAAAGCAAAGTCAAACAAGGCCTGGGAGCAAAGCCAGAACCACTAAAATCTCCTGATGACCTCTTTAAGTTCATTGACAGAAATTCATTCTGGCTTTGCTAGCCAGGGCTGAGGAAAATGGCTCATCTGAGGCGGAAAATCTGGCTGGAATCGACCCCAAAATTTAAAAAATCATGCGCTACAAAGTTACAGAATTAGGCTGAATTCATAAAATTTTGATCTCATTGAAAGGCGGATATTTTACAGCTTGTATCAGATTTTGATAATCGCTTTGAAACCTTTGAAAATCTTCCCTTTGAATTTTAGACCAAAGTTGGGGAAGGCTTTGTTTTTCTCAGATACTCAGTTAAATTTAATAAAGATTAGGGATTTTTGTGCAAGTTTCCACATACTTTTTAGTTTATCTTTCACAAGAATACCTCTTTTGAAATTTTTGTGATTGCCAGAGTTATTTTTTTGCTCTGGTCTAACTCCCCTGTTATATGTGACCCGCCTCTATCACTCTGCGACCTATTCTGACAACTCTGGAACGTCTTATTTTGCCGCTCTTCGCCTCAGTTCTTACGCCACCTTTCCCAGCTCTCAGTAACTCTTTTCTCTGACGGTTATCACTAGTTTGGTGTGCGTTACTCACGAAAATTATATGGAAACATAACCCACATCGCCTAGGACGTTGCTTCCTCTTGTTGAATCACTTTGCCTTGTTGTTACACCTTTTGCCTGGCGCTCTCCCTTCTGTGACCTCCTACACTCCAGTTTCCTGAAACTTACCTTTCATTGATTGGAAAGGGTACACCACCTGGTCCAATTTAATGGTCATGGCAGGGGCCCTTAAATTGCCCTTATATTAATGATACAGAGTCTACTTCTCTTTTTTATGCTTGTATCAAAGCATAACATATTTTGAGGCGAGTGAACTTAAAAGCCAAGGTGCTCATGGGTTTGACAGGAGGATGTTCTGGTGTGTCAGTTTTTTAAAGTGGAAGTCCTTGATAACTTAGCGTCAGTTGATATAGTCTTGGCCAGGACATCCAACTGTTATCATATGTTTGTTACTCTTTCCAAGTTCTCAGATATTAATACTTGCTTGACTCTCCGCTAATTCAAAATTCCCTCAACCTCAAATTCCTGTGCTCCCTTTATCAGTAAAAATTCAATTTCTTCCGGTTTCTCATCCTTGAACAGACAACAGGGAATTGTGAAAAGACATATGAATTATCCAATCTAAAAAAAGCTCCACATGTAAAGTTCCATTGTCCAGAATCTTACTGATAGGGAAAGGGTCTTCTCTCTCAAAAGCCATGTTGTGATAATGAACTTTAAGGTTGAGTTCTCAATTTCCACCACCACAAGATCGCCTATCTGATAATTTTGAGGTGGTTCTGGGTTTAAATCCGTTAGCAGCTTAGTGTCCTGAGAGGCTTAAGCCAACTGTTTGTGCATTCATTGGTGTAGCTTACAAATATGTGTTGTGAAGTTATCTGGTGTGGGAATGTTCATGCATATCTAAGAACTAATTGTGAACGCGTGGTTATAACCCCAAGTTATCTTACACTGTGAAATCCCTGTAGAGGCAATTAAAGATTTGTTTTATGAGAACTGTGCTAGGGGAAGGTCAATTACATGAGTGTCCTGGTGGGTGGTAACATAGCACTGGAGGTAATGTTTGAGCGACTGTTGAATTCGCTCTATTTGCCTGTCAGAAAAAGCGAGATTTTCCAACAACTTGAAAGGTTTAATCTTCATCATCTACAGAGGGTTTTGCGATTCCAATATGACTGAATGATAATCATGGGACAGCTTTGGCAGATTCAAAAGAATTCGTCAAAAATGATATCAGTTACATTTATTTGAGTGCCTTGAGACGAGGCGTATTGGGTTATAACAGGTTATTATTGGATCGCCTCTATATAAGGCAATAAGGCGATGTTGACATTCAATGATTAAGAAGTAAATCGCCTACAATTAGGGCGATAGAGGATTAGAGAATAACAAGCCAAATTCGTGGAGAATTGGCGGAATAGAATAGCCCAAGCTATGAGAGCTTTATCGCCTGAAGCTGCTGTATATAAGCGAGATGGGCAGTTGAGAGAATTTAGTTGTTAATAGTAGAGAGAGAATGGGACAGCAAAAGATCGCTGTATTTAATAAACTAACTAAAAGAATTGATTGGGGAAATTGCTCCTATTTTTAGGCATATTTTCAAGTGTGTCTAAAGGACCAATGATCCCCACATCATCTGTCTGTTGCTCAGTGGGTTTGACCTGTATGAATAATATGGTGGATCCTAACAATACCGTCTGATTTTATAACAGAGGGACCCAAATTTTTACGTAGAACTGAGTCCCTCTGTTACTTATTATTTCTTAAGATAAACTAAACATGGTAAATACGTGGGATACAAAGTAACTGAACCATTTCCATAGCTGTGGTTGTCACCAAGAATGGTATAAACAGGCAATGTTCTGTAAATAAACCCATAACCACCATGACTGCATTAAACGCCTTGAAGTTGGGAAAACCAACAATGAAGTCTACTGAAATTGACGTCCATGGTCCCGCCGCCTTCTATAGTGGGTGCAACTGACCATTTTGACTCATTCTGTCAGATCTTAATCACGTTCACACAAGTCAGTGTTTTGCCTAAGAAGAACGTCCTTCATTAACCCATTCCTCTAATATGCTTTTTTATTAGCTTAATGATATATTGACTCTGTGGTGACTCATTATTGGAGGATCATGCTGTTCCACTATGACCCACAAGCGTAGAGTTTCTGGTACCTATATTCAGTTATCGAAGTAACTCATCATATCCTTCTATAAGTACCTACTGGATGGAGTTTTTCTCAACTGTATCTTATCTCTGAGGGCTTGTCCTTCTTGGGTTTCTGATTAATCAATTAAGATGGCGTCTAGGAGGATTTCCTTAGTTTTTACTGTTAGGGCTGTTTTGTGAGTTCCCTGGTGAGTGGGGTTTATATGGTTGTTGATGGGTCCAACTGTGGACTTGATATCCCAGGGTTTAGATGCTGAAGGGGTTGTGATGGCGGTGATATATGCCCCCTCCACTGGTTGCTCAGCCAAGATTTCTTCTAGGAAATTACTTTATCCAACTCAATGACTCACAGGCTTGGATCTGGTGGATAGGCTCTTGCTCTGGAATCCATTAATAAATGATTCTGCTCTCAGACATCTCACGCTTAAAATCGAAGTTGAGATGGTCGCGGTGTGTCTTGGTTTAAAATTATGCTAGCTTCTACAGTTTTCAGTATTATGAGCGACTTGTGGTCTGTTTGCTTGTCATCATTTGTTTTGTCTTTTGCAGCAAATATTTTCACTGCATTATTGATCAGGCGACAACAGGTGTTTTTGTCATATATTACCTATGAGCATTCAGCTCCAGAATATTCTGTGTATATCAAAACTGGGTGTTATGCCATATGTTCCTGTAGCAGCACTGCCCTACAGTTGTCCCAAGAGAATTGCATGCTACTATGAACAGTTTGTCTTCATTGATGTAATGCCAGGAAAGTGTATAGGTAAAGTATTCTTTGATAACATTGAAAGCCTGCTGAAATTTCTCTCTCCATACAAACGGTGCATTCTTGACTACCAGATAGTGGAGAGGGTTGCTAATCTTAAAATTGCAGGAGCGATTTTTTAAGAAGGTAACTGATCTCAGGTATTTGTAAAGCTGCTTCTGAGTGTGAGGGTTTCCCACAACCTTATTGCTTTTAGTTTTGAAAAGAAAATACATGCCCATTGTTAAGTTCTGAGGATCACTCGCTTGATAAATAAAATCCTACACGATTAATTGAGAAGAAGTTCAGCCAATTGATCCTCAAGCTTTGCCAGTTTCAAATGGTATTTTGACCGTTTGGAAACCCACTAGGCTTATTAAAATAGCCCTGACTCTTCTGGTCGATTATGGGCTTAATTTTCCTTTTGTAATCAAATACTTTTTCTGAGGCAGGCAAAGGTACAAGCTGTGGATTCTGAGAATCCAGCTTACTGACACTCTCCAAAAAAACTTAAGATAAAAACCAGAAAGATGATTAAATAAAATAAATCTTTTATTCAGACTAAATTATTTGATAAACCTTCAGTAGGCCAGGCGCCGGTATTTATACCTTTAGGGCATCTTCTGGCCACATTAAAGACGCAATTTCAACAGATTATTTTCCACCTCAGTTCGACCCTTGAACTGCTATTACTATGACCTATTGCTAGTCTTATTGATGACAAAATACTCTCAAAATTATAAGAGAATTTCAGGGACAAAAATCGCAATAATAATGTGCAAAATTGTCCTAAGATCCTCTCAATTTGAGTTTCGTCATGCTGCTGATGTAATACATCTGTGAAATCTTGGCATAATTGAAGAATATAAAGCACCCCTAATTGGGATAACAGCAGGCCTCTCTTGATAGCACTAGTTACTCCCATTTGGGCGGTCCATGTGCAAGTTCTATCATGCCAATTACAAGGATCAATATACTAAATTCACCATAGGGCAGGATATTTATTTAAGCCTGCTCATTTTGTGTTTTCTTCAAGGCTGACAGTAATGACTCCCTAATCAGGATTTCAACTGGCCCTCTCAATAACACTAGGTACTCCCATTTGGGCAGTCCATGTGCAAGTGCTATTATAACAATTATAAGGATTGGCATATAAAAGTTACTCTAGGGTCGAAAAGCATTACGTTTTTTATGTCTATTTATCCATGGGTTTTTAGAAGTTATCTTTAGGTTGATCCCAAACAATTTAATATGCTAAATATTTGATCTCAGTTTCAATTATTCAGGACTTATTGTTGAGTTTTGTTGCATCATTAATCAGCCTTAAGGTGCAAGTGTATTCAGCCTGAGCTTTTGATAAAATAATTAGATTGAATTGATGTTGAGATAATTGGTCTGAGCCATGTAATTGCAACAGGCTTTAAGTTGAGAATTAGAGCATTATCTCAAGTATTGAGAGGATAATCAGCCCAATATGTTGTTTGTTGAAGGGCTTATTTTTGGGTCAACCACCAGAATCTGACTTTTCTCCCACTCAACTCAAACATAAGCCCTAAGATTCCAAATTAGCCTTCATTGATCTTCATTCTATTTAGGGAAGGCCATCCAGGGGATGGTTCATTGATCTTCATCATTTTTTAATTTCTACTCAAACTGCTGACAAGTCTGAAGTTGGATATTCTCTCCATCAAGTGAAAATTAAAGCATTAATCTGGTCAAATTCATTACTTTTTATTATTATTTTTTATTATCTTTCTTAATCAGCCATTCTATTGAACCTTCTTAAAAATTTTGCATGGACTTGGGCTGATTAGGGAAAATCCTGCAGGAGGCTTTTTAACTAATTGGTATGCACTTGGGTTTCCATTTCTCCATTGAACGCAGGTATCATGACATGGTGCAATTCATGGTAGAGCATGATTTCATGTTCCATTGCAATCTTAGTGTCAAAGATATCTATTGCAGTGCACCCAAGCATGACTTGTGCCTCATGGAAAAATCTGTCCACAAAGTCCTTAATAGTTTCATTTTGCTCGATTTAAATAACAAGAAGCTCTCTTTTTGGGCTTCTAATTTCCCAGGCCCTCCAAACTGTTTTGTCACTGAAATTTTGGCATCCAAATAAGACCAATCGTTTCCTAGATAGGGCATGATGAGGTCACAGCTTTGGGTATCAAGTGAGTTGATCAGTGCTGATCCTTTTGCATGGTCTGATGCTCCCCACATTGCTTTTTCAAAATAACTTGAGGAAAGCATTAACATTCTCATCCTTATTGAACATTGGTAAGTTTAGCAGTTTAAAATTATCTCGCCCTGTTTTGGGCGTAGAGGTTGTACTTCTTTTTGAACGTCTTGGTGTTCATCATTTAGAACTGGCCTGCTTTCCCATTGGGGAGTATCTGAAGTCAGGATTGATGCCAGAACTCTAGGCATAGGACGGATGTCCAAAATATTGTTTTCTACATTGGTGTCAATTTCTGATGATTCAATTTCATGATATTTCTCCAAACTAAAGGCTTCTGATGCATGAGTTCAGCCCTTGGTTGTTTTTTAAACTGTTTTTTGGCCGAATAGGCAGAGCTATTTCCCATTTCTCTTTTGTCAAGGCAGGGTGAGCACTTGCAGCTTTGCTGTTTGAGGAATTTTTAATCTTTTTTAGGGTTGTCATACTCCTCTTAGATTAAATCTTGAATGGACGTTATTCTTTATAATATTTTTGGCCATACTGTCTACTTGGAAATCTTCAGTTAATATCTGCTTTTTAAGATACCAACACTCCTGAGTAATATCAGTACTTCTGGCTGCAATCTTGATACAACAGTCCAAATTTTTGAAAATTCCTATTTGATTAAGGCTTCATCCTCATCCTTAATTGGGATGGCTGGTGATGCTGCAAGGTCTTTGATTCTTTTGTTCACAATATCCAGCTTGGCCCAAACATAACTCTTGTAATCATCATGCTTTAGATCTAAATTCAGGTTATTTTCTTGGCCTGAAGTGGCATTTAGGTTGAGTCAATCCTACTGAGACAATAGGAAATCAGAATGTGCGTCCAGTTTTTAACATCATGTACTCATGTTTTGTACCAATTTGTACGATAGCCCATGGTGAGAAAGAACTTCTGCGGCTATCTTTGGGGCTCCTTTTTTATATAGCTCCTCAAGTGTGTTTAATCTCTCATAAGCTTCATTAACAAGTACCATATTATTTGCAATTGCTTTTGGACTTCAATAAACTGGGCTTTTATTTGTCCAGTAGAGCATATCAGGAAATTGTTCCTCCCCTTGCACGTGGTAGATTTCTAGAGTTCTAGGTTTTGTTTAGCAATGATTCTCTGGGTATACTTAATTGAGGGCTGGAAAAAGTTAACCAGTAATTCGTTAGTTGCCTGACTGTCTGTAAGACGTTTGGCAAGAGATGCCTAGGTTGCATTGCAGTACTTCATGTATATCTCCATCTCAAACGCATGATCTTTAAGGTAGTAGAACAGGCCAAAGGAGGGATCAATTTGTGAAGTACCAATATAAAACCCTGATATAGAGTTTCCAGTATAATTTTACGCTTCCAAATGTAAGCTCAATTGGGATTTTTGTATATGCATGAGCTCCCCAAACTGTGATAAGATCCAGTGAGTATGAGGTACCTTCCAAAGAGCCTTGTCAGACATTCTCCTTTTCGATCTGAGAAAAAGAATGTTGGAGGTAGTAGTGTTTCCAATTCTGCTGCCATGATTGGCCCATCACCTGCCCAATTTTTAGATAATATTGTGGATATCAGTGATATGAGTACCCACAGTGAAAAGACCCTAATGGATTCTCAGTGGAATCCTAACAACCGGAAAAATATGGTTTATCATAAAAATTGGCCAAAACAGTAAATATTAATAATAGAAATACTCTGACTCCTCGGTCAAATATGAAGAGTAAGATATTGCACAGATTGGAACCTCCACAAGAAAAGAAGATTTTACCCATCGATGATTGGGTATAAGTTAACCAATCATTATGATCCAAGTCTAATCACCACTGAGGTGCAAAGAATTTACTCAAAGATGATAGGGTAAACATTAGCCAATCATTACCATCCAAGTCTGACTACCACTGAAATACCCAATCATTACCAACTGAGTCAGCCCACCACTGAGGTGAAAAGATTTTACTTGCTGGCGATTGGATACAATTCATCAAATTGTTACCGCACGGGTCAGTGTTACCTCCAAAAATTTTTATCTTTGATCTAATAGGCCTAAAGCCTATATTCCCTAATTTGGAAGACTGAGCTTTGCATTCTTTTGCCTCAAATATCGATGGTCTCGAAATTCAAACTAGTTTAAATAGGAAATGCTAGTATTGACAAAGTGACTTTTCTGGTTTTGCCCTGCCTGTTTGATGAAAAACATAAAAACCATAATAAGTGTTATTTTATACTTTTAATAAAAAGTATAATATCTCGTTTTAAAATATTATTTGTGGCATCCATTGGTGGATCCCACAAATTGGTGCTCACTACAGGGGTTGAGCCCCCTGAATACTTTGATAAGTATTAGGAAAAAATGGAGAGTGTCACCCGCTGGGTGCAAAAGGGGAAGAAACTGAAGAAGATGATCGCATGGACAGTCCTACCGCTCTGAAATACAAATAAAAACAATTTGAGACCCTAGTAATACCTGAGTCTCATCGCATCACTTGGCAAGCCACTGAAGCTCTGAGAGATCTTACCCATGGCATTCTTAACCCTGGTGACATTGCATCTCGCGAACAAGCATCTTTGGTAGAAGAACGCCACCTGTTTCTTTATGAGACTAGTGTTCTTCCAGAGACCTATGGTCAGCTTAAAAATTTGACCATCTATGTACGCAATTTTGCTCATCCTGCCTTGGTCCATATGATGCATCTTTTAGCCGTCCATCATGAAGAGCTACATTGATACTGAGATACTCATGCAGCTTTGAATTTGAGCCTATGATAAGCTATATCATCTGACCTCTGAACATCTTGGAGCAGTCAGATCTTGTGTGGAAGCTAATCGCAACTTCATCATACAGCTGCATGACCGACTTACTACTATGGACACTGGGATTGTAAAGTATGTTGAGGAGGCCATGAAGATCTTTAGGGATGAACTAGGCGCATCCTCCACTAGCACCCGCTTGTTGTTGGAGGAGTTTTCTAAAGAACTTAAAAACAAAATTAGCAAACCTGTCATGACCTTTCAGCCCATGACTCTGTCCTTCAAGAGAAATATGAACAGCATGTGGCTGTGGTGGAGCGACAATTAATTCAGGCCTTTTCGTGTGTGGATGAGCTCAAACGCCGTCTGTTGCTTGAACCATCTAGCACCATCACCACCCTCGCAGCCAAGGTTGTTCAGCTAGGAAAGGACTAGCTCTCAAATCTTCATTGGAAAATACTAAATATTTGGCACGTCATTTGACTGAATGTGAAATCTAAGCACAAGGAATAAAAGCTTCACTAGAAATCCCTGTGCCACTGAAGGAAGTATACAGCCGATTGATGCAGGTCAAGCAGAAGTATGAACAGATTAAGGAGGGGGTACAAGGCTCCAGCTCCCACTCTCTTGATGATGAAAGATGTAATTACATGAAAGTAACTGAAGAACCGCGTGAAAGCTGTGGAAACTGCTCAATTAAGCCTAATCTCAATGGTGTCACAACTTCGTTTTCAAGTCTCTGCAATGGAAAACCAAATGGAAGACTTTGAAACTCATAAATCAGGGATCGAAGCTCAACTAAGACTATGCGAATCTGGGCCTCTAGACGCCCTTTCTAAAATGGAAACCTGGCTTGAAGCCCTGCAAGATCAGTTCGATCGCCTTTCTCAGACCTTTGATCAATTAAGCTACCACTCTGAAACCCCAATAACAGAAGCTCCAGCTATTCATACCCTTACTGGGGTGACCATAATTCATTCAAACCAACGTTCAAAGACAGATATATCCCGGCGAGGGTAGTATTGCTTCGTTTTTATATGTTTATGAAGCAGCTATGGAAGGGGCGACTGACCGTCAGAAGGCCAAACATATCCTTTCCTGTTTGGGCTGCATGGCACAAGAGGTGATGGTCCCACATATGGACGCTCTTAGCACCTGGTCTGAGGTTAAAGAGGCCCTCATAAACACGTTCGGCTCCAAACAAGCTTAAAACATAAAAAAGCAAGCTTTCATGCGTATGAGTATCCAAAAAGGAGAGTCAGTGGTCGCCTTTGAGGAACAATTCTATTTGGAAGCACAGACGTTGTTAACCTCAAAGATGATGTCTTTGGATGATGCTGTAGCCGCCGTTTTGACTGGAGTGGCTTCTTACTTATCGCTAGTGATGCACATCACTTCAGTTAAACGCTATTTCCATACCATCCAAGATATCAAGGAGGCATTAATATATGTCGCTGATTTCCATAAGCCTGAAGTTCCATGTGGAGCAGTATCTCGACCTCACGTTTTAACCATTGATGATCCAAAGCCTAAGCCTCGAGCCCTAGCTATTGAGGATAAGAAGGGGCCCCTTCAGATAATGGGCCCTAAAGAACAAAACCCAAAAGCAAATCATCCTGAACGCACTTGGTGAAAATACTGCAACAGGTTTGGCCACATGGAGGCTACATGATGGAAAAAGAAAGCTGACGCCGAGGAACAGGAACAGGGAAAAGAAATGTCAGCGTAGGGAAGGGCACACCTATTGCTGACAAACCTCATGTACCTAACTCATTAATCAACTAATGCCATTACCTCGCGTTACCAATACCCCAGGTGATGATTCTGAGGGGGATACGGATGAGGTTGGCTATTATGTTGTAGGAGCATCGCTGAGGTGGAAGTCCCCAGTTGCTTAAATGTTGGAGGAGTGGATGATGCCACTATACCTGAAAAAACGTACCTCAGCCAAGTTCTGGGGGAACCAAACATTATTGATAATGCTAGTGACGCAGATGAGATGGTGTCTCATCTTATACTCCCTATCCATTATAGCCACACCATGAAGTCCATCAAGGAAAATTACCCCAATACCGCATGCAAATTAACCTCCAATTTTCATCTTAGGGAGGCCTTAGCACTATTGCCACTTTTGGGGGGATACTTACAAAGGTCAAAGTGGTGATTCAAAAAGCTCAGGTGATGGCCATCCTAGATACTGGCTCCCCGGTGAATGTAATCTCCTCCAAGCTGATGAAAAAAAATCAAGCTTGCACCTGACTTGGAGTACAACCAAGACTATGGAACCGCTGGCCCAAACAACACCCACGCGCTGGGTGCTTACTTGTCCCTTCCCATTTGTATTGGGAAGCTTATCCTATTGGCCCCCACCATGGCTTTAGAAAACAACAATTATGATATGCTTATAGGCATGCAGTTCATGATCAAATATGATGACATTATCAATATTAAGCAAGGGATCTTATTGTTGCTCAATTATGAAGTTCCCTTAGTTTTAGCAATAATAGACCCAGCAAGAAGGAGTCCTCCTGCATGTACACTAACCCCAGTAAAACTGCGACAAAAAGAGGGAAGGCTGCCAATAAGCTCTGCAACACCCCTACCAACATTCTTGAGGGGGGCAATGTTGGACATTCTCATTTTCAATCTGAGAAAAAGAATGTTGGAGGTAGTAGTGTTTCTGATTCTGCTGCCATGATTGGCCCATCACCTACCCATTTTTTAGATAATATTGTGGATATCAGCGATATGAGTACCCACAGTGAAAAGACCCTAATGGATTCCCGGTGGAATCTTAACAACCAGAAAAATACGGTTTATCATAAAAATTGGCTTAAAATGGTAAATATTAATAATAGAAATACTCTGACTCCTCAGTCAAATATGAGGAGTATAATATCGCACAGATCGGAACCTCCACAAGGTAAAAAAATTTTACCCATCAATGATTGGGTGTGAGTTAACCAATCATTACAATCCAAGTCTAACCACCACCAAGGTGTAAAGATTTTACTTGAAGATGATAGGGTAAGCATTAGCCAATCATTACCATCCAAGTCTGACTACCGCTGAAATATCCAATCATTACCAACCAAGTCAGACCACCACCAAGGTGAAAAAATTCTACTCGCTGGTGATTGGATACAATTTATCAAATTGTTACTGCATGGGTCGGTGTTACCTCCAAAAAATTTTATCTTCGATCTGATAGGCCTAAAGCCTATATTCCCTAATTTGGAAGACTGAGCTTTGCATTCTTTTGCCTCAAATATTGATGGTCTCAAAAATTCAAACTAGTTTAAATAGGAAATGCTAGTATTGACAAAGGGACCTTTTCTGGTTTTGCCCTACCTGTTTAATAAAAAACATAAAAAGCATAATAGTGTTATTTTATACTTTTAATAAAAAGTAAAATATCTCGTTTTAATTATTATTTGTGGCATCCATTGGTGGACCCCACAAGCCTTAACACCTGGCATTAAAATAATCTGAGTTTTTCTTGTCACTAATTTCTATCTCGTTGTTGCTTTATCATCTGGCTGAAACTGCCAGAAACCTATTGTGTGAATCCATTTCAGAGAGTGTCATCAATTTTGAGTGAGCACCAGTTATTAAATTCTAAGAATCTCTCACTTTATAAATAAAATCCTGCACATAATTGGGAAGAAGTTTGGCCAATTAATCCACAGTTTTGCCAGTGGCTTATGGTATTCTGACCATTTGGAAAACTCACTAGGCATATTAAAATAGCATCAACTCTTCTGGTCACTTTTGGGCATAATTTTATCTTTGTAATCAGTAACTTTTTCTGAGGCAGGCAAAGGTACAAGCTGTGGATTCTGAGAATCCAGCATGCTGACACTCTTCAAAAAAACTTAAGATAAAAACCAGAAAGATTATTAAATAAAATAAATCTTTTATTAAGACTAAATTATCTAATAATTATTCATTAGGCCAGGCGCTGGTAATTATACCTTTAGGGCATCTCCTTGCCACATTCAAGACACAATTTCAACATATTATTTTCCATCACAGTTTGGCCCTTGAACTGATACAACTGAGACCTATTGCTAGGTTTATTGATGGCAAACTACTTTCAATTGGGAGGGTTTCAGGCACAAAGATCGCAATAATAATGTGCAAAATTGTCCTAGGATCATCTCAATTTGAGTTTCGTCATACTGCTGATGAAATACATCTTCTGTAAAATTTTGGCATCAATTATGTGAGGAGAGTGTCTATAACTCTCCTGTTTCCAGCGTGGTGGTGCATGGTGCACAGTGCCAAAGCATGGAAACTAGCTGTTATCATTAAAGTTACTAGAGCCCAGCAGAGGGTGCTGGAGCAATAATAACTCAAGGAAAAGAGTGCAATCATTATAAAAATTACCACACCAAAAACAACGCGGTACACCAAGAAGAAAGTGTTGAGCGTCCCAGGTTGGAGGGAACCTGGGAAAACCAACGGTGCACTATATCAACCTGATCATATGTAAAATGGTATGGTTATTGTAGAGCAAGACCTCCTTGACGAGGTCCACACACAAGATCGTTAAAATACCACAAATAAAATTGGGAAAATGAGAAAGTTTTTATTGGGAAGTTGACAAACAAGGAGTGTTGGTCATGGGAAACAGAATTAAACTATGTTAGGGAAATATGGTGTTTACTAAAGTGGCCCAAGCTCTGACCCACCAATAGCTAACACTACCTTCCAAATTGGTACAATACGCCTGTCAGGAAGTTAATATGACTGGACGATATGCTAACCATATGATGGAGGGGAGGGGGAATCAGGTCAAGTCTTGAGACTAACAAAAAAAGTATAAAAATAACAATCAACTGAATTGTCAACCAATTGGCTAGACTGGGAGATTGCACCAAGATTGGGATAAATGAGAGTTTTGAATCAAAAGGGGAAAACAAATAGAGACACCAAGCTGAGGATGCATCCAGCTTGGGAATCGAGATATAAAGAGTTACAGAGAGGATTAAAGGGGTTTGTTCAAAAATCAGGGTGTTGCAGAAAGGTCTGCATATTAGTAAAGTAATAAAAAGGTTGGAATAAGGGGCGATAGCTCCATGTGAAAAGTTTATTAGTTTTATTGAAGGATTGACGATCTTCATATCATCTGATTTGGTTGCCCAGTGGCTAATATCCTGTGCAAACTGACTTGGAAGAATCAAGGCCCACGCTGAGTATTAACAGTGGTGCTCACTACAGGGGGCCATTGGTCAGATATAGTTATATTGACGCTGTGTATACAATGACAAGCCCTCATTTGTTACATCACCATTCTATCTGATTCCAAATGCATCATGTGGAAGAAATACAGGAGGCACCTAATAATGATCCAATATTATTCACTGTGACCAAACCAGGTATTGATGAAGTTGTGATAAATATGCAACTAGAAAACTGCCCTGAGCTGACAGCCGACCAACTAGGGAGCTCCACAAATGTGACCCCTCAGCAGCTGCGGAATATTATGGAGTGGTTGTTACGCAGATATTATTTATATGAAGATGAGGTGGGGGAGTATGCCTTGAGTCTATCTTATAACCAACGCGATCAAGAAGATCACTACGCCTTGTACATATCTTATCTGAACGCAACAACAGTGGGGTAGACTCGCCGCCTTGGTACTAGCAAAATTGAGGAGTATCTAGTCGCATATGTGCAACTGTCTATTTGAAAACTGCTGCGAGTATTGGCTCAACACAATATAGAAATTGGAGATGTGATGCAATTTGCTTGAGCACAGTAAAACGATATTTGCCTCTTGATCAACTGCCTCAATCATTCTTTTTTGGAGGTACAAGGGGCGCATGGGCAAATGGACTACCATGTTGAGAACATCCGCCATCAGTTAGACATGTTGGTACCCCAGTTACATCTTGATTTGTCTTGGGTAATTGATGAACTGTTGGATTGGCATGGCTTATCGATGGAATGAATTTGGGACGTCATGACGTTGGGACACAATACTGACCATTTTATGACAGATTTAACCAAATGGGCAGAAGCACTTTAAGATGTAGTGGCCCAGCTTAAAGAATAAATAACACTGGTGGAACAGCAAGTGGTGGATCAAGTCAGCTTTGTATCAGCTGAAGTAAACCAACTTTATAATGAATGGAGTAGCCTACAACTGACTGATAATGAGCTTAACCCTTGGTCAATGTCCCCCGAGTACCTGCAGCTAGTCCGCTGGGCTACATAATTGTAAGCTGATAGTCAGGCTGAGCAGCGTCGAGTTTTCCCTCTTCCAATCCAGGAGACACGGGAGTATGCTGACATGTAAGAACAACTTAATACCCTTCAACGGGTCAATGAAAGATTGGTATGGGAACAAGTTGCTCTCCTGACCTGGATTATTGATGCTAACTGATAAGTTGAGAATGCTAGCCAGCAGCATGGCCATATACAGAGTACAATTGGAAGCATCCTTTCGCGCCTACAAGCAGTGGAACTGCAGTTGCACAAAGAGATGGAATATCGTCAGGAGCTGAAGAATCAATATGAGACACTGCAATGGGAATTACAGGATGGACAGTGTAGATATCATTCAACTAAAGTGGAGCATATGATCAACAAGCATTTTGCGGAATATGCTGGAGCTGGGGGAACGGTGCAGTTAGTGACAATTTGGGGGAAGAATGCTATGGATCCACTAACAAATATCCTTAAGCACTGGTACATATATCCTGTAAGACTCTACTTCCTTTGAGTTTATCACGCCGGATTTGAGCTTGACTGGCCGGTGGTACAATAATTCACAAGGCGGTGGTTCCCTTAGTCGCTCCGGTACCAATTCGCCTGATCCTTGCTGCAGAAATCTGAAGCAAGGTGAAGTTGTATGAATCAAGAATTTACCTCCTTTTAGTTGTGACGGTAATCTACATGGTTACTTCAAGCAATTTGAATTTGCCGTGGAAGGAGCTTCTGATCAGCAGAAAGCGAAACTGTTGCTTTATGCTCTTGATGTAGACAGCGCCAATCAAGTTACTTGCTACCTTCCAAACAGCTCGGCATCCTATGAAGATTTTAAGGTGATTGTTTTCTGGATGTTTGGGGCTGCGACCAAGATGACTAATGAAGAACTGACTTTCTGACTATAGAAATTTCACCAAAATGAGACCATGTCAGATTTTGCTGAACGTTTCTCAGCAGAAGCACATGTACTAATTGGAGCTAACCTTTTATCTGCCAAAGATGTCGGTATTATGATGATGGCGGCATCAAACCATATTGGGAACTATCTAATGCTATGTACCATGTGTTGAACAAAGAGGCAGGACTTATTCAAATCGTGAATACTTTATGCCAACTCTCTGCCATGAACAGCGCCCCTAATATAGCCCAGCAACCCTCTGTTATCCCTGCACCAAAGACTTCAAGGTATGAACTACAGTGACTACGCTATCAACTTACAGAACGTATTTGTTCATCATACAGATCTGCGAATCCTTTCCAGCCTAGATACGATCTGCTGGCTCATTCCTGACCTTGGAAACATACTCTTAATTTTTGCACTGGCTCTTCAGCTTCATTATATATATATGATCCTTTCATGAATACTTGCTTCCAACGCGGCTGGAGGGGGCATTATGCGGTAAACTGCCCTAGAAAAACACGAGTGTATGTGGTACCAACTGAGGAAACCCCGCAGGGAAAAGCTCAAGTGGAGTAGAGATGGGACGCTCTACCTCCACTATGTCTAATCCACTTGTCCCTAACGAATTCCCAACTTCTCATTTTGTAGGATTCAAAATTCAATCTGATATATTACTTTACCAACAGCTTCCATCGGGTATCCCTGCTTTTGGTTCCAAAAGTATAAATTCACCCTCAAGATCTATGTTTCTCCAGGAAGCGCAAAAGCCCTATGCGTGGAAGATCCTGGAACAGACTGGCACAAGTATTGAGGATCCCCTTATGGCTGCTGCTTCTTTGGTAGGAGTCCATGCAGCCATGTCAGTGGGAAAATCATCAATGATTATCCTCAGGTCAGCAAGAGCATCTCCTCTTTCTTAAGTAACATTAAGCCCTTGGATGTACATGCAATAAATACTGATTGCTCCTCTTACTTGGAATGTAATTATTGTGACATTTTCGTTCAAAATACAAAAATACGCGCCATCATTGATACTGGAGCCCCTGTGAACATAGTCTCTACCCAGTTGGTGGCTAAGCTTCTACTCAAACTGGATGTGGACCATCGAGTAGTATATGGAACCATGGGGACGCATAGCACGGTGTCTGAAGGTGCATATAGTGCATTTCCCTTATGATTTGGGTCAGTCCAGACTTCCGCTCCAGTGGTAATTCTGCCAAATAACAACTATGACATGCTAATTGGTGCAGCATTTATGAGGAAATTTGGTGTTGTGATAAAAATGGCGGAGGAAACACTTAATATTTTAGGACAACAGATTCCTGTTTATTTTACCTCATGTGGAATCCCAACGGAATCATTCCGCTCTAGTCAAATCAATCTTGCATACAGTGATGGAGTGATTCCCATGCGCTACCAACGACTGAAGTGGTGGACCAGGGTCCTCCCCAACCAGATTTATGAATATAAAGGGATTCTGCTTCGAGCAGCAAGCAATTGGAGCATACCCTCTAGACACCAATGCATAGTAGGGACTGAGCTTGAAATTGATGCAACTAAAGGGCTTTATGGAGAAATCATGGCTTCTCACCAACACTCTCAGCTTGAACCACATGTGGCTCCAGGGAGTCTGCTACCTGGGAATGGAGAAGCGAAAGTGCTGCTAGCAAATTTAAAGAAGGAAACGATAACAATTAAGCAGCACCAAGTGGTGGCTTACTTACACTTTCTTCCTATAGAAGAATTCCGCTGTATTCATGATGTTGGCTCCTGGGAGGATCTTGGACTGCCAACAAGATCCCCACTAAGCGTATTGACCGTGGTTTCGTGGGAAGCGCTTACTGGTTTATTGACAGAAAAACAAGAGCAGGCTATGTCATTATTTGAAAAGTATCGAGATATTTTTGCACAGGATGATCACGATTTGGGGTGTGCTCAAGGGGTGGTACATTGGATAGATACTGGGGATCACCCTCCTATTTGATCGCGACATATTAAATGTTTTAAAGCAGCGGAGGAGGTTGTTTCTGACGAGGTGGATAAACTTATTGTGCATGGGATGCTAGAGCTGTTGAATAGACCATGGGCATCACCGGTGCTCATTGTGAAGAATAAAGATGGCTCAAATTGAGTGGTTATTGACTATCACAAACTCAATAATGTAACAAAGAAGGATTGTTACCCTCTTCCGCAGATTGATGATGCGTTAAACTGATTGGGAGAAGCGTACTATTTTTTGGCCATGGATCTAATCTTGGGGTATTGGCAGATTGAATTGTCATCTTCAGAATGGAAAAATGCGCTGTCATCACTTCAAAAGGCTTAATCCAGCCAAATCATATGCCACAAGGGTTGTACAATGCTCCAGCTACACTTAAGCGTGCTATGGATATGATTCTAGGTGATATAAAGTTGTCCTGCGTTTTAGTTTATCTTAATGATATCAACGTGTTCTCACGGACATTTACTGAACACCTCGGCCATTTGGAACAAGAGTTTTGATGCCTTGCTGCCCCTAGTATCAAAATCAAGCCTTAGAAGTGCCACTTCTTTAAAAAAACAATTGGAATACCTCAGGTTTGTCGTGGATTCAAATGAGCTTAAACTGCAGCTGGCTAAAGTGGAAGCATAAACAAGATAACCCTCCCAGGTAGTAAGCGGGACATTCAAGTGTTTCTGGGGATGGTCGGGTATTACGGCTGGTTCATTCCCAATTTCAGTTGTATTGGGGCACCACTTTTCATGTTGTTAAAGAAAAACGCTTCTTTTGATTGGACAGAATGATGCCAGAATGCTTTTTACGTTTTGCGCACCGCATTAGCAAGTGCACCCTTATTGCAATATCCCAACTTTGACAAACAGTTCATAGTGCAAATGGATGCTTCTCTCTCCGCTATAGGGGCAGTATTATCTCAAAAAGACAATGATGGTGTAGAGCATCCTGTCACCTTCTGTAGTCAAAGTTTGAGCTGTCACAAACGGAATAACACCATTACTGAGTGAGAATGTTTATTGGAAATCTACGCTTATAAACAGTTCAGGGTATATCTGCATGAGGTATGATTCCAAGTAGTGACAGACCATGCTTCTTTGTGCTGGTTGCAGAATCTGCATGAGCCAGAAGGCTGACTCGCACGTTGGGCACTGAAGCTTCAAGCAACTGATTTTGAGATTGTACACCACCTGGGAGCAAAACACCAAAATGTGGATTGTCTCTCTTGGCTGCCAACAGTTTCTATCACAGCGGATTTAGCTGACATAATGTATGAGAAAATGGTGGTAAACAAATACCAGGATGAGCCGCCGCATGTGATAAAGGTATTAGATGGACTTAGGGTGGATATTTTCCTACGTGGGGGAGAACTATATAAGCAATTTACGACATGACGTTGAGTTTCCCTAAATTTTCAGCCAGACCTGCAATAAATTATGGATGCTCATTGGGCTGTAGGTCACAGAGGATTTTGTAGAACACTGGAGATGTTGCGACCCCAATACTACTGGGAGAGCATGCATTACAACGTATTGGAAATGGTTAGTTGTTGTCATCAGTGTCAAGTGGAAAAACCAATTCACAAGAAAACCACATACCAGCTGGTTAAACCCCGGTTGCCTGGCACATCGTTTCTATTGATGTAGTGAGACCTCTGCAGACTAGTACCAATCAATCCAAATATATTATCATCACCATAGATCATCTGACTTGATGGGTGGAGGCCAGGGCTATCAATGATTTGGGCGCGGTCACTACTGCCAAATTCATCATGGAGTGTGTTGTACAGCAACATGGCTGCCCGCGATTTATTTTGATGGTTAACAGAACTGATTTCACTTCACACATTCTGCTAAAGTTGAATGAGTTGATGGCGATCCGAGGGGATCTTGACCACACCATATCATCTGGAATCATACGGAATGGTAAAGTGGGTTAACGGAAGCCTATTGAGCATACTCCATAAACTGGTAATTGATTGACCCTCGGAATGGAGCGCCAGTCTACCCACAGCTGTATTTGTGTGCAATTTTAGCTATCATTTGTACATTGGTAAGAGCCCGTTCCAACTTTTATATGGTTGACATCTGTCTTTGCCTGCTTTGCTTTATTCATGTGTAGAGGATACTGGTGGAGTGGACCCCCAGCGTTATATGAAGACTCTTACATATATTGATCAAGCTGCAATTGGAAGCTTACTCCACCAGTTTGGCTAAGAAGATTCGCGATCAGGCAGCTGATCAGAAGTGATGAAGTGTAGTTCCGCTGTACTATATAGGGTACCATGTTTTATTCCACAATCAGCACGGTTTTGGGAGGAAAAACAAGCTTTTTAGCATCTGGGTTGGTCCATTTGAGATAACTGAGAAGAACGGCATGTATGTTTACACCATCCAGGTACCCATGGGGGGGTCAGATCATCAACTGAGTTCATGTGAAGTTCCTTCAAGCCTGAAAACAGTGAGAGCATGTCGTACAGTAAAAGGGGGGGTAATGTCAGGAAGTTTATATGACTGGACGATATGCTAACCATATGATGGAGGGGAGGGGGATCAGGTCAAGCCTTGAGACTAACAAAAAAAAGTATACAAATAACAATCAATTGAAATGTCAACCAATTGGTGATAATGGGAGATTACGCTGAGATTGGGATAAATGAGAGTTTTAATTAAAAAGGGGAAAACAAATAGAGACACCAAGCTGAGGATGCATCCAGCTTGGGGAATCAAGATATAAAGAGTTACAGAGAGGATTGAATGGGGTTCATTCGAAAATTAGGGTGTTGCAGAAAGGTCTCCATATTAGTAAAATAATAAAAAGGTTGGAATAAGGGGCGATAGCTCCATGTGAAAAGTTTCTTAGTCTTATTGAAGGATCGGCAATCTTATATCATCAGATTTGGTTGCCCAGTGGCTAATACCCTGTGCAAACTGACTCGGTGAAATCAAGACCCTACGCCAAGTATTTTCAACGCCAAAAGCAACTTAACTTGTGTAATTGATTATATTTGGATTTGAGATGAACGTGTTAATTCATAAATAGAACAGGTTTAAAACCACTTTCCTCTACTATCCAAATCAAACCATCTGCATTAATTGTGTAAACCGTCCATTTTAATGCCTGTGCCAACGTAAGGGGCTGGGCGTTAGGCACATCACTAGTACCAACTTAGGCATATTTAGCTTGTACTTAGCGTTGGTCTAGTGTGTGCCTAAGGTCAGGGAGGGCCTGAAGTTTCACCTTATGGGCCTCCTGGCGCCCAGTCTTATCCTTGGGGTTGGTCCCTACTATGATGTCATTTAACCATGACATTACTCTCTCCTCCTGACGGGGCTCAACTCCCCCTCCAGGGACTTGTGCAAGGGAAAAGTTCTTGTGGGCTGAGGCCAACTTCATGGCGGCAACGGTCATTTTGGGTTGAGATCCAGCAGCCTGGGGGAAATGCTTGTGGAGGCTTCAATCAGATCTTGAGCATGCAAACAGTCACACGCTGGAACCCAACTGTTCTCTGCAGCGTCAAAACCCTTACAGGATATCAGGTACTCAAGCCTTCTTTTAACATGGCGGGAGGCAACTATTTCTTCCACTTCCCACTCTGGCGCCCCATCCACAATATAGGACTCATGAGTCTTTGATTGGGGGCCCTCAAGCAACAGCATGTTTGGTTTCTAGGGAAGACAGAGAAGATCTGAAATGAAGAGGGAAGATCTAGCTGGTATGAAGCATGGGCTACCTTTCTAACAATGCGGTAAAGGTCAACCCTCTTTGGTCCCCGCTTCTTGCATGGCTGTTTGATAGGGATGTTATGAGCATCAAGCATCACAAGATCCCCTTCCTTATAAGCGGGACCCACTCAGCGTTTACCATCAGCGTTCACCTTAAACACTTGCATTGCCACCTCCAATCTTGTGGAAACCCCTTGGTAGACCTTCTTAATAGTTTTTGAAATGTCCACCACCGCTTCAACTTTAGAACCACAGCTGGGCTCCATGTTAAAGGCGGGGTTAAAGCCATGTTTGCGAAAAAAGTGGAACAACTGAAAGAAGAATACAAATTGTTGTTGTAACTATATCGGGCCATAGGGAGGTGAGAAACCCAATCTGAATGATTTGCGGCGGTGTAACACCGCAGAAACTGTTTTAAGAAATGTTTACTCGCTCTGTCTGCCCATATGATTGGGGGTGATAGGCAGTTGAACGGCAAGGGCGAATCCAAAGAGTCTTACACAACTCTTCCCAAAAAACGGAGGTAAACTGGGGTTCCAGTCACTGAATTTTTCTTGAGGAACCCCATGAAGCGCATACACATGGGTGACGAAGAGCCTAGCCATCTCAGCCGCAGTTATTATAGTTCTGCAAGGAATAATGTGGGCGAACTTTGTGAACTGAGCCACCACCATGATGGCATCTTAACCATCAGAGGCAGGTAATTTAACATTGAAATCAACTGAGAGGGAAGTCCAGGGCCAATCAGCCTTTTGGAATGGTACCAACAACCCCGCTAAAGGTTGACGAGTGGGTTTCATCTGATTGCAGACCAGGCACTCCTTACAATACCGTCCCACCTGAGCAGTCAAGCCCTTCCAATTGTAGGTGAGACGTATCAACTCTAAGGTCTTTTCTTTCCCCGGATGACCAATGGTGATTCCATCATGATGATACCAGATGATTTCCAGGAATAGTGGTCCAGCAGGTACCCAAAGGCGCTCATGAAACCACACCATCTCATCCTTTACAAGGTAACCCCTGGATAGGTCCTCTTTTTTAAAGCGCTCTTAGAAAGTACCATAGTATATTTGGCTGACAGCGGCTGAGAAAGGACAACCTTTCTGAACATACCATATTCCTACGCGTGTTCCAGAGGTGCAAGCGCTGGCACATTGGCCAGGGGAGAGGGAAAGTTGAGACAGAATTTTATTTGGAGGAATCATCACCTGTGTGTTGTGGACTTCTATCTCCTGTGGATCAGGAGCCAAAGAAGGGTTGTGGCTTAAAGCATCCGCAAACCATTATCCTTGACCTTGGCGAATTCATAAAAGAGGCAAATTGGGCAAGGGTCTCATGCCACCGGGTCTGCTGTTGGGGTTAGGACATGAGGGGCGCGGTAGTACAGCAAGGCACGGTGATCTGTAAGTACTTGGAACAGTTGGGTAGAGCCATGCAAGTGGTGATGCCAATATGATAGCGCCTCCACCACTGCTAGTAACTCCTTGTCATAGACGGCGTAATTCAACTCAGGCAGAGACATTTTCCTAGAAAAATATCCCACCAGATGCTCTATCCCATCTTCGCCTACTTGTAACAAGGCAACCTCTATGGCAAAGTTGGAGGCATCAGTAGACACAATGAACTTCTTTAAAGGGTTGACATGGCAAAGAAAAGATGTGGACAACAGGGTGCACTTCACTGCTTGGGTAGCATCCTCCAAAATGGGGGACCACTGAAGCACCTTGGCACCGCTGGCCTTGTATAAGGGAGCTGCCACCTCAGAAAGATTGGGTGAGAACTTCTTGAGGAACGTACACGTCCCTAAAAGCTCCTCAATTCCTTGAACGAGGTGGGGGTGGGCCACTCACAAATAGCCTTCTCCTTGTCTGGAGTTATCATGTGTCCTTGGTCAAACACGACGTTGCCCATAAAAGTGACCTGGGACTTGAAGAATTCACACTTTCTTATCTTCAGCGTAAGGCTGACTGCCTTTAACATCTTCACCACTTGCTGAAGATGAACTGCATGGGACTCCGGATCAGGGGAAAATACCAGGATATCATCCATGTAGGCAACCGCACATACCCCTAACAAGTCCCCCAACACTGCATCAATACGGCGTTGAAAGATAGAAAGGGCATTCTTAAGCCCAAAGGGCATGACCTGAAACTGGAAGATCCCTTTTCTGGTACGGAATGTGGTTAACCACTCTTTCCCTTTTTTAATCTAAAGTTGATTGAACGCATTGAGGAAATTCATCTTGGAAAAGACTTTAGCTTTCTCCACATAGCGTGCAATCTGAGAATCTAAAGGGATGGGATGCAGATCCGGTACAGTGAAATTGTTGAAGTTCCCATAGTCTATGCACGGGGTAGAGTACCATCAGACTTCTCAACAAAGAGAAATGGGGAGCATACAGGGGAGGTACGCTGAAAAATCGCACCTTTGGCTAACTGTTCCTTCACCCACACATCTAACGCCTCTTCCTCCTGGACTTTCAATGGGTAAATGGGGGAA
The DNA here is from genome assembly GCA_022478985.1 of Massospora cicadina. Taxonomy (NCBI): domain Eukaryota; kingdom Fungi; phylum Entomophthoromycota; class Entomophthoromycetes; order Entomophthorales; family Entomophthoraceae; genus Massospora; species Massospora cicadina. The sequence continues at coordinate 172,299 of JAKSZP010002658.1, forward strand.
GATATACGCACCAGATCCATAGTAAGCTTGAAGTCACAATCAAACTCAGAGTGCTCAGGGAGTGCATTAGCGGACGCTGCATCAAAAGAGGAATCCAAACATTCCAAGCAAGAAGGTATAGGAACCTACACTAAGGCTTCGGCAAAGGGGCAAGGCTATAAGGGTGAAGGTGGGGCCAGTGGGGCAATTCGCCCTGGGCGTTCTCTTCCGACAAAGGAACAACTAATGTGCGACCATTCTTCAAGGTGAGGGTAGGGTTCTCTCTTTCAGGTTGGTTCTAACGTCAAACTTTTGCCACCACTCCACATCCAAAATTATAGGAAACAGGAGGTTTTTGACCGCTTTGAAGTGATCAGACAAGTGGTACTTGCAATATTGATAGTCCACTGTCCCAATGATATGCAGAGTGGGAACACCCTGGGATGCCCCTCCCTTCACCATACCACCTGGAAAGGAACTCAGTCCAAGGTAGTCGGCTAGGCTATGGTCCATAAAGTTTTCAGAGGCGCCAGTACCACCAAAATGATGGTGCTGAGTTTCCCTAAAGAGGAGGATAGGGTAGCAGTCAGTAGAAAATACCCAGTATGGTCTTTATTTATGGTAGACAATGACAACACCTCACCAAAAATTCTTCCTCTGGCTCAAAAAAGCCATCAGACTATGTTATGGAATCATAGAATGGGGAGGGATAGTTGGTCACTCTTAATACTGAGGCCATATACCCCACCATGCCTTCTGCAGGTGCATATACTTTATCATATTTTAAACGAAGTCCTTTCTCCGCTTTCTGAGTGCCCTAAATCATGGTAGGGGTCAAAAGAGGGTTCTCAGGGGTTATTTGATATACTGGAATAGGGTTCTCATCCAGGACATAAAAGCTAAGAAACTGCTCAGAGGTTTGTAGAAATTATCATTATAAAACGCGTTTTTAGATGTGAACGACCCTATTCTCCTAACTTCAACAGAATTCCCGACGTTATCCAAGGCCAACACCCCCAGGCCCATCTGCATTAATTCCGCTGGCATTGTCTGAATGCTCTGTCAAAGGAAAACTCGTTTATTTAAATGAAAATGATAATTTCAATGGAAAGTCAGGGAATCGCAACTTTTTGACATTGAAGAGTCCATATTCACCAGGTATAAGCATGAAGGGTGGATACTTTCAGTTGAGGCAAGCATAATAACGACGAGTTGCTCCAACCTTTGTGGAAAAGAGGAAACAGTGGTCCAGCTGACCACAGCTGAGGCCCACAGCCAGTGCCCACCGTTTCCACTTCAGAAAAGTACCACACGGAAAAGGTTCATGCACATAGAATTGAGAGGTTGGTCAACTAGTGTAAGGAGAGTGTCTATAACTCTCCTGTTTCCATCTTGGTGGTGCATGGTGCACAGAGCCAATGCACGGAAACTAGCTGTTATCATTAAAGTTACTAGAGCCCAGTAGAGAGTACTGGAGCAATAATAACTCAAGGAAAAGAGTGCAATCATTATAAAAATTACTACACCAAAAACAACGCGGTGCACCAAGAAGAAAGTGGTAAGCGTCCCAGGTTGGAGGGGACCTGGGAAAACCAACGGTGCACTATGGCAAACCTGATCTGTATGTAAAATGATATGGTAATGTAGCGTGAGACCTCCCTGACGGGGTCCAAACACAGGATCATTTGAAATAGCATAAGTAAAATGGGAAAATGGGAAAATGATTATTGGGAAAGTCAACCAACAAGGAGTGTTAGTTGTGGGAAACAGAATTAAACTATGTTGGGGAAATACACGGTTCGCTGAAGTGGGCCCAAGCACTGACCCACCAATAGCAAACACTAACATCCAAATTGGTAGAATATGCCAAAAAAGACTTCACTCTTATAATCAATTGAAGTAGGATTTGACCTGAACCTGTGAATTCATAAATGGAACAGGTTTCACAATCCCATTCCTTTAACTAACCGAATCAGACCATCTGAATTGATTGCTTAAACCGTCTGTTTTAACGCCTGGGCCAACTTAAGGGGCTGGGCATTAGGCACCTCATTAGTACCAACCTGTGCATATTTAGCTTGTACTTAGCGCTGGTCTAGTGTGTGCCTACGGTCAGGGAGGGCCTGAAGTTTCACCTTATGGGCCTCCTGGCGCCCAGTCTTATCCTTAGGTTGGTCCCCAATATGATTTCATTTAACCATGACAAATTGAAGAAAAAGTAACTGTCCCTAATCAGGATGTTAGGCCTCTCTTGATAGCACTAGGTACTCCCATTTGGGCTGTCCATGTGCAAGTGCTATCGTGACAATTACAAGGATAGAAATACAAAATTTCTCGAGGGTGGGAAAAGGATTGCGTTTTTATGTCTATTTATCCATGGGATTTCTAGACGTTATCTTTGAGTCAATCCAAACAATTTATAATGCTAAATATTTAATCATAGCTTCCATTATTTGGGACAAATTTCCAAGTTTTGTTGTAGCGTTAATTGACCTGAACGTGCAAGTGTATTTGGCCTGAGCTTTTGATAGAACAATCAGATTTAATTGATGTTAAGATAATTAGCCTGAGCTGTGTTATTGCAATAGGATTTAAGTTGAGAATTAGAGTATTAGCTCAAGTATTGCGAGGTAATGGCCTGATCTGTTGTTTTTCAAAGGGTTTATTTTTGGGTCAACCACCAGAATCTGACACCCATCAAGAGTGCCAGTTTTAGGAATTTTACTTCATCTTTATAAAATCACTTTTATATTGGTTTTGCATGCAGGCGCGCTTTCTAAAAGGTGATGGGCAACACTACTAAGCCCTTTTTTGTTTTTTTCTGCCATGGGAGATAAAAAAAGATGTCATTTGTGTATGTCACTGTGCACATTAAGCATAGGTCATCATACGCATGGTCATTGACTCTGGAAAATGGTGGGGACGTTATTAATATAAAAGCATGACCCCAAACTCATTATCCATGGCAATTTTGAATGAATGTTAGCCATTCCTGTCCTTTTTTCACCAAAATCTGGTAGAGCTCAAATAATAGGTCTAATTTGAGAATGCTTTTAATTTTTAAAATATATAGAGATTTCTTCTCAAATGGTAACAAATAAAAGTCAGGAATGGTGACATTGTTTAGGTGATAGTGGTCCATTTCCTATAAGGGTGTCATTGGGATTCTGGGCGGAAACAACTGGGGATGATAAAGATGAACTTATTATTAATTATCTTTCCCCTGGGCATCATATCAATATGGGTTATCAGGGCTTGATACTCAGATGCAGTTTAAGGGTAATGTGGGCAATTGATCTTAATAAGGTCCCCTTCATGTGGAAGTTGGTATCAAATTTTAAGTGAGGAAGCAGATTATTTGCCTATTCTACGTCAAACATCTCATTGTAGGATTCAAGTGTTATGACATTGTTGGCAGAACAGTTATTACTTTATAAGGTGAAGTTTTCACGGTGGCACTTTTGTAACTTTTTTCCAGAGTGTTGAACAGAGTATTCTCAACAGAATGATGAAAGGTTGTAAAAACAAGAGTATATCGCTCTAGTTTTTGGTTATCAATTGTTGGTGCCACCACCCTACACCCAGTGCCATGGGGTAGAACAGATCTTAATTCTCGGAGAAGTTGCCATTGAAACAGTGACTGTGGGCCAAAAGATGCAACAGCTTGTTTAAAGGCAGAGTGACCATTGGTACTTTTGAAGCCCCATTACTGGGGTGCCTGTAGTAACTGATATACCTATGGCTTGGGCAACCTTGATATGATATTATTTTCCAGAGTGTTCTTGTCTATTAAGGTGTTAACAATGTTGCATCTTGACCCAACTGTGATATCCATGGCAAGTAAAAAATAAGCTGATTTAATTTATTAAAGCGGTTCATGGCGCATACTCCAACTGCATAATCACGTTTTTGGCCAACTTGGAATTTTCTCTGAGAAAATTTAAGAAATTGGTAGGGCATAGCTGCCACTCAGTAGTAAGAAAATGGGCTGATATGGGATCTGATAAATCCATTAATGGGTGTATGTAGCTGAGATCTTTTATAGTTTTTTTGGTGGCAATCTTCTTCAATTGTTCCATTGTCTAGAGTAGTATGGCGAAAAAGTAGGGTCTCTGGGTCCATGGATATAAAAAGTTTGCCTGGTGGTCTGTTTGCCACCTCAGCTTACAAAATCCATAAGTTAGGGTCCATGTGGGTTGGACTTCGCTAAATTTCCAGGGGCATTCTGTTGTTAGTTGTGAGTTTTGCTTGATTGGGAAAAGCTGGCGGGGGTCTGGATATTGGGAAGGAGTACTGAGTCCACAGGAAGCGGAAATGACAAATCAATTTTTCCTCTATATTGAGGTGTAGTGATAGCGCAAGGAGTAGGGGAGCACATTTCCAGCATGTGTGTAAGATATCTTGGCAATTTCTTCAACTGGCGAGCTTGGGTGCGCCATTGTTTCCTTCACGTTCTATATCTGTGTTTTTGTCTGTACCTTCCTCATTGTTAAACAACACAAGCACTCCACCTTGTGGCAGGTGGGTTGTTTTGGTGTGGCGGTGGTGTGGCTTGTTCAGGGTCAGTTTATTATCTTCTGATTATGGGCGAATTTCAAAATGTTGATCGAGGCTGTGTGCTCCTTCCAAGGTCTAAGGTCCTCTGTACCATTTCATGTGAGAGCACACTTTTTGTTAAAAATTGCTCAGAAAGCGGAAAGGCAATATTTTCCAGAAGTTATACAAATCAGTAGTTGTTGAAATTTCTTGATGCTTTCATCTAAACTCACATCTAGGTCTCGCCATTTAAATAGTTGGAATAAGAGATGGAATCTTAACGCTAGGGTGGCTACTGTTGATGAATCAATTGTGAAACTTGAGAGAGGTGCCTCTCATATTTGAGGATTCTGGTATAATAAGGTATGGTCCCATGTTTTTGCTTCTTATGAGATGTCAAGCAAAGCCTGCAATTATTAATCTTCAGAGTCATCTGTAGTTCCATTTAAGGTAACTTACAATTTTTATTTTGCCAATACTCACAGCACCTGGCGGGCTACCTAATCTGAGGTGCAGGAAGTAGGTCATATCATCGTCACATATAGGCTTGGGTGTGAGAGGGGTCACTTGTGATGCCAAAATGAGAAGTACTTTTTAATGGCTCTGATCAACGCTACCCATGACCAACATGTCAGGAGAGCGCACATGAGATCATATAATTTTTTTGGCTGTATAAGAGCCAATATTCAACAGATCTTAAACTAAAAAATAACAGCAGTACTAATCAGCTGAATTAATATGTCTTAAATCCGACGTGTCAATGAAAGACTTAGCTTCAATTGAGGGTAAACTAATACCCATAATAGCATCTGTAGTCTGAATGGCATCAGCGTTTTAATTCTAGAGTAGTTTCTGTTTGAAGATATGTGCAGGAAATATTAATTGACAAACATCATCCCCATTCCAAGTAGAAAACTGAGTGCTGGAAATAGTCTCAACCATGCTTCTTGCACAGTTGGAAGGATGTTTAGTATGGAGGAGCGCGGCTGGTCAGTCCATTCAGAATGTAAATTAGAATCACATTTATTATTTTCTTAAACTCACACTTGGTAGTGAGAAGCACCTGCATCTTTGTTTTCAATTTTATTGGCCTTTTGATATCCCAATCTGCCAGATTAGGGTTTTAATTTCATATTGAATATGGCGGATCATTATTGATGGATGGATGTTTGGTTTAGGTCAATTATTTGTATATATAATGTTTCTTGAGCTATAGCTGTTGTGATATTTTTTTGGTTTGATTTCCTAGATTCCCTCGGCTGAGGGAAGCTCTGGAAGTTTGAATTAAACTTCCTATGGGGCAGGTTTTCTCCCAAAGTTACTTTAAGTGGATTCTCAAAAAGTGATAAATTAGAGTAAAAACAGGTATTAATCGCCCTAATTTTTATTATTGAAAGGATGAGATATTTATAGGTTTTAAAGTGGTTTGTGTTCTATCAGAGCTAATTAATCGCTGTGTGATTAAATCTTCATTTAAGTGATCAGGATAAGACTGATCGTTTTTATTAACCTTGAAAGATTTAGAAAATTATGCTCTTCTTTAGATTATATTGGTGGAATTGACAGAGTAGAATTTTCAGAGACAAGAGAATTCAGCAAAATTCTGACTCTTCCTCCCTCAAGATTTGATTGTGGAGGAGGATTAATTCTTAAAAACTGGGTAGGATACAATTTATCACTATGCCAGGGTCAACATGAACAATTGAGTATTCTAAACATTTTCAAAATATAACTCAATAAGGACCAGACCAGTTGGATCCTAACTTCTCCGTTCGCCCACAAGGCTGAGAGTGATAATACATAACGTAATCCCCAATTTGGTATTCATGTAACATGGGTTTATTTTGATTGGTTTTTTGAGTCTCCCTTTGAGTGGTTACTTCAATTGATTTCATGGCTTGTGCTTGAAGATGAATAATCTCATCAAACAGATTATAATAATTAAATAAGAGTTTTCTGGTACGCTTTCTTCAAGGAATGCTTGAGCACTATATGGGACTGAGGGGTCTCTTACATATATGCACTTGAAAGGTGACATCTTGATAATTTGATGTAGATTATCTGATGTACAAATAAGGCCTAGGCAAATAAATATTCCATCAAGATGGATTAGTAGAAGTCATCTTCTTTAGAATTGAAACTAGAGTTCCTTTGGCTCATTTGATGGTCCCATTCGTGGAGGGATTGTATGAAATGACAAATCATCGGGCAGTGTTTAACAATTTAGATAATTCCTGTAAAGGTTGCGAGGTAAAATTAGTCCCATTATCCAATATAAGGACCTTGGGACACCCATGTTGAGAAATGATGTGCTGGTATAGGAATAGCGCCATAGTTTTAGCTGAGGGGGTGGCAATAGAAATGTCCTCAAAGCATTTAGTTAAATGATTAACAGCCACAAATAATGTACTGATTTCCATGCAATCCCCAAGGAAAAGGACCTACCACATTAATGCTTACCACTTCAAACGCTTTATTTGGGGGATAACTTGGTGTTGATAAGTAGGGTTGGTAGTTCTATGACTTTTACAGATAAGACATGAGTCAAGGGTCTCTTGGTTGAATTCACTCATGTTATTCCAATAATATTGGGTTTTCAACCATTCTTGGGTTTTTGGGACCTGCTATGGCCTACTTGCTCATGTCCTTCCATGACAGCATTAAATATTGAGTTTGGGTGCAAGAAGGGTAACCACTTGGATTTAACCTTCTTATACAAAGCTCCTTCACAAATCATAGTATGTTTGGTATTTTTTTATGAAAGTCTTGATCTTCTTCAGACTCTTGATCCCACAACTCAAGCCACCTAATGAGATTATATAGGCGTTCTTCATTCTCCAATTCCAAGGTCATAATAGGCAGTTGGGACAGACCATCATCATTCTGATGTTGAGCACCCAAATTATGAACAATGGAAAATCGTAATTTTGCAATTGTAAAGCCCAAAGGGCCAATCTCTTATCAGGATCCTTCATATTCTATAACCATCTTAAGAGAATGGTCAATAATAACAGTAAAATGGTTACTATATAAGAAGGGATGGAAGTGCTTGATTGCTCTAATTACAGCCAAACACTCCCGCTCAGTTACACTTTGATTTCGTTCAGCTTTGACAAAGTTTTGCTATGAAACGCGACTGGATGATCCTTCTGCTCTTTGTTACAATGGTATAAGATAGCCCCAATAATGACATTGCTTTCATTGGTATGTAATAAAAAAGGCTTATTAAATAGAGGATGAATTAAAACAGGTGCCTTATTCAAGGCAGTTGACAGAGAATTGAATGACTGTTCTTGATCTGAACTCCACTCAAAGGGCACTCCTTATTGTAACAAATGGAATAATGGTTCAGCCATATCAGCATATTTCGGGTATCAATTGCTGATAATACCCAACCATACTTAAAAAGACTTGAATGTCACCACAGAGAGGTAGGAGGAGGCATTTGATGATTAGCTTGAATTTTATTTGAGAGGGGTCAAATCCCTTTAGCTGATACTTGATGTCCTAAAAACTCCATTGCATTTTGGAAGAAGGAACATTTAGAAAGTTTGAGCTTTAAGGGAGAATTTTGAATTCACCAGAAAACTTCTTTTAGATGTCCCAAATGTTCAATAAAGGTTTGTGAAAAATGGTAATATCATCAAGGTATACTAGAACACTGGTGAGCTTAAAGCCTTTAACATACCATCCATAGACCTTTGGAAAGTGGCTGGGGCGTTGCTCAATCCTTAAGGCATCTGAGTTGTTTCAAATAAACCTTCACTGGATATTAGGGCACACTTAGCTCAGTCTTCCATGGATAGCTCAATTTGTCAATGTCCACTGGCTAAGTCCATGGCTGAAAAATAGGTGGATTTAGACAACAACTTAAGGGAATCATTGATCCAAGGTAAGGGATAACAATCTTGTAAAGTAATAGCATTTAGTCTGCAATAATCCATAACATCTCAATTGGAACCATCTTTCTAAAAACCAATAATAATGGAGAAGCTCAAGGACTATTGGAGGGTTTCAATAGTCCAGCCTCCAAAAATTGATGCAATTCTAGGTAACCTGGGCTTCTTTTACTTTATACTTGTGATAGGGCTTTGTGCAAATAGGAAGGCAGTTGCCAGTTTCAACGAAGTGCATTACTCCTTTCATCTTACCAAAGTCATAAGTATGCTTTGCAAAAATGTTGGAGTATTCTACTAACAATTGAAGCACTTGTTTCTCCTGTTCACTAGTGAGATGTTTTCCAGTAGCAGGCCCCACAGTAAGAATTTCCCGATCACTTTCCACCCAAAGACTTGTAGGCTTCCAAAAAGGTTTAACATCATGAATCTGGGATAAGAGCAATAACTTGACATAAGCAATTGGATGCTTTTGATCTACCATTTTTGGCTTATTGGTGAGGTTCACTAATAAAACAGATAATGATCCTGAATAAGCATAATTCAATACTTTAGGACTAGCAAAAGTTCCTTAGAAGAAGAGTTGAAAATGCCTTGGACTTGTAATAAGTGACCTTTGGGAATTAAAAAAATTGTAAAGAAGTATTAACAATTACTTGTGATTTTGGCATAATAACTAAATTTTTGGGGGAGAAAATAGGCATCCCCTCTTTGATATCCACCGATGTAGGGGTAATTTTACATGAGGGTCTCCAACATGGTATTAAATAGAATAAAACCTTTTAGACCCCTCCAGCAGACATAACTGACGTCATGTATGAGCATGTTTGGACAAAAGCAAGGGAACTTTATACCTAAGAGAGATAGTGAAGAGTGGGGTAATTAATTATCATTGATTTATACAAAAATTGAGTCCCCAAAAGTAGGTCATACTCAAGTTATTAAAGACAATGGCAGGGATTGTAAAAGTTAACTTCCCAATTTTTAGTGAAATGGACGAAAAAGCTCCAATTGACCAAAGACTCTGAGGTCCCACTGTGCCATATTCTTCATAATGGGAAATATTGGGCGTTAATTTGTTCCTTTTCAAAAAATTTAGTGAGACAACATTCTCAGAGATCCCATATAAATGATAGCTTTGACATTGGCTTGATTCACTTAGAAGTCAATATGGGTGATGGTGCTTCCAAACTGAGAGGATAAAGCCAACAATGAGGGAAAGGAATAAGAAGAATGTTCATCTTTATTATACTCAACAGGGCTTTGATGTTCTTGTTGCCCATTCATATCAATATTAAGGTGGAGAATTTTATTGGTCTTATCCCTTTTCTTTCTATCATCCGCCTTTTTGTAAAAATGGTCCTCAGTATGAAAATATCGGTGACAGTAGTTACACTGAATCGCTCTAGCATTCTCAGGCACAGCATAAACTTTAGTGCAACTAGGTCTTGGAGAATCATAAACTTGGGGTTTTTCTGAGAATTGAGGAGGCAAATCCAACAAGGCCTCCTTGATGCTTAATAACTTCTGAAATTCATTTTTACGCTAAGAAGGTAAAGTTGCATCTGAGTCCTAGAAGTAAAAGCAGACATGACTGCAGTAATTGCATCATCCAGATTTAACCAACCACAAGCTATCAATGTTTGAGCTTCCTGATAGAACCAATGAGCGAATATTTGATTGATTCATAATGATAGGGCTGTAAACCATAAAAGCCTGTTTTTGGGAGAATAAGGTTTGCTCACTCCCAATTTTTTTACTAGCACCTCTTTGTTCTGAGACCAAATAAAGCAAGTCATTAAGTGGGGTACCATGATATCCTGGGCCAATCATTTGAGAGTAATAAGGCAAGTATTTCATTTTTTGAAGATCCATGGTTTCACTTAGAGCCTTCTCATATACATAGAGGAAGAAGATAATGCTGTCTTCCCCAGGAGAGTACTTGTCTTTAAATACTGGTTTGAAACTCATTGGAGCATTGGCATTCAAAACATGCACTCCAGGGTGTTCAGATTGAGTAGAAGCATAAGAGTTGGAATTAGTGCTTTGGAAGAAAATTGAGGATTAGGACCAACTACTTTGGTACTAATTTCACTAATCCAACAACTCAGATCAGCATGCCCCACTTTCTCATCTAATCTTTGTGATAACTCAAAAATCTGTTCCTGCTGTGCATTGAACTTTAGTTCCAGCGTTTCAATCTTCGCTTGGAGCATTTCCCCTTTAGATTCACAAGCTTTTAGCAAGATATCCGTGTCCTTTGCTCATTTATCCATATTGATCAGTTTGTCAGATAAAGACTGAAGTGAAAGAGGGGATCAATTGGTACCCCATCTGAGGTTAAGTTACACTCCTTGACCAATTAATAAAATTGTTTATGCAAGCGGTCCATTATGCTTAAGAGAGAGTCATTTTTTCTGGAGGGATCCTGAATGCCCATCAGCACCTGGGGGCCCCTGAGGTCCATCTGCACCGGGTGTCCATGGGGCCCTTCAATACTGGGGGGTTTTCAAGGCCCATCAACGCCAGAAGGTCCACGTGGACCTATGCCCCCAAGTGGACTGCAACTTCCTTCAACCCCAGGAGGACCCATAGCTCCAGAGGTTTTCTCCAATATAATGACTCAGTATTGAATTCTGGATTACAAATGCTCCAATTGGGAAAGACATTTTTGATTTCTTCTTCCATTGATTGACTACACTCAGATAGTTGGGAAATTTTCTCTTTCCATTCTTGCTGAATTTCTTGAACTCGCTTTAGGAACTGTAAATCAACAAATCTGGACATTCCATGGTCAAGATGAATAAGCTGTTGATGTGCTTCATTGATAAGGGTCCAATTATTGATGATGGCATCTCAATTATCTCTGCTAAACTCAGAGGCAGATTTGAAAAACTTGGTAACATAAATATTTAAGGACTGGAGTCCTTCTAGTAAATTGAGCAGCCATTAATGATGCATCCCTAATACTGGTAATAAATGGTATAAAGTAGGGTGTACAAGCTGATGCAAGTATTGCTTGGTGTCAATTCCTGGCATTTGGAAGGTTTTCACTACCTCCCACAATATAGAGGGTACAGCATTGGAATGTGATTGAGTTGAATGGATTCCAGGAATTAAGGCTCCCTCAAGAATTTTATTGATAATATTTTGTAAAACCTTGGGAGGGATGAGAAAGTTTGCAGTAAAGCTTTTATTAGGTTCATAAAACTCCAGGTTGGCATGGAATTCCAACATAGGCAGTACTCTTAGGATTTTGGTTCTAGTTGAATGGACCCATTGTAAAATACTGCCTTGCTCATGGTCTTGAGCTTCTTCAGGCGAAAATTGAGGATCAATAATAGTGATATAAGTAACACTGGTGCATAACTCAGAGTGCCCCTGTAGTAAGCACCACTCTGAAAGTTTTGAATTACACTTCCTATGGGGCAGGCTTTCTCTCAAATTTACTTTAAGTGGATTCTCCAAAAAGCGATAAATTAAAGTAAAAGCAGGTTATAATTTGATCTAATTTTTATTATTGAAAGAGTGTGATATTTATAGGTTTTGAAATGGTTTGTGTTCTATCAGAGCTAATTTATCGCTGTTGATCAAATTTTTAATTAATTGATTTGGATAAGACTGATTGTTCTTATTAACCTTGATAGATTTAGATAAATTATGCTCTTTTTCTGATGATATCAGTTGAATTGACAGAGTACATTTTATGGAGACAAGAGAATTTGGCGAAATCCTGAAAGAAGCTATCACAGAGAATACCAAGGTGACGGCCTCTGCCATTACTTATACTATTAAGTGGGGCCCCCCATTAATTGTGTAGGCTCCTCTAAAGAGGTATAAATCTTTTTATAGTTTAAAAATATTTTAAAAGTTGTTCTTATAGCAGAATTAGCTCATTATTAAAGATAATGAAATAATTCAGCACTCTACTATAGGCAGAGTGCCAGGTTTTTATAATTTCAGGGAATCGAGGTGGGGGATTGCAAAATATCACTGACATTTGGATGTGTATATCTTCTCAGGAACGATTAGAGTTTTGTGAAAAATTGTAGTTTAAAAAGTTCGGGTGTACTTCTGCATTTCACTCTGGAGATATCAACTAGCTTATCAGGGCACTGGTATTCTAACATTGTCTTTACTTTTGATGTTTTTAAAAAGCTTTTTTGTCCGCTTGAGAATTTCTGCTAGCTTGAACCTCATAGTTTTGTCCCTTTTGGGTATCTAATCTCAATCTGCGGTTCTTGCACATTTTTAATTGCACAGAGACTCAATTTTCTCCAAATAGACTTTAGCGGAATTAAGACTTAAGGCTTAAGCAGATTTTCTGCTATTTGAAATAGAGCACAATTATTTATAGGAGGAGTGGAATATAAACAGTGTTATCCAGGGATTGTCCTAAATTCACTCTTTTTACTAGTGGATATGCTTGGCGCTCTTCCCTTTCCTTGACAGGAAGGGGTATATCTTCCAGTTAACTTTAACGGACACAGTGGGGACCCTAAATTAATTATCTAATTTAGATACATCAACTATTTTATTGGATAGGGTATCATGATATAATTGTACAGATTTATTTTGATGCTTCCCATATTAAAATTCATATATCATGTATGCTCAGTATATTTCTATTCCTAAGGCTATCCAAGAGCTAATTAAGTTAGCTCATCAATCAATTTCTAATTCACTTTTCTATCATCAGGTTCATGATGAGCATGAAGAAAAACTAACATTTACTGGGTATACTAATATTTAAAATATAGTTGAGGACCACTGGGATACTATGATAACATCATGGTCTAAAATTAACCACATTTATGGTGATGATCTTCATTTAATTTACTGGAAGTTTCACAGTATTCTGTAAAAGATACAAAATATCTGGACCCCCTGTAAGATTTATCCTTTAATTGGAAGTTTTTAGTTTTTTAAAACTAATCAATTTATTTGCTTTTTGTAAATGGCTTCTTCTTACTGTACATTTGGTTGAAGAAATTGGGAAGAGTTACTTACCTTCTTTAGGAAATGTTATCGCGTCCACAAGACAAACCATGAAGCATGTGAAGCTTTTTCCTTCAGAATAATAGATATTGGTTAAGCATTTGGTGAAGCAGCAATGGCTCATTATAGAACTGAGTAGCAACATATATTTGTTATAGATCTGACTTTTAATTGTGTTACAAATCCTTCTAAACTATAATTATATACATCATGGAAGTACATGATATTATTCTGCTTACATTGATTACATAAAGATGTTCTAGTTAACTTGAATATCCACCCTTTGATTGTGATCAAACTTTTTTCAATAGAGCTACCTCACTTAGAAATGCAGTTTTTTAATTATAATTAAACCCATTATTATAGCTGGGATCATTATATCCTAAATAGTTTCTGATACATCATATGAATGAATAAATACTGTGATACCAGAAGCTTCTAAGTTAGAATAAATTGAGTATCCTTCTGCCAAACAGAGCTTGTCTGTCAGAAACATCCCTGAGCAGATGGCGGCTCATGCACCAGCAGATTTTCCATGGTCCACTGTGTATGACCAATCAGATTATTTCACCCAAATACTCCTGTCACTGGCCCAGCGCTGGCCATATCAAATCTAATTGAGGCTCCCAAATGGATTGATGACAAAGAGTGAGCCTATATAATCAGACCTGAGGGAGGGTACCCCAGTGGTAGAGTATGACTCACTACCACTGCCTCCCCAAGTTCAATCCTGGTAGATGGACTTTAGGTAGGGGAAAAAATATGACTGCTACGTTATTTTGCACCAATGCCCTAAACTGAGATAGCAAATAGCAAAGGCGGACCATGGAGTTCCTGGTCTATCATATGCCACGCTTGGAGATTTCCATAGTTTTATCCTCCTTTCCCATTTCTTCAATCCCTATAAATGGTTCGGTATCATCCTCAGTTCAAACAGCCTCAAATAAAATCTGAAAATTTAACTTTATAGAATCAAACCTGACTTTGACTGGTCAGAATTTCCACACAGCCCCCCAACTCGACTCCCCACAAACCATGTGTCAGGCTCAGTGATCCAGTATATAAAAACATCCATCAAAAATCTGTTGAAGCAGCTTCTATCCCATCAACTACCTCCTCCACCAAGCTTTCCTATGGCGATTGAGCCATTCTGCAAGGGTATTCCCATCCTAAACTTTCCTAGAGATTTCCCTGATAATTTAAAATATGACATTGAAGAACTCACATCGGCAACAGGCCATGCAAGCATTGATGTGGCAAGATCATTATTTTATAACACCAACTACCCTCAAACTCATCAATGCATCAAATCATTAACTTTTAAGCCCTAAACTCATCACCTTGGATGAACATCAGCTTGCTCAGTACGTTGAGGCAATGTACACCACTGGTTTCATTGATGAGGAGAAACTTCACCTCTTTCTCCTGCTGCCTCACGCTGCTGATGCTCCAACCCCCTTTCTGTCCGCATTTTCCAGCCACCTGAAGAAACCAGTGCCAGATGAAAATCCGTCTGACCTCTCTTCCCCTTCTAATATGGGTGCTTAGGCCAATGCCGCTGCACCATGCTAGGGTTTATGTTTAAAGATCTCTTTATTTGGCACAACGCAAATAAAGATGCGTGAGGGATCCCTTTCTTAAGTTGGGCACCAATAGTAATAAAAAAGAAATTAAAGATCCTAAAAAAAAGAAATGAACGCTCCTTTAAAGAGGAAGATATAGTAGGATAAGATCACCCTCTAATGCAACATAATTGCTATGTATTTAAGAAGTATTTAAATTTTGGAAATTTTTAGGGCTTTTATATATACTATCTATTAAATTCACATTGATCTATAACATGTTTATTTTCTTTAGGGAACTGGTGGTACAGAAAATCCTTTCTCTATAAAGCTTTGTAATTACTATAGAGAAAAAGATTATATAATTACATAAGTTTCCATACCATGGTTTGCTGCTATTCTTCTTCACAACAAACATTTTATTTCAAATTTTGGGTCCTTATTATCTTAATTGGAGAGTATGTTTATAATATCCAGTAAATAAAATCCTCCTTCCAAACTACATAAAATTAAACCAAGTTTTTTAGATGAGTCACCAATGCATAATAAGCAAGTACATATGGCAGTAGATAGCTCTCTCCAAGATATATGCATCAATATTCTCTTTTTGGTGCGCTCCCTATCTTTTGTGGTGATTTTCAGCAAATTCTGCATGTTATCCGTCATTGAGGATGTGCTTAAATTCTGAATGCATGTATTCAAAAGCTTGCTTTTTTGCCCAACATAATATTGTTTCTCTTACTGAAAATATACATCTAACAAACCAACTTTAAAGATAGATAAATTAGTGCTTAGGTACAGACACTTACTAGTTATAATCATCAAAATCTTAGTCCTATACATATTCACCTGATTATTCACCAAGTACATAATCAATAGCACTTGTTATGTTTGTTTATCCTTATAACAACATCAGATATATAGCATATTCCTTCACCATTTTCTGTGGCCAAAATCTTAGTGAATACTAATCAGCAGTCAAATTTAGATAATAAGTTAATTCCCCGCTCCTTCCTTGGTCTAAACCAGCTTTACTGCTCATATGATACAGCCAATTCTTATAAAAAAGTTACTGAAGAGCTTATACCTTTGGAGGCAAAGATCTCATGTGATGCAGGTTTCTTCCTATATCTTTCCTTGGGCTTTAATTTGGAGTGAAAATTATATTTTTATGTATTTTTACCCTACATAAGGGATGTTTGTTGGAACTTTACTTGATGTTGGTGAGCATTAGAAAATGCTATAAGTGTCAGGGAGATGGCATAGAAAGTTTAGACTGTCCTGCCAGTTGGTATGCAGAAACACCAAAAGTCAAGCCATAATACCATAGATATTGCCGCTTGGACGACGTTGGCTTGTGCAGGAAGATGTGTAACAATTGATTGTCAGTGAACAATAAACGTAAAAAGAAACCTGTCAAGGAACCAAGCTTTAGCAACTCCAGACCCAGTGGGACTTGCTGCAGGGGGTTGAACGATTGGATTTGCTGTTTGGTATACTCTATGGGAGGGTTTGGAACAAAAACAGTGGCAAGGGGGTGTGTCCTTACTTGGAGTGGAGACAGATAAGCTCACAGTCTTTGACATTTTGCTGGCAAAGGGCCTCGACAAAAGGGTTGAATTCCCAAAAGTTTCTTACACAATAAGCCCAGTTGCTACAGTTGGAGCTTTAGTTACAATCATGAATGGTATTGCCCAGCTAATGTTGGTCCTAAAGGCCAAAAAGTTAGTGCCAAAGGAACTTGGCAAGGAAGAATTTGAAAAAAAATCATAAATTGATAATTTGAGGAGATTTTATTGAATTGTAATCTAAGAGAATTGACCATCAATTTCCTCTGTGCATTAAAAATGCTTAAATAGATGGTCATTTTGGGGAATAACTTAGTAAAGCATGGGATTGGGGACCTCAAGGTTCAAACTAACCTGGTGAACTTTAAAGGGAGGAGGAAAAACGAACCTAATCTGAACTGACTTCAAAGGAGTCAGCTGTGAGCCAAGTCACTGTCAGTTTGACCTCTGACGCCCAACTTATTGTTTCACTGCATTTTCAATGGTTAGTGTGATGGCTTCTCACCCAATGGGCAATGAGGATCTCCAAAAGCCATCCCACATAGGGGCAGTCCCATATGGTTGTAAATGGGTTTGTTATACCCAACCTCACATACCTGGTCGCTTCAGTGTCCGTTTGGCCAAGCAAGATGTATCAAATGACTATTCTGATTTTTATAGGAGGGTTTCAATCTATTTGCAACATTTGACATAGAAAGTAAATGCCCATCAGGCTTTGTCCCCAATGTTTTTGAGTGCAGTTCTGAATTGGCAAGACATTGCCCAATGGCCTGATGCCATTGGCAATTTTGACCAAGGATTTTTCACTGGGCACATTCTGATTAAGAGGTACACGCCCGTTGGTCTTTGTCCTTAGAGGTTTTGACCTGATAACAACATTTTTCAATGGATCGATGCCATTGAGGAGTTTTGATGAGGATTTGAAATTTGATTGTGCATTCACTGAATGTGTGAGCTTGTCAGGCTTTGTTGCCAAGGGTTGTAGGAATCCAGATTATTTGTGCTCGCTGGTGCTTACACCACTGGATCCCATAAAGGCTTTATTGACATTAAAAATAATCACTAATAAAAAATTGTGGCTTATAATTATTTTAATAGCTGCGTAGGGAAAGAAAGGAAAAATGATCCCCCTCAATACCTAACTGAACAGTATTTAAACTGTATTGAAGATGGAGAGGAATTCAATAATAGGTTCAGATAGCTTAGATGGATCTGAATTAGAAAATATGGGAAAGCAGCCTATCAAAGCTCAGAATACTCGCTTAACTTTGACTGAATGAAGGATGGGGAATCAGTTTTGGCTAAAACATACCCGTGGGGTATCAATTTGATGTATTTCAGCCAATCCCCATTTTTTTATTTATTTTGCATCTTGGGAGACTCCTGCCAAGCCTATAAAAGGGGTTGATCCCCGCGTAGGTGCTTGATTGGACCTGGTTGTAGCTGGGGGAGTACCATCCGATGGACGCCCCAGGGTCTGTTGCATTATCAGAGTATATTTACTGCGAAATTTTGTGGTTATTGCCCATGTAGCATTCAAAATTGTGTTATCCTGATTTGTGGGGTTCCACTGAGAATCGACCAGGGTCTTTTGGTAGATGACTTCATTAATATTATCAAAATTGCTCTTAGGATCATTGCAAACTTGTAAATGGCGACATTTCTCTTTTAAGATGATTTTGACCCAAAGGATTCATCTTTTGCAGCTGAGAGAGAAAATGTTCGACATCATTCCCCTCAAGAATTTTGGGGGATAATAAGGCCATAGGAAGTGGCCATGTACTCAAGTGATGGTGATCCCTGTAGCATAGGATTTTATGCAGTACTCATTGCCCCTTTTATAGGTGATGGTGAAAGGACCCTCCCAAATTGATTAATCTTACCACTTCTAGGAGTGATGCGATTATGGTAGTATAATACCATGTCAGACACTTGGAATGAAGGTAGGGGGTTCGGAGCTCATTGGCAGCCTTCCCTTCTTTAATCACCATTTTTGCTAAATTAGTCATAGCCTCAACTTGAAGTTATATGATGCGCTGAGATAATCTTCTCATGACTTTCTTGGGTTCCTCAACTTTAGATTAGAATACCTTTTTAATTAAGAGGGCAGGTATTTCAGGTTCCCACCTATACAAGACACAGAATGGGGACATTTTCAAGATCTGGTGGTAACTAATCCAGTAGGACATAAGTGCACTGGTAAGAATTGATCCCATTGAAGTGGATCATAAGAGGCCATTTTTCGTAAGATGGATATCAAGGTTCCATTTGCTCTCTCCACAGTCCCGTTTGTAGATGGATTGTACGGAGTTAAGAAAAGTTGTTGAGCTCCCATGGATGTGATCAGGATTTTTACAACTCTGGAGGTGTTCTTATCATTGTCGCAGAGTAGTATTTGAGGTCAGCCATGTTGAGAGAAGATATACTGATGCAAAAATGTGGCTGTGGCCTTGGCCTTTTAGGCAGGGAGAGCTACGGCTTAAACCACTTATTGAAGTGGTCATTTGCTACAAGGATAAATTAATTTCCACTAGTAATCTGAGGGGAGGTGACCTACTACATCCAGACTGATGGTGTGGAACAGTTGTTGATGGGTAGTTGGTTATAACTAATAACTATTCTTGAAACTGGATTGCTTCTTACATGTAAGACTGGCTTCCAAGACATCAAAATTAGATTTATAATTCCATCCAAATAAACTGATCCTTAATCCACTCATAAGTTTTTTTGCCCCTCCATGAACTAAAGTGAAGTGTGCTTCTAGTTTAGCAGATAAACGTTATGAGGGCTGAAAGTAAAGCAGTCATTTTTTCCCCACCTGCTTATACAATTTCACATTCTCCACTTTAGTGAAATGGGAGTTACAGGCTAACATTTTCTAAACAGGCTCATCCTCACCTTACCAGTCATTGGGGGTCATTAAAAGGTCATGTAGCCTCTCCACCTCACTATTATCTGGGTGAAGGTCTGGTAGCCGTTTCAACCCATTAACATTAATATGACTGGTTCCAGCACAGTGTTCAATCTTCATGTCATAAGGCTGAAGCTTTAGAGCCCCGTGAGCTAACTGGCCAGTAGGATCTTTCATGTTATGTAACCATTTTAGTGAAGAGTGGTCAGTAACCACAGTGAAGGTGGTTCCATATAGTAAAGGGCAGTAGTGCTTTACAGCAAGTAGAACAGCAAGGCACTCCTTCTCTGTTACACTGTAGTTGCATTCTGCCTTTAAAGCATCTTACTAAAATAGGACACATGATGATCTATACCGTTTTCATCCAATTGGGCTAAGATGGCCCCAATGACATAGTCTGAGGCGTCAGTAAATTAGATAAAGAGCTTATTACTTCTGAGTGCAGTAGGATAGGGCGTTGTTGCAGCAGTTGCTTCAGTGTCTCAAAAGTAGCCTTCTGTTCCGCACCCCACAGAAAAGGAATGTTCTTGGTCAATAGTCGGACAAGAGGCTCACTAAGCTGAGCAAACTTAGGGAAAAAACTGATGGTAATACCCCATCATCCCTAGAAATACCTGAATATTCCTTAAATTTTTGGGAAAGGCATTTTTGAGATCGCTTTGACCTTATCTTGGATGGGTTGAATTCCCTTTTGAGAAATGAAATGGCCATGAAAATCCAGTTTCCTTTGGAAAAAGGTATAATTTGAGGGTTTTAAATCGATATTTGACTCACATAGCCGTTAAAACACCTCCTTCAGGTGATCAAGATGTATGTTAAATATTTTTTTAAATATCATGATGTCATCAAGGTAGACAATGATGCAACTTAACTACAATTCCTGCATAATATGGTTTATAGCACGCTGAAAAGTTGCAGGTGCGTTGCACAACCCTTGAGGTAATTGAGTTGGTTGAAAGAGACTCTCAATTCAAATGAGAGCACATTTCTCCTGGTCTTCAGGAAAAAGGTCCATTTGCCAATAGCCACTAGCCAAATCCATGGTGGAGAAGAAGTTAGAGCCAGATAGTTGAGCCAGGGTGTCATCAACGTGGGGTATTGGATAGCTATCCTTCTTTGTGAGGTTATTTAACTTGTGGTAGTCTATGACTATCTGATAGCCTCAGTTTTTCTTTTTAATTAACAAAAGGGGGGAAGATCAAGGGCTTTATGAGGGAACTAGTAAACCCATAGTCTAGTAACTGCTGGAGCTCCGTCTTTATTCACTGTTCTTCCACCTTTGACTTGCAATAAGGTTTGGACCTAATAGGATGGGAATCAACCACATCGAGGGAGTAGATCCACCCTTCATATGGCCAAAGTCAGTATCTTACTTCGAGAATATGTCGCTATAGTCCTCTAGGAGAGTTAGAACTTTTCCAGCTCATCTAGGGTCAACTCATCCGAGATATGGTCTTTGGGTAAGGTACATACCGGGTTATCCGTTGGCAGGCCCATATCTAATGTAGAGCCAATGGAGTTTTTTGTTCAATGTCTTCCACAGGGACTAACAAGTCTCTGCCAATCTCCTGATGTTTTCTTATAGCTATGTCCTTTGCGGTGAGGTTCTTCAACAACAGAGTAATATGACTCTGGTAGGATGGACCAAGAACGCCAGGCAATACCTGAGGCTCTAAGGGACTAACGCCCTCAATACTTAAGAGGTGAAACAAACAGTGGTGTGTGATTTGAAGCGTAATTTTGTATCAACCACTCGTTGTTCACCAGGCTTAGTAAATAACTCATCTGCAGTATAGAAAAGGATACCGTCCCTAGCATCCACTGAATCAGAAAATTTTTTTTGTGTTTCGCCAAGAGGTGGTGTAATGTAAAGTCATAGCTGAACTTGGATATTCAACCAAGCAAGAGTATTCATTCTTTCCGGTCTCTTAATTGGATAAGACTAAAGGGACTTCATAGTTGAGTAATGAGAGAAAACTTTGCTTCATGTTAATTATTCCCTCATACTCAATCATAAACTGGGTACCTATGAGCATATCATAGGCGTTGTTGTCCAAGGCCACTACAGGGGCTGATAAGATGAGCTTCCTAATTCGAATGAAAAGAGAAGAATATGCCCCAATGGCACTAGTTTTATTAGGACCAGAGGTTCCATACTCTTGATTGTACTCCAAGTCAGGTGCCAGCTTTATCCTTTTTATGAGCTTAGTAGAGATCGCATTAACTAGAGAGCCAGTTTTTAAGGATGGCCATTACCCAGACTTTTTGAATGACCACTTCAACCTTTGTGAGTGTTGCTCCAGAGTTAGGTGGAAGAGCTAAGACCTCCTTAAGCCGGAAAATGGAGGTTAATTTGCGTGCAGTTTCAGGGTATATATCCAATATTGATTTCATGGTATAACCCGCTGAAGAGGTCTAATCAAATCAGCTAAGACTAATCACCAATACTGGCAGTGTCAATAACTTTTAGATACCATAAAAGTTGGCTGAGGTACTTTTCCTCAGGTACAATAGTTTTGTCTACTCCTTCAGCATTTAATCAATCAGAGACATCCACTTCTTCTGGAGCTCCCAATAAGTAGTAGTCAACATCATTGTGACCCCCTCAGATTTATCCCAAAGGGTATTTTCAACCACTGGCAAAGCCACGATTGAAGTAGGGGAGACGGCCACATGAGGTTGGGTAGTATTAGGGCGTGCAACTAAGGACTAGCTAGATGTGAAGGTACAGCAGCTTTAATGAGCGTGTGCAGAAACATGTTAGTGACTGCATTATAGGTTTCAGACCTACAGAAGGGAGGGATATCTGATTTAGGTCGCACTGAGGTAACAGGTTTCCCAGGGAGGATAGGCAATGGTGGGCTCACCCCAACAGTTCTATATGCGGAAACTCCTTGGTCAGTTAGAATGGAAGGTTTCCACTCAGCTTCATTGGTTGTTGCACATGAATAGAAATTGGCAACGTCTAACAGAGCCTCCTTTATGTCACGAATATTTTTGAAATGGCGTTCACTGAGATGATACTTCTGCTAGAGAGGGATGAGAAGCTAACAATTTAACAGGGCAGCGATAGCATCATCAAGGCTGCATCATGGAATCTGCTGATTAAAGTAATACTGGGCTTCCAATCTGGGTGTGTAACATCCCAGTGGAAAGCCCAGAATGCCAAGAACATAGCAGTTCTGATAATTTGTAGGAGGGATCTCCTACTATTATTGTGAGGGAAATAAAAGTTAAAGAACATACCAAGGGCCCCCATAGCAAACCAAATGGCTGCAATGGGGGCAACCGCAGGTCTTGCTAAGCATCTCCCAAGGTTGGGAAAGGCAAGGAGGATACAAATTATCCTGGGTTTTCAGTTGGTGACCTTTGGGCTCTTTTTCAAACTTTTTTTGTAATAGTTCACAATTATAAAAATTCTGAAAATCATTAAAATTATCAAAAAATTTGAAATGCTGATTGGGTTTGTAAATCAAATTGAATCGAATCAATCTGAATATTGGGAGGCCTTGGACCCCACCTCTTGCCCATTGAGGGGTTTCACGATGAGATGAGATGTCAGGTATATCACAAGTATGCGTATCAATAAAATATATTGATTTGGACTGGACTGGCCCTTGGCGAGATGGCCCAGAGGTCCGGTGCCTGGTCACCACCTCACAGTTGCAAAGACACCTATTCCTCACCTCCAAATGGAGAATCACGTTTATCAGAGACGTCCTCATCCCACCTGAATTGTGCTGAACCATCAGCAGATCGGCGGGGCAAATTAGTTTAGATACTTTGACTATTTTGTGAAGTGGGAGGCAGACCTGTAGCTGTTCCGCCAGGTGCCAAATGGAAACAGGTCTTTTCTAAGAGATCATTAGATCCAAAAACTCTTCAGAAGCGGCAGATTGGCATCATAAGCCTGTGGCAAATTCTTTAAATACAATCACCATTTGGTGGGCCACTTGATTAATGACTTGGAGGGCCCACTTGACGACCACCAGCCCTAAAATTCAGATTGCTGCATACTTACTAGGTTAAGTGAAAGTATTTTTAGGGAAAAGATATGAAACTCGAAAAGTAGGTTTGGGTAAGATCAACTTTATTTAAACTTAATGAAGAAAACGTACCAACAACTTCTTCTTACAAAGGCAGTTGCCTTATATATGCAAAATGGGGAAAAAGGGGGTCATGGGTGTGTTTTCTTGGGCAGTGGCGGCTGAAATACTCATGGGTACTCAGCCTGGGCTTGGGGCTTTGTCATCCAGATTTTGCAAAGGTTGAAAAAACTCTCGCAACATAATTGTCTGATCCTCCAGGGAGGGACCCTCACTGATCCAAACATATGCATCTTTACTTAGATTGTGTGAGCGGCTGAATTGGGTTCTGCCAGGGTTGGTTCCAATGAATTTCTAAAAGATTTTTGAAATTTTCTGAAAAGGGGATTTTTAACTCAGATTGGCTTTCATGGACCTAAAAGTCAGATTCTGTGTTCTGGACAGCGTTTCCTGACTCAGGAATCATTTTCTGAGCTTTGAGGCCAATTTTCTTCTTTTCCAAGGAAGTGAGGGATGGCGGAGTGGAGGCCAGTGGAGGGGGAGGTTCTGTTGGTGACTTCTGGCCTGTATTACCTCCCTACAAACCTCTTTTTAATCTTTCAACCAGAGAAGAAGCAGCCAAAGGGGATACTGTGGTGGGATCTTTTGGGGCCAATGCAGTTACCCAACGTTCATCAAACACATGTCCCAAGTCCCCCAGTTGAGCCAAGGGCTTACAGGGGCATCAGGTCCCCTTCTTCCTATAAAGGACCTTTTCTCAATTCAACCCAAGAGGTTGAGTCTCCAGACTTACATTATAATCTCCTTTTTGAACGAGAACCATTCCTCCTCCTAGAACGTGAACCAGGGCATAGTTTTGTGTCTAGTAGGGAGTTTGGTGGCCAAAATGGTAGCAATTTGCTTGGGTGGATAGGGGGCCTCAGGATGTAAGTCATGGAACTCAGCCACTAACTCCTTGTAATTATCACAGTCATTTTCACTAACCCAACTAATTACATAGGCTGGGTATCCTTTCCATGCAACCAGGTACTGGACTGATCTCCTGGATTCCTTGAAGCCAGTATTGCCCCCACTTTTGCCCCTTAGAGTCCCCCACAATAATAGGCACAGGGGTAAAAGGAAGCTCACCCTTAAAGGGGATAGTATGAGAGATGTGGAAAACATTATGTTGTTTACAATGGTCAGGAATATTGATGCGGTATGCACCATTACCCAAATCCTTCTCTACTTCAAAAGGGCCAGAGCGCTTACTAGCCAACTTCCCTGAGGGAACCTTCATATTCAGGTGGCGAGTGTCAAGCATAACAAGTGAACCTACAGAGATGTCATGCCCTAGAAGTCGTTTTATATATGCAAACTTCTTATAGTCTCCAATGGCTTTTGATAAGTGCTATTGGACAAGCTTTTAGGTATCTCAGATGTGGGTGATCTGGTCCTCTGCTTTGGGGACTGCTGAGGTTAAACGTGCTCTAATATATAAAGATGGGTTGTAACCCAATGTTGCTTCAAAAGGGGAAAATCTAGTGCAAGAGTGTGGGGCATTGTCTATGCAAATCGCGCTTAAGGAAGGTCTGCGGCCCAAGTGTCCTGGATGTCTGAGGAGTAACAACATAATATTGCTCTAGAACTTTATTGACTCTCTCAGTTTGCCCATCCAATTGTGGGTGATATGCTTTAGAACGGCAGACTTTGATGCTAAGAAGTCCTAGCAAGGCATCTAAAAACCTGGCTGTGAACTGTGGACCACGGTCATTTAAAATTTCCGTTGGGAGTCCAAACATGTATAAGACATGAGTGATGAAGAGTGCTGCAGTATCTGCCACTGTTATAGTAGTGTTGCATGGGATAAACAACGCAAACTTGTTGAACCTATCCACAACCACCATTATGGCATCAAACCCCTTATACATGGGAGGTTCATTAATGAAGTCTACTGAGACAGACGTCCAGGGACCCTCAGCTTGTTGTAAAGGGTAAATAAGGCCCTTTTTTCCTGTGTGGTCTGATTTAGAGTGAGCACAGGTAATACAGCTTGATACCCAAGCTGGGATATTCTTGGAGAGCCCTGGCCAATTGTAGGTCCTTTTGGCTAACTCAGCACATTTCTTTGAACCAGGATGGCCTACTGCAGGTGGGGTGTGATGCTCTTCAAAAACCTGCATGCACAGGGTGGGTGGGACCTAAATCCTATCTCAAAAGAAGATTATCCTATCCTTTATGTGGTATAGGGGACGTTTGCGCCTCTTAGTCTCCAGGTCATTTACCAATTAAATTCCCTCTGGTCAACATAGTTAATTTGCTAAAACGCGTTCGCACATGGGTTTTTCTTGAGATAAAGCATATGCTACCATGACAAGGGTGAGGGAGAGGATCATGGTGGAAGGCACCACCGTGGTGAGCTCTGTCAGGTCCTCCTCTGGGCCTGGATCAAGGCAGGGTTGCGACTCAACATATCAGGCAGCACATTTAGAGGCCCTTTTATGAAATCTTACTTGAAGTGAAAGTAACAAAGATCTCTGTATGTGCGTGCTTGACGGTAAGCTAGCTTTTGAGGTTTACATTAATACAATAAAAACTTATGGTCAGTGCATACTGCGACTTCATGCTTTGCTCCCTGTTGAAGATATCTACAATGAGCCAGCGACCATGCCACCGCATTCAACTCTTTATCATAGATTGCATATGCTTGTTCTGTGGAGTGAATTTCTTTGAGAAGTATGCCACTGGGTGCTCCCTCCCTTCATGCTCTTGCAACAGTACCGCTCCCACTGTAACTGCTGAAGCATCACATGCCACAATGAAAGGCTTAGATGTTTCAGAATGCCGCAGAACTGGTGCTGACAGAAAACAGTTTGATTGCCTCAAAGGCTTGTTGACAATCCTATGTCCATTTGAAAGGGACATTCTTCCCTGTCAGTGGATGGAGGGGTGACGTCAGCTGGGCGAGCGCAGGAGAAAACTTCTTTATGAAATACACAGTGCCAGGAAACTTCCTAGTTGTTTTTGGGTGATAAAGGTTGGCCAGGATTGAATGGCCTCCGGCTTACAGGGGGGATAGCATACCATCTTTAAGGACCAGGTTCCCTAAGAAGTTTATTTCCTCTCGAAAGAATTTTCATTTGGAAGGCTTGACAAAGAGCCCTGCCTTGAGAAGGGCAGCCATTACAGCTTTTAATTCCTTGGTGTGCTGTTCATGGGTTGGGGAATGGATTAAGATATCATCAATGTAAGCGACAGAACAGGTAAATCTTAGGTCCCCAGACATCATCAATTAATCTTTGAAAGGTTGCTGCTGCGTTCTTCAGTCCAAATGGCATTACCTTAAACTGGAATATCCCACGTCTTGTCCTAATGGCTGTGAGCCACTCTCGTCCTCTTTGACTCTCACCTGGTTAAAGGCATTTACTAGGTCTAACTTTGAAAAAGCTCAGGATTCTGCAGTGGCCTGAGCAATGGTTTTGTTTCAAGGGGAGGGGTATGGATCTGGAACTGTCACATTGTTAAAATGGCCATAGTCCACACACAAGCGTAAGGTCCCATCCGCTTTCTGGGCAAATACAACTGGTGAGGCAATGAGGGAGGATTTCTTGATAATCCATCCTTTGTCAGCATGTCATCTAGCCATATACCTAGCGCCTTGTCTTCTTCCTCCATGTGAGGGTACAACGGGCGGTTGAACTTAACAGGATGCACTGTTAGCTGAAAAGAAAGATCTTATTCCAAATGGGGGGAAGTCAAGTTGCAAGTCTCATGTCAAAAACATCCTTATGAAGGGCTAGAAATTCAGGAAAATGTTGGGGAGGTCCAAAGGGGCAGCTCAGAGGAAGAAATTGAGCTGAGTGAGGTCTATGTTGATAGAGTTTCAATTAGTGGGAATTCCCCACTACATCTCCTATTAGAAAGTACAAAGAGTTAAGTTCAAGATTGATGTTCACCTGTTGGTGACGCCAACACCCTACCCCCATGATGGCAAGGTATAGTAAATCAGGTACAGCTGAAAAGTGGTCGCAGAAGCCAAATTTGTGGATGAAGAACTGCACTGGACGTTGGACAGTATGGAAGGTCATTGGTGTAGATGAAGCGCCTAATATAGAAGGAGCTAGCACCGTGTCCAGATCTAGAGTGTGTGCAACTCTTAAATCCATAAAGTTGCCCGCTGCTCCAGTATTCAAGAGTGCTTGTTCTGTGACCTTCCGTACTCCTACTCTGAAGGTAATGGAAACAGGAAATAAGCTTGGTCCTCTTTATTCTTGTCATGGAAAGAGAGAGGGCAGCGGAAAGTGGTTTTAGTCCCATAATGAGAAGTGGCCTTTGGTTTCAATAAACTACTCTGAATCTCATGGGATCCATCTGTGAGGCTCTCCTGGTCCCTAGGCAGGATTGGATTGGATGGATCTACCACTATGCCTTTGTTCATCACTATTGTGGGGGAGGGACTTTCATGGTTTTGTATGGTGGATGATGCTGACCCAGTGGAAGAAGAACTAAGCTCAGTGGTATGAGAATCAGTTACCTGATTGGGTGCGACATGGGCTTCCACATGGGCCATTTGGATGGGCGTTAGGGTAGTATTACTAGGTCCAATGCCACAGTCAACTCTTCATCTGCAGAGAAGGGGAAGGACTCTCCACTGGTGGTATGTTACTCTTCAAAGTAACTTGTGGGTAGGGAGCTACCACTGCAACCCCAGGGGAGCGCTTCCCTGGACTCTTATTCCCTGAAGAGGTAGGAGCGGGTGGTTTGTATTGGTATGAACTAGCTGGGAGGGTGTTTGCAGATGGAAGAGATGATATTACTGCTACTGTTGGTACACTTGCTTAGAAGGTTTTTGCCCCCACTGAATACGCTAAGGTAAATGCAGCCTCCATGACTACTGAAAGAGGATCCCATGCAGCATTGCTAGCTGCAGAGTTGTCCATAGCTGCTCTGAAAGCTGCCACTGCAATGTCCATATGGATCCCAGCTGAAGGTACTAATGCTGTGAAGGCCTCTACCAGTGAAGGCAATTCAGGGACCTTCTGGTGGAGGGTAAAGAGACGATAGAGGCGGAATGCTCTAGATTCATGTGCTTGGACCGCAAAAATACTAAACTCAATAAAGGAGTGTGATTTCCCAGTTTGGTTTCAGCCAGTAATACTCCTTTAACCCAGCGGCGTGCTTCTCCATCAAGAGCATCTAAGAGAGCCACACTTCTCTATGCATCAGTGGGAGTGGGAGCTTGAGACCCCCCAGCTGCAAATAATACATGAAGGTCTGACATATCATTTAGCACCTGTTCTGCTTCTTCAGGTGATGGGACTGGGGGATTCCCATTGTTACTACACTTGCCAAAGGTGCATCCTGATTTTCTGGGGCAGGATGGATGGAATCCCAGGTCAATAGAAGTTGTTTATATGCCCTGCAGAAGGAGATGAGTGACTAGCAAGAGAAAACTAAGTCACATAGGGAATACAAATTCATTGTAATTGAGTAAGCAACTACTTCTCCTGATCCCATGAGGAGGGAAGAAATTGCTGATGTCATTGGTCGGTCCACTTGTCATGTAATCTGATGACTAAAGTAAGACTGGGCTTCCAATCTGTGTGTGTAACAACTCAGTGGAAAGCCCAGAATGCCAAGAACATAGCAGTTCTGATAATTTGTAGGAGGGATCTCCTACTATTATTGTGAGGGAAATAAAAGTTAAAGAACATACCAAGGGCCCCCATAGCAAACCAAATGGCTGCAATGGGGGCAACCGCAGGTCTTGCTAAGCATCTCCCAAGGCTGGGAGAGGCAAGGAGGATGACCAATCCTCCTGGGTTTGCAGTTAGTGACCTTTGAGCTCTTTTTCCAAACTTCTTGTACTGGTTCACCATAATAAAAATTATGAAAATTATTAAAATTTTTGAAATTTTTGAAATTTTTGAAATAATGATTGGGTTTGTAATCGTATTGAATCGAATCTATATGACTATTGGGAGGCCTTAGTCTCGCCTTGGGTCCATTGAGGGGTTTCACAATGAGTTGAGAGGTCAGGTACGTCACCAGAATGGCGGTATAATTTAATAAATTGATTTTACTGGATTGGCCCTCAGCGAGATGGCCCAGATGGTCTGGTACCTGGTCACTGCCTCATTGTTGTGAGGATGGCTATTCCTCTCCTCTGAATGGAGAATCGTAATTAGTGGAGACGGCCTTATTCCACCTGAATTGCACTGAACCATCAGCAGATTGAAGGGGCGAATTATTTTGAATTCTCTAACTATTTTGCAAAGTGGGAGGCAGACCTGTAGCTGTTCCACCAGGTGCCAAATGAGAAACAGGTCATTGCAAAGAGATTGGCAGATCTAAAAACTCTTCAGAAGTATTGGATTGGGGTCATGAGCCTGTGTCAAATTCTTTGATCATGATCAACGTTTGGTGGGCTGCCAGATTGATGACTTGGAGGGCCCACATGACAACCATCATCCCTAAAATGCAGATCGCTGCAAATTTGCTGAGTTAAGTGAAAATTTTTTGGAAAAAGAGACGAAGCTTGAAGAGTAGGTTTGGGTAGGATCAACTTTATTTATACTTTAAAGTGAAAATGGACTGACAACTGCTCCTTCAAGAGGCAGTTGCCTTATATATGCAAAATGGGGAAAAAGGGGGTCATGGGTGTGTTTTCTTGGGCAGTGGCAGCTGAAATACTCATGGGTACTCAGCCTGGGTTTAGGTCTTTGTCATCCAGCTTTTGCAAAGGTTAGAAAACTCTCACATTGTAATTGTCTGATCCTCCAGGGAGGGACCCTCACTGATCCAAACATAAGCAGATTTGCTTGGATTGAAGGGGCGACCAAATTGGGCTCTATCAGGGTTGATTCTGACAAATTTCTAGTTGATTTTTTAAAATTTTTGAAAGTGGATTTTTGACTCACATCGGCTTTCATGGACCTGAAATTTTAGATTTCGTGTTCCAGACTGGGTTTCCTGACTCAGGAACTATTTCCTGAGATTTAAGACCAATTTTATTCTTTTACAAGGAAGTGAGGGATGGTGGAGTGGAGCCAGTGGAGGGGGGAGGTACTGTTGGTAACTTCTGGCCTGTATTACCTCCCTACAAACTTCTTTTATCCTTTCAACCAGAGAAGCAGCAGCCAAAGGGGATAGTGTGGTGGGATCTTTTGGGGCCAATGCATTGACCCAACGTTCATCAAACACATGTTCTTAGTCCCTCAGTTGAGCCAAGGGCTTACAGGGGCATCAGGTCCCTTCTTCCTATAAGGGACCTTTTCTCAATCCAACTGAAGAAGTTGGGTCTTCAGACTTACAGGCTAAGCATGTTAGAGGTTGACAACCTTTGCACAGCGAGATAAAATCGTTCATCAAAGGCAATGGGCGGTTTACTTACATACATGCTAAGGAGCATAAAGGCCTGTTTTTCCCTGTGTAGACTTTGCTTTGATTTGAATTCAGCCGTAGAGCCTTTTTCACCTCTTCCCAGGTGTGCAAAGGGTTCAGGTAAGTAAATAAAATCTCTTGCGCTAGGCGGATTAAACAAGGAAGGATGTATTGTACTTTTTGTTTATCTGTTGCGCCTTACATGGCAGCTTCATAAATATACAAAAAGGTGACAATGCTCCCTTCACCAGGGATGGACTTGTCTTTAAAAGTGTCCTAATGGGCGCTGCTCAAGTTCTTTGAGACGGGATAGAGAGCTTGCTAGCTGAGATTTACAGAACAACTAAATGTGATTCAATGTGAAGCAGAAAAGTGAGAGGGTTACTCATGTTTGAAGCCTCCATATTTTGACGAATTTTTGGTTTAAATGTGTCCCCTATAGTGAGCACCATTCCTTTAAGAATCCAGCTTATTTTTGCTTTCTGGTGCTTATGACGCTGGATACCACAAAGATTATAATAAATTATAAAATAAGCACTGCTAAAAAAACTTGGGTTTATGATTTTTTTATTAGCAGCATGGGGAAAGAAAGGAAAACAATCCCCTTCAATACCCGACCTGATCAGTATTTAAACTGTATTAAAGTTAAGGAAGAATATAATATATAGGTTTGTAATAGATTGGACTAATCTAAATTAGGTAATTTGGGAAAGCAGCCTATCAAAGCTCAGAATACTTGTTTCAATTTGGCTGAACGATGGATGGGGAATCAGTTTTGGCTAACACATACCCGTGGGGTAACAATTTGTTGTATTTCAGCCTTTTCCCTTTCATTAAATATTTTGCACCTTGGGGGACCCCCACTAAGCCTATAAAAGGGGTTGATCCCCTCGTAGGTGCTTGAAGGGACCTTGTTGTGGCTGGGGGAGTACCATCTGATGGACGCCCCAGGGTCTGTTGCACGGTCAGAGTATATTTACTGCTGAATTTTGTGGTTATTGCCCATGTAGCATTCAAAATTGTGTTACCCCAATTTGTGGGATTCCATTGAGAATTTACCAGGATCTTTTGGTTGATAATGTAAGTCGAGGAACGTCCCCTGTGTGTCAATTAAGCCCTCTTCCTGTTTCCAAGTAAAAAGGCTCTGAAGAGGGTGGCTGTACCCCTCGTCACCCTGGGAAACCTCGCCCACGGGGTAGACAAGCACTGGGTAAAAGCCAACCTCTTTGGATCCCTCCCCTGGTGCCCACATTCAATTCACCCGAACTTGTACTCCTGAACAGGGAAATTTGCACCAAAATCACCAAAATAAGGTTGATCAGTTCAAAAACAAGTGGAAACGAGCCCAGTGATCAGAATCCACATAGTTGAAAAGGAATAAAGATTGATTTATCAGCTGGAATCGCTGATGGTTTTAATTCAGCTAACACTGAAATCATCAAAATTAACCCCCCCCAAAATCGTCAGGGGATGATCCTCAACATTCAGGTAGCAGCATCGGACACTATTGACAATAGTTCAAAGCTCCCTTCTGGCAAATCAGGAGTTGTGGCCAATGCAATGCTTTAGACTGAACAAATGGCCCAGTGACTGGGCATGGGTGGGTTGGTCATCCAGAACCTGTTCCCAACCAATTGGGACCGCCCCTACATGGGGTGACCTTGGGGGATTCCCATTGCTCATTGGGCCAGATGCCATTGCACCAACCGCCGGAAAAACAGTTGAGTCTCAGTTCAGGCGTTTGAGTCAAACTGACAGTGACTCAGCCTGCCACCAATTCCTTCAATGTCAGTTCCCAGTGAGCTTATCTGCCCCCATTCCTGAATAATTCGCCAGTTAGGTCAAACTTGAGGAACCCAATCCTGGCTTGTTTCCTCATCAATTGACCACTATTTAATCAGTTACATCGCACTGAGAAAATTGTTGGTCAATTTTCTTCCTTTATTTTCCATTAAAAAACTTTCCCTAAATTTAGTTTTTTATGTTGAAAAATAAACTGACTTTTTGGCCGACACTCATACACCCCTCAGGGTTATAAAGACCATATTTGTCTGGTATTTTATTATGTGCCTGTATAAGATTCTGGCTCACTGGAAGTTATTAGCAAAACCCTTTCTAGTCTCTTATCCGTCATACTAGCAGCAGTGCCTTTGGCATTCTGGTTTGCTGTTTGGGTGCTTTGGCACCTAGGCTTGCAGGCCAGTCTAATTCTAACTTGCTGTTTGCCTGACATAATAGACCAGCCATTATTTCTAACCATTTCCACTTTTCTCGTTGATATTGGCGTAGCAATGGCCCCTTCTTTGCAGCTGGACCAGGTTGTGAAGAAAATTTTCTTGTTCATAATAGCCTAGTTCCACTCAAAATGCCAGATTCACACCCCATAGTTTTCACGGCTATTTTGCCCATGTCAGTAGGATCTGGCATTCCAACTTGCAACGAGCTTACTCCCCCTATGAACTTAGTAGTTTCCCCTGACTCCACTACCATCTCTTTGGTATCACTGGATTTATCCACAACTACCAATATAGAGAGCTTCGCCTACTTCTTATTACCCATGAAGATTAGTGTTGGGTCCCATCACGTCTCCTTTGAGGCCTTAGTGGATACCGGAGCTGCGGGCAATTTTATGAGTGTTGAACTGGCTCAACAATTGGAACTGACCTGGATGCAGGACCTTTGGTGATGGTTGCGTTGTCAGCCTCCCAGACCTCATACCTAGTTCTCTGACCAGTTACATTCTCAATACACCAGTTCAGCTTCTGTGATTGGTTCTCAGAAATGCTGAACTTGGTGTTCCCAGTTATCTTAGGAGTTGGATGGTGGCGTCAGCAACATGTTAAGATTCATCTAGAGTCAAATATGTTATCTTTTGCCAATGATCAAACTGAGGGAGAATTTCTCTAATTAATACTCTCAAGAAAGCCCAAGGTCATAGCTCCATAACTTCCCTCGTTTCCCCTTCAAGCCTCCCATCCAATTTTCCCAAATAATTAATGCGCTACTGGATTATTTTCAATTCTGAGAAAGTGGACTGTCTTCCCCCTCACAACAAATTTGGTTTTGATTCCGTATGATGATACAGTTGATGAATATCAACTGCCCGTTTATCCCCACACAGCAGAGGAGGAGGTTGCGCTCAACACTTGGTTGGACGATATGCTGAATAAAGTATGGTTGTTTAAGGAGACATCGCCAGTCGCACCTCCCATTGTCTTCGCTAAAAAAGCCATTGATTCCCTCTGTCTCTGCATGGATTACAGATACTTAAACAAAGTTACGGTTCACAATCCCTACCCCTGCCTTTAGAGCAGACGATAAGCCAAGCAATTGCCAAATCTTGGGTGTTCTCTAAACTGGATCTCGTCAACGCCTTTAACCATATTTGAGTAATGGAAGGGCAATAAAGGTTAACAGTGATCTGGACAAAGCGAGGCATTTCCAATTCCGCATAATGCCCTTTGGGCTGAAGAATGCCCCCACTACATTCCAATGTATGATTGACAATGTAATAGGTGACCTCCAGTTTACTCGCACAGTTGCTTATATTAATGACATTCTGGTTCATTCCTCAACTCCCAAACAACACGTTATTGACTTGGAAGCGGTCATGGCTGCTTTGCATAATGCAGGCTTGTTTGTTAAGCCTTCTAAATGTGGGTTTCATAAGAAGGAAGTTACCTTTCTCAGGAACCTCATCCTTAAGGATGGTTATGCAATTCCCCCTAATAAGTTGGATGCTATCTGGGAATGGCCCACCCTGACAACCCAGAAACAATTATGGAGTTTCTTAGGAAACATTATCTTCCTAAAAAAATTTTCCCCAGCTCTTTCCCAGTTGCTGGCCCTACTCCACCCCCTCACCAGCAAGAACGTACCATTTTCTTGGACGCCCAAATGCCAGCAGGCATTTAAGTCAATCAAGGAAGTGTTTTTTATCCCCTCCCATCATGAAACACATAGATCGCGCTAAGCCATATATTTTCACATGTGATGCCTCCTCAATGGCAGTAGGGGAAGTGCTGCTCCAAGAGCATGAGGGCTTGGAACATCTGGTCATCAATTTTTCCTAAAAATTTACATCTATTGAGCAATCCTGGGCCATCTACAATAAAGAAATGGCAGCCGTAGCATGGGCATTGACTCATTGGTGGTATCTGTTACAGGGTTCCCAGCATGAGTTAACTGTTCTCATGGATCACCAAGCTCTCTTGTATTTCCATAAACCTCAAAAATTGATGCATCGACAAGCCTGAACCTATTGGGACTTGTGTAGTTTCAATTTCAATACAAATTTGTAAAAGGTGCGCTTAACGTACTTCCCAATTTCTCAGCCAAAACCCCACCTACTGTCCCATTGATTTGGAAGAAGTGGACCTCATTACCATGATTCCCGCTGCTCAAATTTTATCAATTGTTCCCCCCGTTGTCTCTTCCGCCACCCTTACATCTGATGCCCCGCTTGTTGCTCAGGTTTTAGCCAGCCAAATGACCTTCCCTGAAGGGGTGGAGTTATTCAAGCAATTTGCCCTTCATAATCATAAACACTCTCTGTACTTCTTGGTAGAGGGACTCATCTATCTTAGGTCGCAAATTTAGGTTCCCCCTCTTTTCCAAGCTGAGGTAATTTGTACACATCAAAACCCTCCCAAGGTCATCCATCTGGGCAGCAAAAAATGCATCAAATTGTTAAAGTGAACCTATAACTGGGAGGTCCTAAATAAGGAAGTTCCAGTTTGGATTGCTAATTCCGTTACCTGTGCTTGAGCAAAGTCAGACTGCTCATAAAGGAAGGGCCTTCTGCACCCATTACAACAGGCGGAGGTTCCATGGACATCAGTGTCTGTGGACTTTAGTGTTGAACTCCCCTGCTCTAATGGGTTTATGGCAGTGATGATGGTGGTTGATTGCTTCAACAAATTTTCTCTTTTTATTCCCTGTACTTCTGTGATCACGTCCAAAGAAACTGCTCAACTCTTTGTACGCCATGTGTTATTGATGTTTGGCCTCCCACAGGAGATCTTAGTGACAGTGGACCCCAATTCACAGCGCAATTTTGGAATGATCTTTTATCCATCCTAAAAATTACCCCCTATCGTTCCACCACTTACCACCCCCAGTCTGACGGACAAACCAAGCGGGTTAACCAAATTTTGGAACAATATTTGCGCTGTTACAATTTGGCTGCCCAGGATACTTGAGCCGATGACTTCCCTCTCATCCAATTCGCCTATAACAACGGTACTCACACTTATACAGGATTTTCTCCTTATGAAGCAACGTTAAATTATAATCCCTCTTTTTTGGCCAGTCCCTGTATATGCCCAGAAGTTCCCGCTGCCGCAGATCACATTGAGCATATCCAGTCTACCCAGTCCTTAGTATGTGAGCACCTCACAAATGCTATTGATGATTATAAACGGTTTGAAGATCGCAAACAGCTTCCTGGTCATGATATTGTGGTGTGGTTTTCACGCTATGTTGGACACTCGCCATTTGCGGATGCTGGTGCCTTCCCAGAAGCTTGCAAGCAAATGTTTGGGTCCCCACCTGGTGGAGGAAGACTTGGGCAATGGTGCTTTTCAGTTGAAACTGCCAGCTCATTGGAAACAGCATCCCATCTTCAACATGTCTCTGTTGTCCTCATTCAAAGGGATCATCCCCACCAAACCTGAACCCATTGTGATAGAGGATGTGGAAGAAGCTGAGGTGGAAAACATCTTAGCATCCTATAGATCCCAGCGATCGGTTCAGTATCTCATGGCCTGGAAAGAGTATACAGCTTATGAGAACAGTTGGGTTAAAGGTCATGATTGCGCTAACTGCATGGAACTGGTCAATGCTTTTCACAAATCCCACCCCAACGCCCCCCGTCCCCCCCCCAAAAGGTCGCAACAGTAGTGGCAATCAAACTACCCAAGGTGCACAAAAATATGGCCCTCATGCAGTTCCAGGTGTTGGAGCCCTTTCTTTAGAAAAAGGAAAGGGTAATGTAAGACTTGGGGAACGTCCCCTGTGTGTTGATTGAGCCCTCTTCCCGTTTCTGAGTAAAAAGGCTCTGAAGAGGGTGGCTGTACCCCTCATCACCCAGGGCGACCTCGCCCACGTGGTAGACAAGCGCTGATTAACAGCTCTCCCTCTTTAGATCCCTCCTCCGGTGCCCACATTCAATTCACCTGAACTTGTACTCCTGAACAGAGAAATTTGCACCAAAATCACCAAAATGAAGTTGATCAGTTTAAAAATGAGTGGAAATGAGCCCAATGATTGGAATCCACATAGTTGAAAAGGAATGAAGATTGATTCATCAGCCAGAGTCACTGATGGTTTTGATTCAGCTAACACTGCAATTATCAAAATTAACCCCAGCCAAAATCATTGGGGATCATCCCCAACGTGCATGTAGCAGCATTGGACACCATCGACAATAGTTTGAAGCTCCCTTTCAGCAAATCAGGCGTTGCAGCTGACACAACACTTCTTGACTGAATGAACAGCCCAGTGACTGGGCATGGGCAGGTTGGGCATCACAACCCATTCCCAACCAATTGTGACTGCCCCTACATGGGGTAGCCTTGGGGGATTCCCGTTGCTCATTAGACCAGATGCCGTCACACCAATCACTGGAAATGCAGTTGAGTCTTGGTTCAGGCGTTTGAGGTCAAACTGACAGTGACTCGGCCTGCTGCCAATTCCTTTGATTTCAGTTCCCAGTGAGCTAATCTGCCCCCATTCCAAACTAATTTCCAGTTAGTTCAAACTTGAGGGACCCAATCCTGGCTTGTTCCCTCATCAATTGACCACTATTTAATCAGTTGCATCACACTGAGAAAATTGTTGGTCAATTTTTCTTCCTTTATTTTCCATTAAAAAACTTTCCCTAAATTTAGTTTTTTATGTTGAAAAATAAACCACCTTTTTGGCTGACACTTATACACCCCTCAGGGTAAAGGCTGTATTTGTCTGGTATTTTATTATGTGCCTGTACGAGATTCTGGCTCACCAGCAGTCATTGGCAAAACTCCTTTCTAGTCTCATATCCATCATGCCAGCAGCAGTGCCTTTGGCATTCTGGTTTGCCTTTTGGGTGCTCCAGCACCTAGGTTAGCAGGCCAGTCTAATTCTAACTTTCTGTTTTCCTGACAGATGAAATCATTTTTATCATCAAAATCATTCTTAAAAACAGTGCAAACTCATAAATGGATAACAACCCCTTTTTGGTTGATTTGACCCAAGAAATTCTTTTTGCAGCTGAGAGGGCAAATGTCTGACAAGGGTTTAAAGCTTTTGGACCTTAATTTCAAGGGCTCAGTGCCATCAGCTTCATAAGAACTTTCTAACCCCTGGGGTGGCGGCTTCCAATTATTTTAGCACAAATATCATCAATTTGCTGTACCAATTTGGTGGAGGGAATTGTGAAGACAGGTGGAGGAATCTTCAGAGGGAGCGCCATTACCTAAAATTAATTTACCACATGGGCAAGATCACCCTGTGAGATGAAAGGGACAGCTGCTCTCTTTGGATTCTTTTTAGTGGGGAATGGGAACACCGCCTATTCTAATCAGAGGGGATTCTCTCTCAGACTTACAATAAGGGCTACAATTCTTTCTGAGTCATTTAGTGGTTGCCAATTTCTTTTCCTAGAATTTTTGTTTATCAATTTTAAAAAAAATAATTTTTACTTTTTGTTTCTGTAAGTTTACTGTCCATCTAGTATTTGTCATGCCTATCAACAAAATCTAGGAACAATCTAGTTTATGTATTGGTGTGAATCTTTATCATGAGCCATTCACACATGGTCAGCTATATATCTCCTGTCATGAGTTTTTAATGTATTTGACTTAACTGTTTGCTTTGACCACTCTTATTATTAGAGATGTGTTAAGGTGTTGTATATATGAAGTGCTTCTCCCCTATAATTCCAATAATTAATTTTTAAGGAAGTTTTATTTTTCAATTATATAATAAAATCCAAACTTTTGAGTATATATATTGTTAAAGATAAAAGGCAAGTTTGGGTTAGAAAAAGAGATTAATACTTATTTAAGGGGCAAAGTTTATAATTTTTAACCATCAATAGTAAGAAGATTACTTATATTAACAAATTAATTAAATTGTGTTAATTTTTAGTTGATATACTTAATGATACTTTACATAGTAAATCTATTTTAAAGATATTATCATAACAGAATAAAATACTAACACAAATTATTAGAATTATAGGCTCTTATACTATACTGACCTCAGAACCTAGACTAAAAAGATTTTTAAAAAATAATGCTTAAAACTTTTCACAAAGGATACACGCTATAGTTTACCCAACGTTGTGATTTATATAAATTTATACATTTTTTATCAAGTCTATATGCTAATTATGATTATATAAAGCCTTTACCATTGTATAATCATCTACTATCATGTTATAAGACTACTACTAAACAGTAAGTATAGGTAAAGTAATATTTTAATTTTTGTATAAAAATGAGGCACAAATCCTTAATAAGTTTATTGGCTTTTAAAGCTAACCCTTTCACTGATTTGACGCATATATGCGTCCAAAAAACATGGTTTGTGTAAATCTAAAAACGCATATATGCGTCCAAAAAATGAGATTTACATAGATTTATTTCAAAATTTATCAAATAGTCGTGTACGGACAAGGACCAAAATAATTACAAAAAATGTAGATGTCGGCTAAGAAATTTTTTGCCAAATGTAACACAAACAAAGAGATTTTTGAAAATCATCGAAAGGGTTAATGTGAGCACAGTGTGTAGTGGTGGCACAGCCCTAAGTCCGTG
Source organism: Massospora cicadina (assembly GCA_022478985.1). Taxonomy (NCBI): domain Eukaryota; kingdom Fungi; phylum Entomophthoromycota; class Entomophthoromycetes; order Entomophthorales; family Entomophthoraceae; genus Massospora; species Massospora cicadina. Next base: position 211,958 of record JAKSZP010002658.1, read on the forward strand.
CCAGTGTGGGCTTGTTAAACCCTACTCAAAGTTCATCTTGCAGGATGAACTCGGGAGGCAGTGTATTTAGTTTATTGAATTATTTATTCGAGACTATATTATTGAATTAATCACTAAGATTTACTATATCTACAGATTACTTAGTAAAAACTAGATCAGGTTAAAAACTAGAGCTCATATGGAAATTGTCAGATTATTATTATATAATTTTTATATGATCAATATGCATCAAATGATAAATTTATTTTTATGATACAAAGACATTGGACATTCTTGCATGTTATATAAATAGAGCTCATTAAAGTCAGTAAAAAGTAAAAAGGATATTGATAAGTATTTACGATATTTTTTAAGAAAGATATAACTATCAATGTCTAAAGCTATAGTATTTGATAATAAGCTGTTGCAAATTAATAATCTAAAAACTGATTAAATATTGGTTTATTCGAGCTAGGAGGAAAAACTGATTAAATATTGTACTTGGAAATTATATAGCCGACATAAGCTTTATAGAGAATTTATTTGCGAACCTATAATTAACTAGGATCCCGATTTAAATTGGCCAATAAATTACATTAGCTGCAAATGTACACCACTGCTTGACAATTAATTTCGCATGGTGTTAATATATAAATATGTTATTCTACGCATATATTAGACGACATGAAATTTGGTATATAAAGGATTTCATTCTTATTGTTAATCTATCAGGCATACATTTTAGCATCATGAAATTCTTCATTAGTACTATCACATTATTTGCCATTGTCATTGTGGAGCTGCTGTCTTAGATACTAAGATTATTCGTCGTGGATATTATCCTAACTCCAAGGTTTCTTCGAGTGGCTCCATTCCATATAATCCTGTAAGCGCTATCTCTTCTGCGGGGTATATCCCAAGATCTGGTGCCAGATATTCTATGGGATCTGCTTCTAATTCAAAGTTGCAAAGATCGGATCTTCCACCAAGTCTTCAAGCTCAAACTATGGAAAGACTGGTTCAAATAGATCATCCAATTATGCAAGACGCCCTTTAGGAAATTCAGGTGGCTACCCTACCTCAGCTTCAATGAATTATTGATTTTCATCATTTTTAAATCTCATAGCATTTGATTTATTTTAGAATAAATTCTTATACAATGTACTTTCAGTCAATTTACAACAGAATATCCATCTTTCTACATGTTTACTAGTTTTAAACATGCCCTTTAATGACTAAGTTAATTTTAGCTGTATTGAGAATGAGTGGTGTATTAAGCCTATAATGTATTCTAATTCATTATTACTTGCCAGTCTGTTTTAATAGTGTTTTATAATATTTTATGTGCTACATATATGTATTAGTGGCTATAAAATGAAAAGAGTAATCTATTGGTTTGTTTTTTAAACTCTATATTGTTCTAAAAAACCCTTGCTGCTTGAATTTATTAGTTCACTTAAAATATATAATGGCAGTTGACAGTATTTAATAGAAAGGAATTAATAGCTGATTATATTATTGTTTGTTCAAGGTAGAAATTGCTAATATATATTCCATTATTTTTTTGTAAAAACTTTTATAGTTATATATATGAAATAAAAAATGACTAAACAATAAGTATTCTATGTTCATTGTAAAAGACCATCTATAAAACTAAGCCTCTATAGATTTATTTGTAAATTATTGAAAATTTTCTATAATATGGTCAAATTTAATTGTCTATAATGGGTGTCTTTCCAAAGCCACTTTTTTCTATCAGCTCCTAAAGTGTGTTTTTTACATAGGTTACCAAAAAAGTTTTTCTGGAGTGTGCAAATAAAATAAGCAAAGATTTTATTAGTTATGTTTAAAATATAAAAAAGATTTCTTAATATATTTTTCTCTAGTAGAGTATAATTGCACCAAAAATACTTACCTTAGATAAAAATGTAAAAGTTAATCCTAAACTGCATAGTATATCGGTGTTATTTAGTGTTGTATAGCTTATTAGCTTATGAAGCATTTGTTTCTATGATTTTATTTGTGTCAAACTTAACCATCTACTTTTGCAACGATTATATGATAGATTTATGTTATTCATCTAAAGGAATTTTTCTGTTAAAATTTACCTCTGATTTAACTATAAGTCCATTTTTATAATTTCTATTCTTTCAATTAGAATTTTCTTAAGGCGTTAATAATCTCTTTCCTCAGTATGCATACTAATATTATGAGAAAAGTGCTAAGGTCTCTATGCAGTGGGTTAATGAGTCTTTACAATAGAGGACAGTTGTAATAGAAAATGACTTTTGCATCTAAAAGATTTTCTTATGTTTTAAATTAGAAACTTGAACTAGAAAAAAAATAAATGTGTTGAAGATATATATATATATATAAATGTGTGATCAGGAAAGTTAGATGACATTTAATGCTAGCTGGAATGAAATAGCAAGGTTTGGACAATGCAGATTTTTATACTTATGGAGTATATAAAAACTTAGTAGCTTTATATAATAAATTTTAGGAGAGAAGCCAGAGCTACAAATTACCTTTTCATTAAAAAAGTGCTGTAGTTAAACTTTAGAATTATAGTTTTTTAATACTATAAGTACATACTTTGAATAAGTGATTAACAAATTTAGTGTTTGTAAATTACTGATCTAATCAACTAGACTACCTAAGCATTCCCCTTTATCTGCTCTCAAATGAATCAGCTTTCTCTTTTTAGAATAGGTACTTTTATAAAATAAACTAAAAAGGTAAATTTAATTTAGATTGCTTGGAAAAGCCCAACTATAGGGGTTAATTCCTTGACCTATGGAAGAATCCCTCCTGAAACCCCTCACTTAAATAATAGTATTAACTAATGATCTAGTTGATCAAAATAAAGATTAAGTCACAACTGACACAATCAACAATCAAAGAGGTTTTTTGTTAATCTTAAGTGTTTTTTATAGCTTCAAAGGCATAAAATTCTTGATTATTAAAGCTCTTATATAACCCTAGACACCAAAATAATTTTAACAGCCAGTCAGTATGATGCCAAAGGACCTGCAAATATATATACCAGTCTAGATGACTATGCACATAATGGCACAAACAACACCTTTGAGTTAACTCCTTTTCAACTCGTGGTTAACTGCAGATTATAGGATAGTTAATAATACCCTGTCCAAAGGAAGTTTTCCATTAATACAGCTTGGGATGTCAATATTACCAAATTAGGAATTGAATTAATTTTTAAGCTCCATATATCAAGACTATCAAGGTATTCAAGCTGATGCAACAGTCAAGAGGCTCACAAGAACACCAGGAGCAAACAGAGAAGCAGCCACGTGGTCACAAGCAGGCCAGAGCTCTATATAATTTAAACAAGAAGCCAAGAAGATCCCAGAGGATCAGACTTTGGACTACTATGGGCCTTTAACCAAGCAGCAAATGTATAATCACATTAAGAAAAACCATTATTTGATATATATCAGTCTTATTTTAACCACTCAAAAATTTTGAAATTACTATATATACTTTTTATGGTCATATCAATAAAGTAACGTCTTTCACAGAATATGCATTTATTATTGTTGTTTTTTTTGGTGGCAATAACGTAAATATAGTTATAAAAAGGTTTGTACTTAGCCTTCCTGGTGTCAGCAGAATTTGAGAGAGTTCTGGTGCGCTTTGGAGTAGCCTCATTATGTACAATTCCATGGCTTCAACATGGTTGGACATGATTGAAACCACAAGAAAAAGTCCTATGTATGCAACAAATAGACCCTCAAATTAGCCTATTGGTGCACCCTTGAGTCAAAAAATAACTTATAGTTAGTGGATCAACCCTTAACATCAGCACACCATGAGTGAGCAGGTCACTTAGGCAATATCAGATATATCTAGTTGTCATTCTATTATCTTACACACCCTAGAAGGAAATCTAAGACTTATTAACTCAATATAATAGGAAAATGCCATTTAGAAAAAATGGTTGATTATATCAATCTTTAATAACTAATTTCAATATATGATGATCTAAAATGAGTGATCTATCTTATATAAAAATGCTATATGATTTCATACTTTAATAAAGCATATGTTTCCCAAATATTTACTTTACATAAATATAAATTGCATCATAATTTAACTATCTTTATACAAAAATAGTTGCTAGATACATCCATACAAGATCAATAGTTATTTAACTTGCAAATATGCAAAAAGAAATGAAAATCACATTGTTTTATATACTACAATCCATTTTTTACTTATGTCACTTTTAGGCCAAATTTTAGTGTAGAGTTTAGTTTAAAACACTTTGCCATTAACTATCCCATTGCTACAACTTCAGGTACATAGCCTGATTCTCCTCCTTGTTTAGTAATGCTCCACCTCCTAATGCTTTTTGGCCGCCGCTGAAGCGTGCCTGGGTTGGATCAACTATCCCCTCCAAATCTTATGGTTGCTTCATCCTAGTTTAGGACCTAGCCCTCCACCTCACATGTTCCCAAGCAGTGCCCTGCAGCTTCCTGGTTCTCCCCATAGCCAAATGTAATTTTGGCCTATAGGCGAAATATGGAATCTCTTCCCTTATGTCAATGTGATCAATATCAATATGGAGCAGTTAGTGATACAACATTCCAGATTATAATATCCTACCCATAAAATGAGTACTTTGATCTTGGTTTTACATGTTAAAGACAATGTCACTGTTTCTGTGACTGTACCCCTGGTCTTCAAGGGAACCTCCCTCTCCACAACCTACACATGCTTGCCTAAAGATCCCACTATCACATTCCAATTTAAGGGATTTCTCACCTACCTTCTACTAACATTCTCCATAAAGAGCTAGTACACAGTTTTGCTGAATATGGATCTGACCTCATCCTGCAATATGTGGTCCCATGTAAGACCTGGGGAACGTCCCCTGGCCATTGATTGACCCTTTTCCCATTCCTGAGTAAGAAGGTATCAAAGAGGGTGACTGTACCCCTGTTACCCAGGGTGACCTCGCCCACATGGTAGATGAGTGCTGGGTAACAGCTCTTCCACTTTGAATTTCTCCCCCAGTGCCCACATTCACCTCAGCAGAACTGGTACAGTTAATTGGGGAAGATTTGTGCTGAGATCGCTGAAATGAAATCAATTGATTCAAAATTGAGTGGGAGTCAGCCTGATAGTCAGATTCCATGTAGTCGGAAAAGGATGATGACTGCCCCATTGGCTGGAATGGCTGATAGTTTTGATTCAGCTAACGCTATGATTGAAAGTTTACACCCCCTTGAAATCGTCGGGATCATCCCTGATGGATGGGTAACAGCATCAGACACCATCTTGATGAGGGTTCAAAGCTCCCTGCTGGCAAATTGGCCATTGCGCCTGATTCAACGCCTCTGACCAAATGAATGGCCCAGTGACTGGGCATGGGCGGGTTGGGCGTCCTGAACCTGTTCCCAACCAAATGGGCCTGCCCCTACATGGGGTGGCCTTGGGTGATTCCCGCTGCTCGTTGGGTCAAACGCTGTTATGCTAACCATTGGAAACATATCCAAGCCTCATTTCAAATGTTCAAGATCAAACTGACAGCAACTCATCCTGCCACCAAATTCTTTAATGTCAGTTCCCAGTTAAATTATATGTTTCCCATTCCTGAACAATTTGCCAGTTAGGTTGAACTTGTGAGACCCGATCTGGCTTGTTTTCCCTCTAAATTGACCACTATTTAATCAGTCACATCACACTGAGAAAATTGTTGGTCAACTTTTCTTTCCTAACTTTTCCATTAAAAAACTTTCCTAAAAATTAAGTTTTTTTGTGTTGATAAATAAACTGCCTTTTCCACCAACCCTCACACTCCCCTTGGGGTTAATGGCCATACTCATCTGGTATTGTATTATGTGCCTGTATGAGATTCTGGCTCACTGCCAGTTATTGGGGAAATACCTTTCCAGTTCCATATCTGTCATACTAGCAGCAGTGCCTTTGGCATTATGGTTTGCTGTTTGGGTGCTTTGGCACCTAGTCTGGCAGGCTGGTCTAATTCTTACTTGCTTTTTGCTTGGCATAAACAATTAACCATTAATTTTTACCATTTCCACATTTTTCATAGATATTGGCGCAGCAATGGCCCCTCCTTTTCAACTGAACCAGGTTGTGAAGAAGATTTTCACTTTCCACAATAGTCCAGTTCCACTCAAAGCTTCAAACCCATACCCCATAGTTGCCGCAGCTATTTTGCCCATGTCAGTAGGTTCTGACACTCTGACTAGCAACGAACTTACTCCCCTATGAACCTAGTAGTTTCCCCTAACTTCACTACCATCTCTTTGGTATCATTGGATTCATCCACAACTACCAATAAAGAGAACTTCGCTTACTTCTTATTACCCATGAAGATTACTGTTGGGTCCCATCACGTCTCCTTTGAGGCCCTGGTGGACACTAGAGTTGTGGATAATTTTATGAGTATAGAACTGGCCCAACAATTGGAACTTGACCTGGATGCAGGTCCTTTGGTGATGGTTGCATCGTCAGCCTCCCAAACCTTATAACTGGTTCACTGATCAGTCACATTTTCAATACACCAGTTCAGCTTCTGTGACTGCTTTTCTGCTATGCCAAACTTGGTGTTTCAGGTGATCTTAGTAGTGGGATGGTGGCGCCAGCAACATGTCAAGATCCACCTGGAGTCTAACATGCTGTCGTTCATTAATGATCAACTGGAGGGTGAATTCCCCCTAATTAACACTCTTAAGAAAGCTCAAGGTCACAGTTCTATCACATCTCTCATCTCTCCTTCAGGAATACTGTCTGATTTTCCAGAAAGTTTAATGTTATATCAAAGCATTTTTGATTCTAAAAAAGGCAGATCGTCTGCCTCCTCAAACTAGATTTGACTGTGGATTTTGTACAACAGTGGAGTTGGTGAATATCAACTGCCCATTGTATCCTCACACAGCAGAGGAGGTGGTGGCGCTCAACACTTGGTTGGACAATATGCTGAAAAAAGGGTGGCTGTTTAAGGAGACATTGCCAGTCACGTCTCCCATCATCTTTGCTAAAAAGCCAATGGTTCCCTTCGCCCCTGCGTGGACTATGGACACTTAGATAAAATCACAGTTTCCAATCCCTACCCTCTGCCTTTAGAGCAGATGATAAGCCAAGCAATTGCCAAATCTCAGGTGTTTTCCAAGCTGGATCTCGTTAATGCATTTAACCAGATTCAGGTAATGAAAGGGCAAGAATGGTTAACCACAATCTGGATTAAGCGAGGCATTTTCCAATTATGCGTAATGCCCTTTGGGCTGAAGAATGCTCCCACTACATTTTAACACATGATGGACAATGTACTGGGTGACCTCCAGTTTACTTGCGCAGTTGCATACATTGTTGACATTCTGGTTCACTCCCCAGCTCCCAAACAACATGCTACTGACTTGGAAGCAGTTGTGGCCGCCTTGCATATGGAAGGCTTGTTTGTCAAGCCTTCCAAGTGTGAGTTCTATAAAGAGGAGGTTACCTTCCTTGGGAACCTCATCCTTAAAAATGGTTACACAATCACTCCCAATAAGTTGGATGCTATCCGGGAATGGCCAACCCTGAAACCCAGAAACAACTACGGAGTTTCTTAGGAACCATCATTTCCTTAAAAAATTTTCTCCAGCACTTTCCCAGCTTGCTTCCCCACTCCACCCCCTTACAGGGAAAAATGTACCATTTCGCTAGATGCCCGAATACCAACAGGCGTTTGAATTGATTAAAGAGGTGTTCATGTCCTCTCCCATTTTGAAACATGCTGATCCCACCAAGCCATATATTGTTGCATGCGACGCCTTATCTGTAGCTGTGGGGGTGGTGTTGCTCTAGGAGCACAATGTCTTGGAAAATTGGTCACCTAACTTTCCCAAAAGCTCACCTCTATAAAGCAGTCCTGGGCATTTATGACAAGGAGTTGGCAGTTGTTGCATGGGCATTAACTCATTGGAGGTATCTGTTACAGGGTGCTCAACATGAGTTAACGGTCCATATTTACCACCAGGCTCTCTTGTAATTCTGTAAACCCTAAAAAATTGGTGCTTTGGCAAGCCCAAACCTATCAGGACTTGTGTAGTTTTAATTTCAAATATAAATTTGTAAAAGGGGCGCTCAATGTACTTCCCAATTTTATCAGCCGCAGCCCTGCCCACTGTTCTGCAGATCTGGAGGAAGTGGATCTCATTACTGTGATCCCTGCTGCCCAAATCCTGTCGATTGTCCCCCCTGTAATTTCTTCTGTCACTCTGGCCCCAATGCTTCATTAGTTGCTCAGGTCTTAGCCAGTCAAATGGCCTGCCCTGAGGGCTTGGAGCTGGTCAAGCAGTTATCTCACCAGAATCATAAACACTCCCTATACTCATTGGAGGAGGTCCTTATTTATTTTTGGTCACAGGTTTAGGTTCCCCTCTCCTTCATAACTGAGGTATTCCGCACACATCACAATCACCCACAGTCAGTCATCCTGGTAGTAAGAAATGCATTGACTTGATCAAACGGACCTACAATTTGGTGGGTTTGACAAAAGAAGTTCCAGTCTGGATCACTGATTGCATTACTTGTGCTCAGGCTAAGTCAGAATGCTCTGGTAGAAATGGGCTTTTACACCCCTTACAGCAAATGGAGGGTCTATGGACATCGGTGTCCATGGACTTTATCATTGAACTCCCCTGTTCTAATGGGTTCACAGTGGTGATGGTGGTGGTGGATCGTTTCACTAAATTTTCCCTCTTTATTCCTTGCAATTCCACGATTACGTTGGAGGAGACCGCCTGCCTTTTTGTATGACACATGTTCTTGATGTTTGGTCTCCCACAGGAGATCATCAGTGACTGGGGTTCATAGTTCACGGTGCAGTTTTGGAGTGAACTCCTATCTATCCTAAAAATATCCCCCTGCCGTCCACAGCATACCATCCCAAGTCTGATGGACAGAATGAGCGAGTTAACCAAGTCCTCAAGCAGTACCTGAGTTGCTATGCTGCGGCTGCACAGGACACCTGGGCCAACAACCTTCCCATCACTCAATTTGCTTATAACAATGGAACAAATTCATCTATGGGTCTTCGCCCTATGAAGCGACGTTGGGTTATAATCCTTCATTTTTGATTGGACCTTGCTTGTGGCCTGAGGTCCAAGCTTTCATGGATCATGCTGCACATATTAGGTCAACTCAATCCTTGGTGTGGGAACACCTCACCAAAGCTATTGATGACTACAAGCAGTTTGTGGACTGTAAGCGGCTCCCAGGTCACGATATAACAGTGTGCTCCTATGTTATGCTCAATACCCACCATTTACAAATCCAAGCTCCTTCCCATAAATTTGCAAGTAAGCGTTCAGACCCACATTTAGTGGAAGAGGTCTTAGGTAATGGTGCGTTCCAAGTGAAGCTTCCAGCTCACTGGAAACAGCATCCTGTCTTCCACGTTTCCCAGCTGTTGCCTTATAAGGGTACAGTTCCCATGAAACCTGAACTGATTATCATCAAGGATGTGGAAGAGGCTTGGGTGGAGAATATTCTGGCATCTTGCAAGTCCCGATGGTCCATTCAATATCTCATGGCTTGGAAAGGTTATCCATCCTATGAGAACAGTTAGGTCAAGGCGCGTGATTGTGCAAATTGTATGGAACTGGTCAAATCGTTTCACAAATCCCACCCCAATGCTCCTAGCCCTCCCCAAAAGCCGCAATGGTAATGGTGATCAAAATTACCCAAGGCGCACAAAAATGTGGCCCTCATACAGTTCCCCGGTGGTGGCACCCTTCCTTTGGAAAAAGGAAAGGGTAATGTAAGTCCCAGGGAATGTCCCCTGGCCATTGATTAGGCCCTTTTCCTGTTCCCAAGTAAGAAGGTATTGAAGAGGATGGCTGTACCCCTCATTACCCAGGGTGAACTCTCCCACGTGGTAGATGAGCGCTGGGTAACAGCTCTTCTGCTTTGAATTCCTCCCTGGTGCCCACACTCACCTCGGCAGAACTGGTACAGTTAATTGGGGAAATTTATGCTGAGATCGCTGAAATGAAATTGATTGACCCAAAATTTAGTGGGAGTCAGCCTGATAGTTGGATTCCTTTAGTCAGAAAAGGATGATGACTGCCCCATTGGCTATAATGTCTGATGGTTTTGATTTGGCTAACGCTATGTTCAAAAAAATTAATCCCCCCAAATTGCTGGAATCATCCCTGATGGGCGGGTAACAGCATCAGACACCATTGACCTGAGTTTGAAGCTCCCTGCTGGAAAATCGGCTGTTGCACCCAATACAACGCCTCTGACCAAATGAACAGCCCAGCGACCTGGCATGGGCGGGTTGGGCGTCCTGAACCCGTTCCCAACCAAATGGGCCTGCCCCTACATGAGGGTGGCCTTAGGTAAATCCCGCTTCTTGTCAGGTCAAACGCTGTCATGCTAACCATTGGAAATTTATCCAAGCCTCGGTTCAAATGTTCAAGGTCAAACTGACAGCAACTCAGCCTGCCGCTGAATTCTTTGATGTTGATTCCCAATTAAATATTTTGTTCCCCATTCCTGAAAAATTAGCTGGTTAGATCAAACTTGCGGGACCTAATCTTGGCTTATTTCCCCTCTAAATACACCACTATTTAATCAGTCACATCACACTGAGAAAATTGTTGGTCAACTTTTTCTTTCCTAAATTTTCCATTAAAAACCTTTCCTAAAAATTAAGTTTTTTGTGTTGATAAATAAACTGCCTTTTCCACCAACCCTCACACTCCCTTTGGGGTTAATGGCCGTAATCATCTGGTATTATATTATGTGCCTGTATGAGATTCTAGCTCACTGGCAGTTACTGGGGAAATACCTTTCCAGTTCCATATCTGTCATACTAGCAGCAGTGCCTTTGGCATTCTGGTTTGCCGTTCAGGTGCTTTGACACCTAGGCTGGCAGGCTGGTCTAATTCTTACTTGCTGTTTGACTGACACCCCGATGGGGTCACCCAACTGCATGGCCTCAAGCCTAAGCAATATTCTTTCTCATTTCCAATGATTCCTCTTGTGAGTCCCCTTTTTCACTGTCTGCTATGCCCCAAGCCATCCTTTCTATGCCCACGTGGATGGTGGGCAGGATATACCTATTTTTTTGAGTTGGATCGCTTAAAACGCAAGTTCCACTCCTTGTTGTCTCCACAAAATCTGCACCCACCAGTGAATGCTTTATCACTGACTTGCAAAAATTTATCCTAACTAGATCACTTGAAGAATATGGCTGCTACTGCTCTCAATTCAGCCAATCAGGTTATCCTACAGTTACAACCTAAAACCACCCCAGTCTTTTTGGGAGAACGCTTGGTCCCCACATTTTCTCTAATCTCAGCTAACACTAACACCCATGACCAATATTATGTCTCCACACCAAATAAATCTAACAAAAAATCCTGGGCTCAATTGCCAAGTTTACCATTTGTTAATCCCATATTGCCCATGGCTGACCCAATTACTTTTTAGATCTTTTAGCATAATCTTTATACTTAATTATATTCTCTACTAATATTTGAAATATCAGCCCAGAATAATTTCAAAGTGACCATCATCTCTCTATAACTGTAGTTTTATCAACTGAATGTCGCCCCCTTCACAAAACAGTCACAGATCCTGACATAGGATGGTATATGGTTGTTTCTCACCAAATTACCTTCTATTTTTCTCTGTGTCACTAAGCACGAGATCCTCAGTCTCCACCAGAAAGCTAATAAGGCTATATGTGCTATTCTTGTAAAGGAATAACTCAATATTTATATTACTTGCACCAATATTGTAGGCTTTGTCTTAAACCCATCATCATCTATAAAATAAACATGGCCTCATAGAGTACATTAAATCCTTCTTTGTGGACCGCCTAATACTAACCATCCATCGTTAATCAACATCAGACCTCTCCCCATGGATGCCCCACAGTCTTGCTCTCCAACTTGACTTAACAGTTTATGTTAAAGCTGCTGAGAAAGCACCTTATAAACCCTCGACCCTCTCCACCATGGAGAAGTGGTACACCAGTCCCTACCTGGTTGGAAATTTAATTAAATTTTTTTTATTTCACTTCCTTTCATTTTGTTTTGTTTTGTTTTGTTTCGTTTTGTTTTTTAATTGAATTTGATTTTTTATTAATTTAATTTGGTAAATCTTAAGCAGTTTTTTATCCTAAAGTTGGACAACCTCATATAAGTTAAGCATTTTTTATAAATTACAATTATTATAAAAAAGTGTATACCTACTATAATATTTACCTAATCAGGTACTAGAGTAGTTTTATACACTTATAGTATAAACTGTAAGTCTTGTAAATCACCACAATCTTTAAATGATGAGGGTAAAATGAATATTATCAGCATCTATTCTCCAGAATGGCGCGAATTCTCTCAGGATCAGGTCAATGAAATGTTCAATTGTCCTCTGATGGGGTTGAGCCTTCCAGAATTGAATATATCATTGACAAATGAGCCCTTTCCTCTAACCGGGAAAATTAATAAAAGAGATTCAGGAATTTTCTGGGATGAGACTCCAATTTGATGACAGAAGTTATTATCTGGACGCCCTCCCACAATGGTAGTCAGACAATGCTGAAGCCAACCAAGAGAAAGGCCACCACTTGACCCTAGTACTGGATGAGAAGCAGAAATGCTGAGTAATTGAGTTTTGAGCGCTTTATCCATCACAAAAAACCTACTCACCCTATAAAAAAAAAGATTTATACAACAAAGAATACTGTTTATTTTCTTAACAAAGTTATACCTATTTTTCTTTGCAGAGTTACAATATTTTGGTATCATAACCCAGGATAGTGCATAGTACCAGACCCTGAAAAGTTAAAAGTACTACTCATTCGCCTCTTTCAAGAAACCTGAAGAACCAAGCCATGCCAAAGAACATTTCCAGCTTCCATTCCTACTGCTCCAGACAACATTATTTCTTAAAATTCATGTTTACTTGAAAAAGCAAAAACTTTGTGCTCACTACAAGAGGACCCTGAGCTATACCCAGTGAAAGCTTTGATCATAAAACGTGGAATAAAACACTAATAACGGATCTCCTCTTCCATATGGGGAGAGGAGCATTACTTAGTGGGTTATACTTCACAATATTAGGTATAACTAATTCAACCTGAAAGCCTAGAATTCTTAGATACCTTTACATTCAGCCTTCCCATGCTGTTGGAATTCAAGGTATTTTGATGCTCATTGGTGCTTTGCACCCTAGATTTCACAATTATTTTTCAGGAGAAGTTACACTCTCTACTACTGGGATAAATTTTTTTAGAGGGTGATCTGATCACTTATATTTAATTTTATGGAATGATTGATAATAATAAAAGGTGGGTTTTTATAAGATTATTATTGGTATTATCCTTTGGGTCAAGTGTGGGATCTACCAATGGATGCCACAAATATATTATCAAAGTGAGAATCTAACTTTTTTAATAAAAGTATTACAAATGCTTTATTAAAGTTTTTATGTTTTTTATTGTTTTAAGCTGTCAAAACCAATAAAGGTCCTTTCTTCAATACTAGTATTTCCTATTTAAACTAGTTTGATTTTGAGACCATGGGTATTTGAGGCAAAAGTATATAAAGCTGAGTCATCTAAATTAGGAAATATAGGCTTTCAGCCTATCAGATCAAAGATAAATATTTTGAGGCAAAACTGACTCATGTGGTAACAATTTGATGAATTGTATCCAATCACCAGAAAGTAAAATCTTCTCACCTCAGTGGTGGTCAGACTTTTGTGGTAATGATTAGTTAATTTTTACCCTATCATTGTTGAGTAAAATCTTCTCACCTTGGAAGGGTTCAGATCCGAGTAGTAATGATTTGTTAATTCTCACCCAATCATTGATGGGTAAAATCTTCTCACCTCACGGAGGTTCAGATACATGCAATATTGAACACCTCAAATTCAGCTGAGAAGTTGAAGTAATCCTATTATTAGTTATTACCTTTTTTGCTGATGTTTGTTATAAACCATATTTTTCAATAGTTAGGATTCCACCAAGAATCAGCCAAGGTCTTTTTGCCGTTGGTTCTCATTTGATTGATAACCACAATATTATTTGATGATTGGGCAGGAGATGGGCCAATCATGGTAGCAGATTCAGGAGCCCTAATACCTCCAACATTCTTTTTCTTGAGTTGAGAAGGAGAATGTCCGACATCAAGAAGCGAACTCTATTAATAATTGATGCTTAGTATTTAAAATGTATCAAAGCTCAAAGTGAGTTAGATGGGAAAGTCAGTATAAACTGGGTGCATCCAAATTTTGTAATATGGGCTTTTGACCTATCAGAGCTCTCAAAAATTGCCTTGCTTGGACGGAATGGCTGAAGGGGGGTTGGTAGCAGATAGGACTAGTCCATTAGGTAAAGCTTTAATATATTTAACCCAATCAATGGGTGGGAAAATATTTGCACCTTGTGGGACCCCCTCCAACCCTATAAAAGGGAGTGGTCTTCGCTTAGGTGTTTGAATTAAACTGGAAGTGAGCTGGGGAGGAACTTCAGACAGACTCCCCTGATTCTGCCACATTATCAGTGCAATCTGACTTCCTAACTCATGCTATTTGCCTGAGAAGAATTAATAAAAGCGTTACCCCAAATTAAATGTTCCATTAAGAATCAACCAGGGTCTTTTGGCTGATATTTTCATTACATACCTCCAAAACGCTCTTCTCACGATATCAGACTTGTAATTGTCTGACGTTATCCCCTTCAATAGTGGTAGGGGTGAATAAAGGCGTAAGAACTGACCATGAACCCAGTTGATGGTACTCCAGAAGAAAGGGATTTGATGGAGTATTAATCACCTCGCTTATATGTGACTACAAAAGGTCCCTCCTAGATAGATCCAAGCTTCTCACTCCTATGGTTATCTTATTGTGGTAATACAGTACTAATTCTGATACTTATAAGGAGGAAAGAGGGACCTGGCTCTCATTAGCTGCTTGGGCTTCTTTAGTGACAGTCTTTGCCAATTTAGTCATAGCCTCTGCTTGTAGTTGGATGATGTGCCGGGCTAACTTTTTCATAGTTTGTTCAGGGTCAGTCCTGTCAGAGAAAAAATATTTGGCTAATAAAGCCTGCAACCAAGTTTCTGCACCCATACAACAAATGGAATGGGGACATTTTGAGGATACAATGGTAACTAATGCGATAGGCCATGAGCACGCTGGGTAGGTAGAGATCCCAATGAAGAGGGTCCGAATTGGCCATTTTTTGAGGTATAGAGACCCAGATTAATTTACTCTTTCTACAGACCCATTTGTGGATGGATTGTAGGGGGCCAAGAAGAGTTGTTGTGTTCTCATAGAAGGGGCGAGGAGCTTTACCACTCTGGAGGTGAAGTTTTTCCCATTGTCACAAAGGAGGACTTGGGGGCATACATGTCGCTTGAAGATTTTCTGATGTAAAAAGGTAGCAGTGGCTTTAGGAGTCTGAGAGGGAAGAGAAATAGTTTCAACTTATTTGGTGAAATAATCATTTACGACCAAGATATAACAATTTCCACCAATGGTCTGCGGTAGAGGCCCTACGACGTCCAAACTTATAGTGTGGAAGGGTTGTTGGGGCGTAGTTAGTCAATACTGATACAGGATATTATAGCCAAATTGCTTTTTATAGGTAAGACAAGCATCCAGGACTTTAATTGTGATCTACATGATGCTCTTCTAGTAATAGCGTTTTCTAACCCATTTATAGGTCTTTTGCACTCCGCCATACCCCAAGATAGTATAAGACTCCAGGATCACAGGTACTTGTTCTGATGGCTAGAGATAGGACAACCAGTTTACTCCTACTTTCTTGTATAACTTCCCACTTTCCACCTTGGTGTTGCAGGAGTGCCGAGCTAGCATCTTCTGTACTGGTACATCCTCATAATCCCACGCATCAGGAGTCATGAGGAGGTCATGTAACCTCTCAGCTTCACTATTGTCTAAGTGAAGAACAGGCAGCCGCGTCAACTCATCTACATTCATATGGCGATTTACTGTCCGGTGTTCAATGAGCATGTTGTAGTTCTTGATCTTCAGAGCTCAGCGAGACAGCCGTCCAGTGAGGTACTTCATATTTTGCAACCACTTCAAAGAGGCGTGGTCAGTAACCACTTTAGATGACGTCCCATATAAGAAGGGGCGGTAGTACTTCACAGCAAGCAAGACGGCCAGGCACTCCTTCTCAGTGAAGCTGTAGTTGCGTTCAGCTTTTGAAAGCATTTTGCTGAAGTAGGACACAGGGTGATCAACCCCATTCTCATCCAATTGATCTAATATAGCCCCAATGGTGTAGTCAGAGGCATCTGTGAACAACATGAAGGTCATGGCTTAGTCAAGATGATGGAGTATTGGTCGTTGCTGCAATAACTCCTTCAGGGTCACAAACGCGGCTTTTTGTTCAGTAACCCAATGGAATGGAGTGTTTTAAGCCAAGAGATGTATGAGGGGCTCACTGAGCTGGGCAAACTTGAGGATGAATTGATGGTATTATCCCATCATGCCCAAGAATACCTGTATGTTGCAAAGGTTTTTGGGCGCAGGATTTTTAAATATCGCTTTAACCTTGTCTTGGAGTGGTTGAATCCCATCTTGAGAGATAGCGTCCCAAGGAAATCCAACTTATTTTAGAGAAAAGTACATTTGGAGGTCTTCAGCTTGAAGTTAGATGCCCACAACCATTAAAATATTTCTTTTAGGTGTGTAGGGTGCTCGTTGAAGGCCTTGGAGAAAACTGCGATGCCATCAAGATAGACAATCACACAGCTCAGCTTGAAATCCTGAATAATATGATCCATCGTCAGCTGGAAAGTGGCAGGCGCATTGCATAACCCCTGGAGTAACTAAGTGTTTTAAAATATGCGCTCGCTACAGTTAAGGGCGAACTTCTCCTGATCCTGTGAAGAAAGGTCCATCTGCCAATACCCACTAGCCAATTCCATGGCAGAAAAGAACTTGGACCCAGAGATTTGGGCCAGAGCGTCGTTAATACAAGAATAAGGTAGCTATCCATCTTGGTGAGGTTGTTATGTTTATGGTAATCCAAAACTACACAATGACCTCTGTTTTTCTTCTTTATAAGTAGAAGAGGGGACGACCAAGGAATTTGAATGGCACCAGCAACCCATCATTCAGCAGCTGTTTGAGCTCCATCCACATCTGTAGCTCCTCGACTTTTGATTTGTGGTAAGGCTTGTGTTAAAAAATTGGCATTATCTTGGAGATACGCTGAAGGGGTTTTTGAACAGGGTTGAGCCCAATGAGCAATAAGGCTGATGATATGATGATCGTTGTCCTCAAAATAATGTAATTAATTTTAATAAACGTGGAGCAATTTCCCCAAAACGCTCTTTTATTTAACTTAATATATACAGCAGATTCTCTGTTTCGCTCGCTCTAACCTACTAACAATCTCCTCTTCCAATTTACTCATCTCGTTGATATCACAGCGACTTCAGTCAATACCAACCATTTTGCTTAGTAATTTGTTCCACCGCATCTCATTGGTTCCAGCAGAGATTACTATGTATTAAATTCATGATCACCTTAATTTGAGGTAATACACTCACTATCTATCATACGTCAACATCTCAATATTTGTCATTTTGTCAACATTATCATATCACCTGATTTGGAGGCATTACAATATTACTTTTCAACCAAATATTGCCTCATCCTAAGGTGCTCAAATAATTATAACTCATAATCAGACTTAGTGGCTTTCCATTCCACCGTAATAACTTAGGGTTTATCATCCAGTCATATCAGAACTGCAACATTACCCCCTGACTGGATGATAAGGCTCCTATTGCTTATATGCCCAAGGAACTTTGTGTGCACTCAGTTTATGATTCATCCACTTGCGGAGTCCTTGTTAGTATATGCATCCACACCTGTTTTCTCAATTATTCTGAACAGGCCAATCCAGATACTGGCCAACTTGTGTTTCCCGCCCAAACCCGTGCTGGTCATGAAACAAAACCATATCCCCATCTTTGAACTGAGCTAGGCTACTATACTGCACTTGATTGACAGCCTGATTACTAATCTTCTTGGCTAAGCTGCACGAGTACAATTCATTTTGCAGCTTGATCAGAATGTCCACTAGGTTAGTCAAATAGTGGTGGTGATCCATTCCGCCAGTATCTTCTTCACAAGCATAAAGCAGTGCCAGAAGAGCATGGTATCATCCATACAATAATTGAAAAGGACTTTCCCTATGGCGGAATGATAGCTGATGTTGTATGCAAAAATAGCAGTGGAAATGAGGGGACTACAATCAGAAGGTTAATCCGTCACCAAATTCGGAGTATGTTCACTAAGGTCCTGTTAACTTGCTCAACCATCCCGTTAGATTCTGGATAATACAGGGTCTTCAAAACCCCATGAATGGCCATAAGTTCGTTGAGCTTGGGTAAAATGTGGGAGGTGAAGTTAATTCCGTCATCAGTAAGGATGAACTTGGGACATACATGTCATTGAATTAAACATTTTATTACAAACTTAGCCATCATCGCCCCCAAATTGCATATTGCCCATGCCTCAACCCACCTGGTTAGGTGGTTGATCGCCACCAGAATGTACTTGGACTGGTTAGCTCCCATGGAAGAGGACCAAAAACATCAAGAAAAACTGTGTGCCAGCAAAGTGCAGTTTCAACAACTGGTACAAGCTCTTTTGACAGAACAGCTTTTCCATTTGTCATTGGTGGCAGCAGGAGATAGTTTCAAGCAAATTGAAGTTCATGATTTCCCAGTAATACCAAGGTTGCAACAATTTCATTGTCTTGCGCACGCCACATGTCCAACTTCCCTATGTGCACTTATAACAATACTAGGCCTTACTGAGGGTCACAGGAAGTTCACCGTGGATCTGCCAATCCGCTTGTACAACTCACCATACCGTTGAAAAGGTATTAGCTCTCATTTCATTTAATGCTTTTATGACTTTGGGAAGTTCATAGTCATATGTCCTGCTGAGCATTTTATCATACATAATATCACTGAGATACGCCGTAATGGTAATGGTTGGCAATCTTGCAAGCAATCAGCATTCTGGTGTTTTGCACCAAGTTGGTGAAGGATCTCAAAGTTGTAAGCATGCAGTTTGAGGTCCCATCAAGCTAGGCTCCCTTCAGCTCCTGAGGTTCTGCAACCAGCGTAACAAAGCATGATCCGTTTTGACCTTGAATCTCACTCCATGCAGATATACCCTGAATTGCTTATATGCGTATATCACCGCTAAGCATTCTCACTCAGTCATGATATATTTACACTCATGGCAATTCAGGCTTCGACTGCTTACGCACCTGGATGCTTCTCCCCTCATTGTCTTTTTGAGATAGCACCGTCCCAACGGCGGAAAGGTATGCATCCATCTGGACAATGAATTTTTATCAAAATTTGGGTAGTGGAGCACTGTCGCATTAATTAATGCTTTACAAAGTGTGTTGAAAGAGCATTTTTGGCGTTCCGTCTAATTAAACGCAGCATTTCTCTTTAATAACTCAAACAGCGGATCTCCAATACAACTATAGTTAAATATAAAGCGGTGGTAGTAGCTGACCATCCCTAAAAATACTTGTATATTGCGCTTACTGTTTGGGGTATTCATCTTTCAATTAGCTTCCACCTTGGCTGGTTAGGGCCGCAGCCCAGTTACATCTATCACATATCTGAGGTACTCCAGCTGATCCTTGAAAAAGTGGCATTTATGGGGCTTGACCTTGATGTTGACCTCAGCCAACTGGAGGAGTACCTCCTCCAAATGGGTAAGGTGCTCAGAAAATGTACGGGAGAATACATTGATATTGTCAAAGTATACAAAAAATGTACGACAACTTCAAGTTTCCATGGATAGTGTCCATCACCTGTTGGAATGTAGCCAGGGCATTGCATAGTCCTTGTGGCATATGGGTTGAAAAGCCCTTTTGACATGATAATGGCGCATTTCTCCTGTTACGCCGTGAGTAACTCAATCTGCCAATAGCCAGATATCAAATCCATCACCAAGACTAAAGAGCTCCTCCCAACCAGTCAAAAGCATCATCAATTTACAGCAATGAGTATGAGTCCTTTTTTGTAATACTGTTGAGCTTGCAGTAGTCTATTACTACCCAGTTGGTACTGTAATTCTTTTTAACAATTAGGAAAGGTGAAGACCACAGAATTTTTGACGGTTTAAGCATTCCTTGCTCCAGCAGCTTATTAATTTCCTCAGTGATGAGTTATTACACTGCCCTAGATTGGCGGATTAGCTGTGACCTGATGGGGGATTATCACCCATGTACAGTTGATGTACAATTTTCCACGCGCACCCTAAATTGTGGTCATCAATGGCAAAGATCTCCAGATATATTTTTGAAATATAGTGATAACCTAATCTTTCTGATTTTCTGATAACACCATTAAGTTTTAACATGGTTCAACCGCCATTATGCCGAGCTGCGATTTAATGGGCAGACCAAATTCATCCAGCGACCTGAACATATGAATCTGAATGACCTCTTCAACTTGGTTTAGATGTAAATACGCCAATATGTGTGCCAGCGGATTTGCATTGGTTCTTTCTGAAGATTTGCTACCAAGACCTTGATCACCCCATGTTCTGGGAGTATAATGCCTGGATCCACGAGGGCTCAAGCCATGAGTGCTGATAGGGACCAATGACCTCCACATTGAGCCCATCAGGCACTTCCACCGCTAACTCAGTGTTTATTATTACTTAGTATTTGGAGGAGATGGAGATGGCACCAGCGGCTCTATGCAGTAGCCCTTGATATTCAATTTTTGGGGAAGGGCCCAGGCTTTACTCTAAAATTGATGGTAGCAAACCAGAATCACCCCATTTCTATAAGCGAGATTGATATGTCTCATATGCTCTGAATCCTTTGGCATTCCACTGGAGGTAAAATTATTTGGTATCCGCTGCCCCAAAATCTCAAAGGTCTCTTCCATCAGATCAACGACAGCACCATAGTGTTACACAAAAGAATTTTCAAAAAACAGCTCATAATTACTGTTTGGTAACACTATTGCTGGGGCTACCACAACAATTTGACTTAAACTGCAATTAAAGTGTACTTTACGGTCCCTCAGAGACGGTGTTTCCACTCCAATGTTTCATACACCATAATGTGTTCCACATCAGGTTTTAGTGTCAGCTTTACCGCCAACTTGGTAGAAACTATGTTGACTGGAGCGCCCATATCTATCATAATGCAAACCTGGGCTTTTGCTACAATAATGAAACAGTATGTGCACTCATAATAGGATGATCTCTGACTGATAAAATGTGGAAATTTAACGGATCTCTTTTCCCAGGAAGCTCATAATACCCTCTCCGACTTTAGGGTACTCTTTACCAATAGCATCTACAGTGAGGGCAACGTTTACCCCATTAAAAGAGGCTTATCAGAGGACTGATTCAGCTCATCTGTAGAAATTTGGTCAAACAATTGACAGGCATAAGGCTTTAATTGCAACTGGGGTTGCGCTCATGTCAATACATTCACTCAGCAACTGGCTTCTGATATATGAATGCGTCGTTGTACTGAGGGACTTCTGCTGAATGTTTGTGAATAGGTTCAGGTGGGATTTTTGAGATTGTAATAGCGGAGGTAGAGAGTCCCATCTCTATTCCGATCTGACTTTTCCATGAGAGTAAAAATCCTGCTGTATGTGATGGACCTGACAGGTGGGGCAACCTCATGCCAGGTGCCTCATCTGACCACATTCATAATAATTGACCCCATAGGGCCTGTGTCCTTGATTTTTGTAAGATGGGCTACACCAAAAGTTGGACTAGGGTCAATTGGTGTAAACAGGTCCAACCTGATAGGTGAACTGCTGATGGCAACTCGGTTGAGGTCAAAGCGAGTAGTGATAATAAGGCCATGGATTACTAGATGGACCCTAAACAGGGTGAGGTAACTTTCTCTGAATAAGAAAGTTTGGCAACTGATGCAGTAGGTTTCCGCTCTGTATTGAGCGAAGGAAAGGTAGTGGATAGATGGTGTGAAATGTGAATAACTTTAAGCAAGGGTACATCATCCTCTAAATACAGAGCCATGCCATTTTAAAGCTCATAGTATGGCTTCACTGCGGAGGTCATTGCAATGCACACATCAGATTCAGATAAAGTTCATTCCACAATTAACATGTGAGCTTCTGCCATGAATCGATCAGAAAACATGGCGAGGGTCTCATCACGCTGAAACCCAATGGTCAAGAAGTCTGTCTTCCACTGTAACAACTTTGTAGTACCCCTAAACAACCACAGCACCGTATCCTTCACTTTCTAATATATAACAGAACTGTTTGGAAGGTAGCAAGTAACTTGGTCATTGCTTCTGAGATCTAAGGTTGATATTAACAATTTTACTTTCTTCCAATATGAAGTTCCTTCCGTTGCAAATTCAAAAATCACTTAAAGAGCCCATGAATATTCCCAGCACAATTGAACAAAGGCAGCTTATCACTACAAACCTCCTGAAAAAGCTCATCCTGCCCTTTTGAGCATGGCTTCCAAAGGCAAGTTTGAGTTCCACATATTAACTGGTGCAGCATGTTGTAAGGACCCTCTGTTAAAGCAAGCCTGATGCACCATGATCAATGACTGAAGATTTTTAATTCTTTTATAATTGATCAATAAGCCCCCTATAGTGATCACCACTGTTATAAAATCGGCGTTATCTTGGAGATACGCCAAAGGGGTTTTGTACAGGGTTAAGCCCACTGAGCAATAGGACTGATGATATGATGATCATCATCCTCAAAGCAATGTAATAAAATTTAAAAAATGTGGAGCAATAGCCCCTAAAGACAGTATTTTATTTTAATTAGATATATACAGCGGATTCTTGCTGTTCACTCGCTCTAAACTACTATCAATCCTCCTCTTCCAATCTACTCGTCTCACTGATATCCTAGTAACTATGGTCAATACCAACCAGTTTGCTTAGTATTTAGTTATGCTGCATCTCATTGGTTCCAGCAGAGGTTATTATGTATTAGTTTCATAATCACCTTAATTTGAGGCGATCCACTCACTATCCGTCATATGTTGACATATCATCATTCATCTTTTGTCAAAAATACCTTATTGACTGATTTGGAGGTGCTTAATATTACTTTTAACCCAATATCGCCTCCTCATAAGGCGATTGAATAATAGTAGCTCATAATCAGACTTAGCGGATTCTACCCATTCCGCCATAACAACAGAGTTTATTTTCAAGTCATATCAGAATCGCAACAGCTTGGATTGGATGGGACGAGCATCCCCAACATCAATAGTGTGAGTCCAACCCTTCATGTGCTTATAGTTGGTATTGGAGGTTGAGAATATGTCACTATAGTTCTTAAATTGAGTTTGCACCTTTTTAAGCTCCAAGGGAGTTATTTCCACTGAGATATGAACAGTAGGCAAAGTAAATAATGACTGGTCGATGGATAAACCCATATCTGCCATAGAACCAATACAGTGGACGTTCTTAATGTCCTCAATGGGTATCAGCAGGCCTCTTCCAATCACCTGGTGCTTTTTTATGACCAAATACTTCAAGGTAAGATTCCACAGCAGGAGATTGATGGGTCTCTGATAGGACGGGTCCAATACGCCTGGCAGTACTCTGAGCTCTAAGGGACTTATACCATCAACGCTGGTTAAATGAAATAAGCAGTTGTGGGGATTTGTAAGGTAATCTTCATGTCAACCAAACTTTGTTCACCCGCCTTAATTACTACTTCTTTGATTGAATATAAACTATACCCTTTAGGGCGTCCACTGATTTGGGCAGCTTTTTTTATTCTACCCCGCCGTTATGTAGTGTAATAGTAAGGCTGAAGAGAGATACTCAATGGTGCAAGCGTATTCTTTTTTTATTAAGCTCTTCATTGGTCGGTTTTTAGGGGAATTTGTATCTAAGCAGGGAGAGATAGCCCTGCTTCAAGTTAATAACCCCTTCAAATTTGAGCATAAACTGGGTACCAATGAGTAGATCATAGGTATTGTTGGCCAAGGCAACCGCTGGGGCTGACATGATGAGCTTCCAAAAATGAATGGCAGAGAAGAATAGGCTCTGACGGCGCAAGTGTTGTTTGGCCTTGCAGTCCCAAGCTTTTAAGTGTTGTCAAGGTCAGGGGCCAGCTTTTTCTTTTTAATGAGTTTTGTTGAAACCATGTTCACCGGGAACCCAGTGTCAAGGGTAGCTTTAACCTGCACTCCATTAATGACGACCTCCACTCTGGTTAAAGTTCCACCAAAATTGGGGGAAAGAGCGAGGACTTCCTTAAGACGGAGAGTAGAGGCAAGTTGCTTGTCAGTTTCAGGGTATTTTTCTTAGATAGTTTGCGGGGTATGAACACTCTGACTGGATTGGATCAGTGTGGCAATGAGCTGGTCAGCGTCACTGGCAGTGTCAATAATCTCAAAACCCCTCAACACTTGATGAAGGTAAGTTTGACGTGGGGAACCTAATAATATATTCTCTCCAGGATCAACCTATCAGGTATCTCCACTTCACCGGGGGCTCCTAAAACATAATGTCCAACATCTTCACAACCCCCTTCATAACCGTCATCTGAGGGGTTATCAATGCACATCTGGGAGTCCATTGGTTGTGAGGTACGTTCAGAACTTTCTTTTTTGCAGGAGAGACCCTGGGGCGCTCATCTACCTATTAGCTTTTGGGGGAAACGTAGGAATTATCACGGCTCAATTTTCAACCTTCAAAGTAGGGGGTTTGTGCTACCTTATGGCTACTGGTTTTGGATGAGAGATGACCTGAGGAGCGGGTGATGGCGATAGAGGTAGCGTTATGGAAGGATGGTATGATGGAACCATTTGGAGAGCCTTCCTGGAGAAAGAGAGGAGCAAGGCAAAGGGACGACTGCCTTCACCAACTAATCTTTTGAGTGGAAGATGGAGGGGAACACTGCCCCATCACAGCCAATATCCTCTGGCTATATTTATGACATGAGAAAGCTTTTTGCGATGGCAACTCCGTAAGAGCAGGTTTTCAGGGGAAGACAGCCGTAAAAGAGGCTAAAGCCGTCAGAATAGATGCTTGCCTAAGAGCTCCTTTCATAGGGTCAAGTTCATAGATGTCAGCCGCCTCTAGCAGAGCCTCTTTGATATCCCATACATTTTTAAAGGTTCGCTTAACGGCGGAGATATGCAGAGCTAAGGAGGGATGTGACGCCAAGCCAGCCAAAATGGCAGCAATAGCATCATCTAGAGGTAGCATTTTGGCAAGCAACAGAGTTTGAGATTTACTATATTAGCGCTCAACAAAAGAGGTTATCAATTTTTCTCTTGCAGGCTTAGGCACATAAAAGCCTTTTATTGCCATTGTAAATTCTGTGGGGAGCCAAATTCTCCGATAAGCGTTTGTTTGACCTCCGCCTAGGTGCTAAAGCTGATCATATTGGGAACCATTATTTTTTAAGCCATACGACTCAAGCAGTGAAGGATACATTTGGTTTTTTGACTTTCAGTTGCCCCTTCCATATCAGATTCATAAACAAAGAGGAAGGAGGCAATAATGCCCTCAGCAGGTGTGAACTTGTCTCTGAGAGGTGGTTTGTGAATAGAAGGGGAGGGTCCATAAGGGCCTTGTGAAGAGTGCTGCTCAAACCTTTTTGAGGAGAGACAAAACACTGGCTAGTTGTTGCTCTAAAGCAGCTATCCTTGGTTCTAATAGAGTTGTCATTTTTAGAACATGAAATTTGTGGTGTACAGGGCCCCTAGTAGTGAGCACCACTTGTAGTAATTCAGAGTATTTTGATGCTCGCTGGTGCTATCCACCCTGAATTTCAACAATTATTTTGTAGGAGAAGTTACAATCTCTACTTCAGAGGTAAATATATCTACTGGGTATCTGACCCTTATATTTTAATATAATTAAAAGGTTGATAAAAATAAAAAGTGGACTTTTATAAAATTTTCTATTGATATTGTCCTCGGGGTAAGAAGCAGAACCTTTTAATAAATTAATGCTTAGTATTTAAAATGCATCAAAGCTTGAAGTGATTCAGATGGTTAATTCAGTATAAGTTGGGTGCATTCAAATTAGGTAATATGGGCTTTTGACCTATTGGAGCTCTTAACTCGCCTCGCTTGGACAGAACGACTGATGTAGGGTCAGTAGCAGGTAGGACTTGTCCATTAGGTAAAGATTTAATATATTTAACCCAAACAATGGGCGGGAAAAATATTTGCACCTTGCAAGACCCCCTCCAACCCTATAAAGGGGGTGGTCTCCGCCTAGGTGTGTGAAAACAAGCTGGAAGTGGCCTGGTAAAACCTCAGACAGACTCCCCTGATTCTGCTGCATGGTCAGTGCAAACTGAATGCCCAAACTCGTTCTATTTGCCTGAGAATAATTAATGAAAGAGTTACCCAATACAAGGGGTTCCATCAAGAATTGACCAGGGTCTTTTGGCCAATACTTTCATTTTTCACCACTGAAACTCTTCTCACAATATTGGACTTGTAAACGTCTGACACATGACAAACCCCATTCATTCTACCTCCAAACTGACAGCCTAGCTAAAAGCCTTACTGCAGCTCCTTATTGGGATCCATTTTACTGAAACCTGCTCCACTTATGTGAGCTTCTGCCATCCCCTCCTAAGTGTGAAGGCTCTATGACTCGGCTACCTTACATACCAATAAGTTGATTTGTGGAGTAAGCCCTACCTTCAGTTGTTTGTCCATCTGGTTCTCCACGTTTCCTAAGTTGTAAGGTTACATCATCAAGTAAATACTACGCCAGATGGGTTTAGTCAAGAGACTTAATTCAAATTAGTCAAATTTTAAGAAATCTGCCTATGCGTATTTTCACAATGTTTAGAAACTATTCAGAACAATTGCCGCCTTATTAATAATGCCAGAGGCCAAATCGCCATGATGGACTCTTGGATCTTTAAATATATAGATACCTGCTTTACTCAGCAACTTCAGGGTTAGCCTTTGGGGTACATGACTACATCCACAATGCCACTTGAGAGATCACTACCCAAACCTAAACTTTAGAATCTGTCTTATAACAAGTTTGTGTCATGTAGAAGCCCTGCTTGATCACCTCAGCACTAAAGTGACACCATAAATAAAGGGCCTTGGGGTCCTAAAGGTCCAGATGGTCCCTAATAGTCAAGAGGCCTTAAGGGGTCTGAAGGACAACTAGGCTCCAAAGGGCCCCCTGTCCCCCTGGGTCACTTGCTACTCCAGCTGAAATTCACAAGGACAACCAATATAGCAAAATTCTCAAGATGTTGGAGGACATTCATAAGTAAATTATTTATTGTTTATGGATGTGGAGTTTACCCCAACGGAAAACCCATCAATACTTCCATTACCTTAGGCGCCCTTGACTTTAAAATGGAGAGCATATGAAAGTTCATGAGATTTACTGACAAACGCTTCAATGAGATGAAACACAAATTCATAAATATGGAAGCTCATTTCAGCATTTGCAAGTACAACGTTCTAGACTTGAAATAAAAAATTGATCAGAATGCTGATAACAGCATGCTTGACGGATGATGAAATGAGTTTCAGGATGATTTAGAGAAGAATCAATGACAAATTGACCAGTAAGCAACATAACCTCATGCTGAGTCAGTGTTTACTGAGCCAAGCCAGATTATTAATACCGGCTTTAATGCCCTCTCTAGCAAGTTTGGTAAAAATTAAAGCCTAGCTTAAAGGTTTTATTCATTCAAGGTAAGGAAGCATCAAGTCTTTTTTAAATGCCTTTGAGAGCGCTATGAAAGAAGCCACTAATTACCAAAAGGTCAAGCATAGTCATTCTTGCATATGTGAGGAAGCTTGAGAGATTAAGACCTTTCACTTTTTGGAATCAGACCTGGTATTAATTTAAGTCAGTGCTTAAACGATAATTTGGCTCTTATCAAATCCTTTTGAGTCAAAAACAAGCTTTCTTGGCTATTTTCCTCAATAAAGTAAAAATTCTTCTGACTTTTAATGCTGCTTATATGCTAGTGCGCAACCGCTATTTTCTACCAATAAAATGTCTTTGGAAGACGCAATTACTGCCGTCTTTTATGCGCTTGAATCGTGACCCAAAGTTCAACTTCATATGATAGGAAATAAGCAAACCTTTACTTGCATCCGTGACATTAAGGATGCACTCAACAAGATTCTTGTGTCCATTTACACAAGTTCCCCTTCAGGAATAAACCTCCAACTAGACCCATAGTGCATGCGCTAGAGACCATGAATAAGGAGATACTAATTGCTCTTACTGTAAGGGCTGCTGACACACCAAGGGGGAGTGCTATAAACGTCAGATGTAGAGGCAGAACATGAGCTGTTGAGAATAGAGAGTTCAGCATGAAGGCATAGGCTCTTCATTCTAACACCTTCCCCATCATGCCTCTATTTTAAACTGAAAGCCCCACAGAGGTCAACATTGAAGAATCTTGTAACCACAAGATGAACCCTACCAAATAAGAAACTTTTTTCCAAGCTTATTCTCATGATGAATCACCAATGTTTATCACCAATCTGCCTCAATTTATTAGTTTGGTCACTCAAGTTGTAATTAAGGTTCACAAAATTTTCAAGCTCACCATAACAGATAGCAGTTCTCCAGTGTATGTATTCTCATCAAATTTAATAAAATTTAAGATTGCGCCTGATTTGCCCTAAAAAACAAATATGGTATCACCAGGCCTCAAGGCACCTGCTCCATTTGAGCCTAATCTTTACTTTCCCTCAAGGTTAGCAAAATTACATTAAGCGCTACGGCCATAGCTCTGGACAACAATAGCTATGACTTATTGCTGGGCACCCAATTTCTCCAAGAATATGATGCCATCATCTATTACATGGAAAGATTTTTATCCTTACTTGGTACCCGCATACCCTTAGTGTTTGAGGCATTAAGGACATCATGGAGCGCGTGAAGGAATGTACATGTCTGCTAAAAACTAATAGTTAGATTGATTGGCTCAATTGCCACATCTGAGGCTTGCAAATAAAACTGCCACCTTGCATAGTGGATGGGACGGAAGGGATTCCTGTATATTTGCCTGAGTCCATGGTAATTCCTCCAAGGTCGCAGATAATAGTGAGCACCCAGATTAATGTGAACATAAGCCTGGGAGCCTTCTAAATTATGAAGGGCTGAAAATTCATCTGAGAAGGAGGTCTTAACCTGCCCAGGTATCCTTGACACCACATACACTGGCTCCATTTATGTATTGTTGGATAATCTGACTCCAAAGGCCAAAACATTGGGCCTAGCATGCCAATAGTGTCAAGAGAGTGTCTGTAACTCTCTCGTTCCCAGCAAGGTGATGTGGGATGCAAACCCACACTGCTAGGGAACTATCCATTAAGAGAACGGGAAACAAGGCACTTCAAACAGTGCCTGTGCAAAAGGTACCCAAGGCAAGGGTATAGAGCGTGGCATATAGTATCAGGTAGGCGAGAAACAGCACCACTTTAGTGGACCCCAGAGGGGAGTCCATAATCAAGTGTAACTCGGTGCCAGTAGACTTGGGTGCCTCAATCTGGAGGGGACCTGAGTGGCCCAAGGGAGCACCTGGGATTTTAGTAAATTGTGATAGGAGGAAGTGGCCCACATAGTTGGAGACCTCCTCAAAGAGGTCCGCCACCAAGTTCGCCCAAGGAACCATAAGTAAAATGTAGAATAACAGATAACTTTATTTTTAAGAAAGTCAACCAATGAGGAATGTTGGTCACAAAAAATGTATTTAAAGTGGGTTGAGGGAATTTGGGTTCTGCGGAAGTGTGCCCAAGCCTTGACGTTCCAATAAACAAACGCTTCCATTCATTTTTGTAAAATACACCAAAAGTGCCTTCACTCAAGTGATTGATTGAAGCTACATTTTACCTGATCTCGAGATTTTGTAACTCAAACAGGATTCCAACCCTCGTTCTCCAATTAACCAAATTAAACTGTCTTCTTTCATTATGTAGATCATTCGCTTTAGTGCCTGGGCTGAGATAAGGGGCTGGGCATTTTTTACCCCATTAGTACCAACCTTGGCATGCTTTGCTTGCAACCAGCGTTGGTCTAAGGTGTGTTTCAGGTCAGGAAGAGCCTGAAGTTTCACCTTCTGGGCCTCCTGTCACCCAGCCTTATCTTTGGCATTAGTTCCCACTAATAAGTCATTTAACCATGACAAATAGCCTACCTACTTTAGCACCAATCAATGTCATCAGCTGCGTTTTTTGCTTTAGAAACCTCCGTGACTTTTTTAAAAAGAACCTCCCCTTATAGCTCTATTCACCACCTCAATAGGAAAGATCTTACCACCAAACATAGGGAAAAGGTTGATGAGCTCTTTGAGAAATACTCTGACTTTTTCTCCACGTCCACATATGACTTTGGCAAGATGAAGGGGGTTGTTCATAATGTAGAAATTGGGGAACCCCTACCAATATGCTCATGCTCCTACTGAAAGAGCAAGGTGGAAGAGGCCCATGGCATGACTGAACTCAATGAGCTTCTGACCTCAGGATTGTTGGTACCCTCCTAAAGTCCTAGGGCATCTCCTCTCCTGTTTGTTTGAAAAAAAGTGGAAGTCATTGTATCATCATGGATTATTGTAAGCTAAATGCAGTAACACGAAAAGATAGCTACCCCTCCCGCGGATTGATAGTTACCTCAGCCTCCTAGCAGGGGCCTAATATTTTTGAAATAGATTTTGACAGTGAGTACTGGCAGATTGAGTTGCTCCTGAGGATTAAGCCAAGTGCGCCTTTTACTGCAAATGAAGGGCGATTCAAAATAACTAAAATGCTGCAGGGGCTCTGCAACTCCCCTGCCACCTACCAGTGAGCCATAGATAGACTCCTAGGTATTGAAAATGTCTTGCGTATTAATTTACCTGAATGATATTACCATTTTCTCCAAAACTTCAACGGCCACCTAATGATTTTTTTCAGGATTTTGATTACCTCCAAGGATCTTCCTTGAAGCTCAAACGCTCCAAATGCTCATTCTTCCAACCAGAAATGTAGTTTCTAGGGCACTAGGTTACACAATAAGTGATTCAGCCTTTTCTGGACAAGAATACCACCATAGAAAAAGTGATACCACCTCAAAGCCTTCAGGACATACAAGTGTTCTAGGCATGATAGGATACTACAGGCAAATTATACCCTGGTTTGTTGACCTAGCTGAGCACTTGGTGTATATGCTAAACAAGAATGTACCCTAAAAATGGAATCTGGAATAGGACCAGAGTTTCAATATTCTTAAGGAAACTCTCATCTCTCAGCCTGTTAATCCATCCTAACTTTAACACTTTGTGTTGTTTACAATGTCAGTGACGTCACCATAGGGGCCATCCTAGCCCAACTGGATGAAAACAAGTAGACTAACCCATAGCTTATTTCAACAAAACCCCAAAGAAAATTAAACTGAATTAAACTCACTGGACGTGAATGTTTAGCTGTTTTCTCAATGTCAAGCACTTCTGACCATACATATATGGGAACTATTTCACTATCATCACTGATCACGCTTCCTTAAGTTGGCTCCAACAGATGAAAGATCACAATGGTCATTTGGCCAGGTGGGCCCTCCAGTTTCAGAGCTAGAACTTTTTGCTAGTGATTTGGTGGGCACAACAGATCAAAACGCAAATGAGCTATCTAGGACACCAACCTCACTGTATATTACCTGAGGAAGACCACTTGTATGACACGATTGGCCATCTGGAGCGATGGGAACTGGAACCCCAGGAAACGATAAGGTGTTACGCTCAATGACTCAGAACACCAAGTACAAGATGACATGTATAAAAAAGTAATTGTAAGTGACTTCCCTAACTAGAATCCTCCTCAAGGACTGAAGTTATTCTAGAAGGACACGCCCATGTAGGGCGCAGAGTGGTCAAGAAAACATATGAGTGGTTAATGAAGCAATGCTTCTGGAATTGAATGATTGAAATTTTTCAGAAGGCTTTAGATGCTTTTTTGACGTGAAGAACACAGTATTGGCAGAACCCTTGCTTCCAGCATGAAGTTGATGCCCCATACACGCCATTTAGCATTATTAGCATAGATGTTATAGGGCCCTTTTTTACAGGTCTCCATGGTCATAGTCAAATCATCCTAGCCTTTGACCATCTGACCAAGTGGGTTAAGGCCATCTAAGTACCTGCTGCCACTGCTAAGGCTGCCGCTTTATCCTTGTTTCGCTTTATTTCACTCAACAGGGTGCCACAGAGTTCTGCTATCACACAACAGATTAACTTTCAATTTACAAGTTGTCCTTGAATTAACCTCTCTGTTTAAAACTAACCAACAATTTAATGCACCTTATAACCCTATGACAAATGCTGCAGTTAAGAGAGAAAATGGCACCCTAGTCTCTATTCTGCATAAAATGTCTGCCACAGACCATATGGAAATGGAATAACTATCCGCCATCCATTTTAATAGGCTATTGGATCAGTTACCATCAAGTGATCAAAATGGTCCAATTTCAGGCCTTCTATGGTTTAAAGCCTTGACTGCCTAGCACGTCAAGCCTTTACTAGCTTCAACTCTCCCAACAATGTTAAATTGATGATGTGGGCAATAGCTAAAAATATAATTAGGCTGCAAGTACTAGCCGCTCAACTGATCGTCTTTACCACCAGGTAGCTACTCGGTTGAATGCCAAGCATCTATATTTCTCCTTAATCAACATTGGAGACCTTTTACTATTCTATCATCATCACCCTGATGGTAGCCCATATAAGCGGACAATTCTTGGTCAGGAACCTACCGCGTACTGCATAAAGCTGGCTCCAAATACTCTATTGCTGATGTTGTTAAGGCGCAGTAGTCAACCAAGTACATGCTAGGTTCCTGAGTACTTATGTCCCCCTCCACCAGAATCTTGAGGGGGCAATGTCAGCGTTTGTACTCCAGAACGGACCAAATTATCTCAGAGTTGGACTGATAGATGTTTGATTGTCCTCTAACAGGGTTGAGCCTTCCAAAAATAAAAGGAACATCAACAAATGAGCCTTTGCCTATAACCAGGAAAGATAATAAAAGAGATTAAAGAATTGTCACAAGATGAGACTCCATCTTGACACTAGCAGCTGTCAACTGGAAGCATTCACATAATGGGAGGATGACAATACCAAAGCCAATTAAAGAAAAAGGCTACAGCTCGATCCTTATACTGGATGAGAAAAAAGATCCTGGATGATACTGGAGCGCCGCATCTGTCACAAAACACCTACTCATCATGTAAATATAGAGTGCTTTAAACAATAAAACTTATTGTTTACTCCATTAATGAAGTTATATTTTTTTTCATAACAATGATAATTAGTATCATAACCCAGGATAGTGCATAATACTAGACCCTGAAGAAGTGAAAGTGCTACGCCATAACCTCTCTCCGCCCGTTATGAAGAACCAAGCCATCCTGAAGACCATATCCAGCTTTCAACCTTAATGATTCAGGCACCTAAATTTTTAAGATTAAGTTTGTCTTGCTAAAAGTAAAAATATATACCAGAGTACAAGGTATCACTTGAAATTTATACTAGCTATACATAGTTTATAGATTAAATCTGAGTTAAAAAACTCTTATTGAATGTATCTAAGTTAGATTTTAGCATATAACTACGGATTTAATGATATTTACTACCTCTGAATCTAAAACAATCAATTAGACACCCCTAAGTTATGTAAAGCCTAAAGATATATTCTTATTTTCTGTATATAAACTCAAACATACATCATAGACAAAGTAAGAGGCTTAACGGTTTCTGCCAATAAGGCTTATCAACCTTTTACTGCTGAATGGTTTATATGGAGAAAAAGATTGAAACTTTGACAAAAAGGCCTTCTAAACTTTTATTATTAAACAAAAATTGTATTATATATTAAATTTGTTTCATTTTTTGAATAATTTTATCTACCTAACTACCCTACCCTACTCTAACCCACCTAGCCTACCTATATATATGTTGATATATAATTCCAAAATCATCCATCAATCAATTATACTAAATATCTACCTAATCCTCAAGGGATTATTATTATAGGAAAACCCATACTAGATGTGGTAGTGTAAATATTTATAGGTCTGATTACTTTTGGCCAATAACCCCTATAAATTTATTACTTGCACATGTTTGGGTTTGTGCAATTCTTTCATGTTGTATAAGGTTGATATGATTGGTTGATAATAGTATGATGACTATTATCCATAGTTGAATGGAAGTATTAGATCTTGGCCCAAAACTCAGCCATTATTTCCTCTCAAAATACTTGTGATGTCTTGAAATAGGGATTTGTTCCTTTGTACCATATAACCCCAATCTTCTCTTAGATTTCCGTTTATGGTTTCTCAGGTTTGACACACAGTTGACAGCAATTCCCAATTTGAACCTGCTTCTTCTCTGGATCCCCTCTCAGATCCTTACTCTTCTCTCCTAAAGAGTCTCCCAATTATTGCACACAGCAATAATATCCCTGAGAAAGAATAGAACAAATGGATGCTGATAAATTTACCAAGCTGAGATATATTACTATATACTGTTTTTTATTATTAGTAAATTCTAGGGAATTTATAGTGAGGATTCAGTGCCCAACCCTCAGTTACACCTCCTCAATGAAATGGCAGCTGTTTCCATTGAATCACCCATACTCATCTCAGCAGTGATGGTCTTCACCATCCTGGCTAGGATTCCATCATTGTACATCCTTGAGACCTAAAACAGAAAGAGTCAGAAAACGTGTCCCTAACGTTTTCCTCTCAATCCAAGAACCAACCATATTTAGCAAATAAACCTGCTTCGGTAATGGGACTTTTTACCCATTAAGGCAGGTCACAAACCAACTGATTGATATGCTTTTTGCAGGTGGCATCACTTGCCTCGCAACTTACTCCCTAAATCCCCAATCAGTCAGTGATGAAACTTTTGATACCAACTGGTACACCTGATAGTTAATCAACTATCAGATTCCCCTATTTTGTCATCAACTCTGCCCAATGAGATCTTAAGAATTTGTCCGTATCAATCCCTGACAGATCCAACCAGGCGAATAACCTAAAATCATCCAAACATAGTTACCTGAAATCAGAGTCAACCAATTTCCAATAAAGCTTGCATTAGGGAATTATCCCCTAGCGATTCCTGGCAATCTAGCCGACTGGGAATATGGGCAAAAATCCCAACAGGGGTTATCATTAATTTCATTAATTATTTTTGTTTTGGAGTCTCTAGAGGATGTTATCTAATTTGATGAATTAATTCCACTGGATTATTGATATTATGATAGGATGATCTTCAACTATGTTAAAAGTGGTTTAATTATTAACTATCTAAAATAAATTATTTTTTGTGAATCAATTGTGGTTTGCCGCCAGTTGATAAGTGTTTATTAGTAGTTAATGAAGCGTTGACAACGTTTTTGTTGGCACAGCTTGTAGGTTAGCTTAAAAGGCAACGCAACCTGTTACAAGTAGGTAAAAGGTCACATTACCTAAGCAGGTCGTTAGCTTAATAAGGATAATTCGCTGGGGTTAGGTAAAGCCTTTGGGACACTCTTCTGAGATATCTAACCAAGGAGGGGTAATGACCTAGTTGGTAGTGGAATATGACTAGGTGGCTGAAGTAATCATCTTTTTATGACTCCTAAGGGCTAAATTCATTGGCAATGGATGCTGTACCCATTGGGGCGCCAACGGAAGAGTTAGGCGCAAGATTTCATTATATAAATACCTTGACATTATTTTCGTTTTATTTGTTTTATTTGGGTAGCCAACTCAGGTATGGGCACTTCCAATATAGTGATCAAATATTAATTAAATATAGCTATATATTAAAATGTAAAGGACACCTTAGAGGGTTCTAAGCCCCTCTTGTTGTCAGCCAGGACCGCCAGGTCTAGGATGATAAGGGAATCATGCCACCTTTTATGCCTGGATATAGAATGAGTGAAGTAATGAATCAGTGTTTAAGAACTAGATTAGATACCATGAGTTGATTAACCTTTTGTTGCGTGAGGTCATTCTTCCAAACAACCATGCCTAATAATGTTCCAGTAGATGGGAATGGAAGTGATTGATATCTTCATGGAGGGTTTAAATTGTTCCTGAAAAGTAATCTAAGACCACTGTATGAATTTTTTATGTTGCAATTGCTACTAACAGCGCTTAGATAGATGGAAAAATGGGTGGTTCTAAGTTTAGAGCAAACATGATTCTGGACAGCTAAATAACTGTCCATTATCTTGGTGGAACAAGCGCATAATCTCTTTCCAAATAGCCATAAATGGTGGGCATTTTTCTAAGTGATGTACTAAACTTCAATATTGAACACATACTGTGCATGAAGAATGGGTGGTGTTAGATCGCTCTGCAGTGTGATATACTCTCTTCATGCATCTCTACACATGAGGGCGAATCCAGGGGTTGTAATAATGGATGTTGTGTATATTTCTTTTTTAGTACTAGATGGTCCCAACCCAAGGGGGATTCATCGATGTGATGTTGTGTATATTTCTATATCTTCTTTTGGGTTATAAGTTGTATGGTATGTCTATTATATCCAGATAATCAATCATTTGTTTGATGTTTGTATTACAGTGTATTAAGTTGTTTGTAATTATCTGGCCTGAAATTCTTGTCTGTAGATAAAATTTGGGCGGTCTCATTGGTTAATCTGTCCCTTTGTTTAAATTTCCATTCTGCCCTTCTCATGGCTAGAAGTATTCTTATTTTAGTGTATTGGGGTACCGTGTGGACCTGTAGCAGTTGGGTGTGATGATAAGTACCTAATCAGCGAGTTTGGGTGATTTGGGTTTATTGGGCGGATAGCGCGTGAAAAGTTTTCTCTTGCTGCATGGGCTCGATGTATGTTTGGTAAATCTGTTCTAGTTACCTAAGTTATCCATGATCCAATTAATTAAGTTGCTTGTTATATATAATTTTTTAGCCCCATACCTCCGTTATTCCTAGGGCCAAATAGAGTTTCAAGGCGTACAGGGGCTTGTTTCCAGACCAAAGCCACACCTGTATTAGGGCATATATTGATTTATAAAAAGGATGGTGAAAGAACGATTGCATGTGCCATAAACCAAATGATTGATAACATCATGGAGTTGGCAATCATGACTCGTCCCGTTCAGCTTGTTTGTTGTCCATATAGGGAGGCTATGAGCTTTGTAATATTGTCCAGGAGTTGATTATCCATCATGTTGTTTGCGTACCCTCCTAACTCAAGCCATAATCCCAAGTGGTGGAAAGTCCAGCTGCCAGCTTGGAAGTAAAAGTTAGTTTAAGTGGAGTGATTGATGAGTTTCGCTTAATTAATATGATGATGAATTTTTTGGGTGTCTTACTTCTCTGACCAAGGGTGAATGGCAACCAATGGGTTTGATGTTTTCCTAGCAGTATAATTTCAGTTTTATCAGCATTAAGTGATGAGTTGCTAAAAGCTTTTACTTTTCTTTCTCGTTGCAAACACTTTTGCAACCTATTCAATTCAAGACTAAATCTAGTTTGATAATCTCACAGAGGAGATTAGTCTGCGCCCATGTCAGGGAGCAGTTGGGCAAGCAGGGTAAGAGGAGCAGGTGGAAGGCCCGAGGCCTCCAACATTTGAAAACGCCCCAGAGAATCTGGCAGAATTGACAAAAATCTCAAAAAACTGGCGGTCATAATTTCCCTGGAGATACTCACGTGGCAAGCACAATGCAACCAGTACATCAACACGCCACATTCCCAGCCACTTTCGTCGGTGGAATTTGGAGTCCGTGTGTATCTGGACATCCAAAAAATGGCCCTATGGGAAAAATTTTGTGAAGATGTACACAAAATTTTCCTGACTGCGGTGTACGTTGCACCTCACTCCATGTCACGCGGTTGGCTGGACCTAGGTTTTGAAAGCAAAATAGCAGCAGACAAGGCTGCAGCAGTGCGCATAGTGGTCAACCTCCCCAAAGGGCAATGGGTCGTCAAAACTAAACGCACCAGATGGACAAAATCAAACCAAATTTTCCTCACGTTTGACTTTTTGCCTACTACGGTAAAACGTGACATTTTGGAGCAACACCTGAAAGATGGTCTCGCCATATATGGCGAAATACAATCTTTCGAAATGCAACATTTCACACTGATGCCACACCTGTGCACCGGCAAAGCCATCACAGTACTGACCCCAACCGAGGAGATCGCGAAGGACCTAACCCAGATCCCGCACTCCACCTTTATTGACATCGCAGGGCACACCACCCACCCATTCTGGGTAACCGTGGACAGCGTGCCCCCCATTTGCACCCACTGTGATGCATTCAGCCATAAGGCACACGCGTGCCCCATCAAAGAGGGCGTCACATTCCAAGAGCACCCCTTGGTGGCCATGGCCAGCGGAGAGGCGCACTACGAACAAACCGCAAGCACCAAGGAGGCTTTCCCGTGGGGAGCACAAGGCTGCTACCTATTGGTAAAGCCCATATCCCCGCAGGAGCGGAAGAAGGCCAAGCAGGCCCATAGGACCGCGGCCAAGGAAGTGGCCAAGGTCACCACCACCATCCCACACTCACAACGCCAGGAGGACATGGAGACCTTCCCAGTGGAAGCAACTCAGGAATCCATCACCCAATCAGATTGGGAGGCCCACGCTGAATGGGCCACTCAATCTGAGGATCTGATGGGAGATTCAATCTCACCCAATCGCTGCACCCAAGCCCGGTCGAAACTGACTTGGGACCTATCAACTGAAAAAATTTTTTTGCCCCACTCGACGGTGCACCGAACTTATCCGCACCACAAAAAATTTGTCCGACGTCAGGAAAACAAAAAGCGAAGGCCAAAGCCAACGCGACTCTTTCTGCAAAAATTAACAAAAACCCTGATAGCGTTGCTGCTAATACCCATGCTGCTGTGAAAGCCCGTGGGGACCTGGAAGAGGCTGGTGGGCCAGGGGGCCCACCCCTCGCACCTAAGGTGTGAGGGGGGAAACCTTCACTCTAGGGATGCTGAATATCGCCGGACTCAAGGCCTCCCCATCCTGGGCTAGGAAACTGAGTTTTTTACAAAACAATTTACCCATGGATATCCTGGCCATCCAGGAAACCCACTGTCCATGAGGTTCCGAGGAAGCTTGGAAAACAATGCTCCTCCCATCCCTATCCTTTTGGTCAAAGCACTGTGGGGTGCTAATTCAGAAAAATAATTTTTTCAAATTTACATCCTCAGAAACATTCCTAAATGGCCGAGTGCTTGTTGTCACCTTCTCATGGACTGACGTTGCACACACAATTGTCAACATTTACACCCCAAACGGTGCACAAGAGCGTCAGGAATTTTTCTCATCAGTCAAATCCCTCCCACCACCCCCCGATTTTTTCTAATTGGCGACATGAACTGTTGGCTAACCTCACCAACGGACTGGTGGCCGCCCTCACCCCATGCCCCACAGGGTCACGTAGAACTATGCATTCTAAAAGCCACCCTTGGGTTAATAGATGTGCTGCCGTGACATGCCCCACTGCTCAAAAACATGACGCATCCCCACATACACAACGGCCAATTAAGGTCCATGACCCACATCAACCTTATTCTAGCGCCGGCAAAATTCCAAACCCACATCTCCCACTTCAAAACAATGAAAATGGAATTCTCTGACCACCGACTGGTCTCAATAACATACCACTTACCTGTCACAGTTGCAAAGGCCCCACATTGGTACAAAATCCGCCCCCCAGAGCTTGCATCGCCAGGATTTTCCACATGGGTGGAAGAGGCAACTTTGGCAAAATCATTTGTTGCACCGTTTTGTGCGGACCCCATTTCCACAAGGGCAACTTTCAAAGAAGACACCATCCACCACTATTGCCATCTCTCATCCAGATGCTCACGAGCCACATCGGCGGTTAAATTGCGCGCGCTGGCGGAATTGGCCCACTTGGAGTCCAACATTCCAGCCTCAGGATATAGCCCTGCATGGGGCCAGAAGTGGGCGGAGGCAGCAGCCCACCTCAACGCACTTGAAAGGCAACACAAACATCGGGTTTGTGTCCAATACAGGGCCACATGCATCACTAAAGGCGACAAGTGCACCGCATAATTCTTCAAAAAAAATTTTGCACCACGCCAGAGCGTGGCCTGCACCCAGGTGCAAAGATCGGATAATTCTATTGTGGACACACTGGCCAAAGTGGCAATCGAAATGCAAAGATTTTAGTCCGAGTTATACCGAGCTGAACCAATACAGCCAGCTGAAATGGCGGAATTTCTTGACAGAGCTCATATCCGCACCATTTTCTGATACCCGGAAATAATGAATTTAATTACTTCAAACGAATTATGGACTACCATTCGTGGTGCGCCAAACTGAAAATGCCCAGGCCCAGATGGCATTCCATATGAGTTCTACAAAAAATATTTTAAATATATATCCCAATTGCTGCTAGCCTCACTCAACCAAAGCCTGTTGGAAACGCGCCTCCTACCAGGAGGACATGAGGCCTTTACGGTCACACTCTTCAAGAAAGGGGATAGGCTAGACTTAGCCAACTGGCGCCCCATTTCTCTAACAAACACAGACACCAAAATTTTAGCCAAAATCATGGCTAACCGTTTAGGGACTGTAGCATCTGCCACCATCTCTCCAGAACAATTCAGTTTCATCCCCAGAAGGTCAATTTAGATAACGTGCACTCTGTGGCTAATGTGTGTCAGTCCACAGCCTCTGGGGCACTTATATTCTTGGACCAACAAAAGGCCTATGATAGAGTAAACTGGGAATACCTTAGGGCCTGCCTCCAACAATTCCACCTACCTCCCCGCTTCATTGACTGGGTGATGCTGCTCACGGAATCTGCAACAATGGCAGTGCGCGGCTTAGGTTTCCTAACGGAAGTAGTCTGTCCTCAAAGGGGCCTGCGACAAGGGGACCCCTGAGCCCACTCTTATACAACTTCAGCCTTGACACACTACTGCGAAATGTGAATGCCCAACTCACTGGGGTCCATGTGCCAGGCCAAACCCCAGTCAAGATGATGGCATTTGCAGATGATTGCGTGGTGGGGGTGTCTAATAACAAAGATGCACGCGCGCGTGAAGTCCTCATCCAGGAATATTCCCAGGTAAGCAATGCGGCACTGAACGCCTCCAAAACCGAAATCATCCTCCTTGGTTGGTTTCAGAACTGCTGGGCCCCAGCAATTAGTTCCCAACCCAGCCCATCTGCTCGCCCACGTCCACGCCTTACTAACTCAAAATACACCGCTCCACTGGTGCTCCCCTTTGTGCCACAACCTACCATAGGACTGGTACGCCATCTGGGCGTGTAGTTGGAGGCAGGTGGATACGCGTCAGCAGTAATGGAGTGCCATATACTGGACAACGTGACGAAGCGAATCGCCTCTCTCAGAGCCCACTCTACTACCCTCACTGGCAGGGTTGTTCTTGCCAACTCTATGCTCCTATCCAAAGTCTGGTTCGGAGCCCACGCCATCCCCTTCTCCCCAAGCTTCTTCAAATCCCTGTATGCTTTGCTACAAGGTTGGCTTTGGTCAGGCCGCCCTCCACCAGTACGGCTAGAGGTCATGTTTGGCCCTCATCATCATGGTGGCATGGGCCTGCTGGACTTCAAAGCCCATGCTGCCAAGATCCTGAGCACCTGGATTGCGGCCATCACCGCTCCTACACTCCCATCCCAACACTGGTCCCGCGCGGCCTGCTCCAACTTCTCCCGAGCCTTGGGCCTCAACAATCCATCAAACCCCCACTCCATGATGAAATACCTCGCATCACACACATCAGCCACAGGTCCTCACGGGACTAAAACCCACTACAATCGAATCCTACTCTCCATGCGAAGCGCAGAGTGGAGAATTCGTATTAGCGGACATACAACCCAAAGAGGCCGCCCCTCTCCTCAGTTCACACAAGAGGTACAGGGGCTACCCATCCATGATGGCGTGATCCCCATTTGACCCCAAGTCCTATCCACGGTGGACTACCTGGACATGATGGACATCCCTTATTCCACTGAGACCCAAAAGACTATCTGGAAATACGCACACCATCCTCTGTTGCAGCCTCAAGTCCGCTCCCATGTGTGGCGCTGCCTGAGGCGGGTGTATCGTACAGCTGAGCGCTCTAATGCTTTACACTCATCCTGTGTCGTGTGTGGCCAGTATGGAAAGCTGTTCCACCGCATGAAGAAGTGTCCTACCTCTAAAGTGATATGGCGCGAAGTTCAACGTCTGCTAGGCCAGGATCAAACACATCCCTTCATTCTGTCAAGAGATATGTTTGCTTAATCAATGGCCTCCCCCTCCCACCCTCCCTTCGTGCTCTGGTGGTTGCAATCGCCATGTGGACTATCCACACGATTGTCTTGGATGCCATCGCTGGATCCATCCCCACCCTCCCTGAAGCTGTCCACAGATTCCGGTCTCATTTGGTGGATCACTTTCAAGCGTGGATGTTTGGATATCTCCCACCACGTCGCCGACAACTGGTCTCCTCCTGGTTCCCAGTCTGGTTCATCAAATCAGACCCCTTCCTCCACACGTGCTCATTAGTGGTTACGCCCCCTACACACGTTCCCTCCCCTTCCCATAAGTGGCGTTCCCACTGGCAACAAGAGATAACATCGCTTCTCTGGGGTGCCTCCCCTGGTACTAATTTTTGTCTCGTCTGAGTCATATTCGGAAGTGTCCGTCCCATGGTTGGCCTTCCCCGCAATAAATTTAAAATTTAAGTGATGAGTTGCTAATAATGGAGTATTCTTGTATTGTCTTCTCAAGTATGTAGACATCATAAATGTTGGAGATACCCACTACACAATCATCAGTGAATGCCATTGTTTTGACTGGTGGTTAGCCA
The DNA here is from genome assembly GCA_022478985.1 of Massospora cicadina. Classification (NCBI taxonomy): domain Eukaryota; kingdom Fungi; phylum Entomophthoromycota; class Entomophthoromycetes; order Entomophthorales; family Entomophthoraceae; genus Massospora; species Massospora cicadina. The sequence goes on from JAKSZP010002658.1 coordinate 254,802, forward strand.
CTGATGTTAACTCCAGTAATGCAAGCATTTATGTTTCATATTTTTTGATCAAGACTGAAATTTTATAATAATGGGCTTAGAGTATCTCGTTGGCGAAGTCCCCTCTGTGGAAAAACTAAAGTTGTTGGAAAACCTGATCTTTTTACAGCCATGGTGGCTGATTCAGTAAATAATATCACCCAGTTTTTAAACCTGGTTAGCAGTTAAAACTTTTTAAGGCAGTCTTGATATAGATTCATTTAACCCTGTCATAAGCTTTCTGTTGGTCTAGGAAAACAATTGCTTTGAAAGCTTTAGATTGACATACATTGTTAGCTGTATGAATATTGTCCTATATGGACCTTCTAGGATTCAAAATCCATGTTGAGAGGAGGATATCACTTCAGTTGCTATTTATCTTAGTCGTTTGGCCATAATTTTTATGAAGTTTTTAATTTCAGTGCAGTTAGGGAGATTGGGCGCCAGTTAGATAGGTTTAATCTGTCTCCCAATTTAAATAAAGTAACGGTGTATGCATCTTGACCTCCGGGTGGAAGGCATGTTTTCTTAATGCATTTGTTAATAGATGCTTAAAGAATGTTACATCTATTATTAAAATATGCTTTATAAGATTTTAGTGAATCTATCAGGGCTGGGCATTTCCCTCTTGGTGCAATGTACACTGCTTCCCATAATTCTTCTCGCAATATTAAGTTTTTAAATTTAAATTTATTGCAGGGAAGGCCGACCATGGGACGGACACTTCCGAATATGACTCAGGAAAGACAAACTTAGTACCAGGGGAGGCACCCCAGAGAAGCGATGCTATCTCTTGTTGCCAGCGGGAACGCCACTTATGGGGAGGGGAGGGAACTTGTGAAGGGGCCGTAGCCACTATTGAGCACGGGTGGAGGAAGGGGTCTAATATGATGAACCAGACTGGGAACCAAGAGGAGACCAGCTGTCAGCGACGCGGTGGGAGGTATCCAAACATCCACGCTTGAAAGTGGTCCACCAAATGAGACCAGAATCTGTGGACTGCTTCTGGGAGGGTGGGGATGGAGCCAGCGATGGCATCCAAGACAATCGTGTGGATAGTCCACATGGAAATTGCGACCACCAGAGCACGGAGGGAGGGTGGAAGGGGGAGGCCATTGATGAAGCAAACATATCTCTTGACAGACCGAAGGGATGCATTTGATCCTGGCCCAGCAGACGTTGAACTTCGCGCCATATCACTTTAGAGGTGGGGCACTTCTCCAGGCGGTGGAACAGCGTTCCATACTGGCCACACACGACACAGGATGAGTGTAAAGCGTTAGAGCGCTCAGCTGTACGATACACCCGCCTCAGGCAGCGCCACACATGGGAGCGGACTTGAGGCTGCAACTGAGGATGGTGTGCGTATTTCCAGATAGTCTTTTGGGTCTCAGTGGAATAAGGGATGTCCATCATGTCCAGGTAGTCCACCCTGGATAGGACATGGGGTCAAATGGGGATCACGCCATCATGGATGGGTAGCCCCTGTACCTCTTGTGTGAACTGAGGAGAGGGGCGGCCTCTTTGGGTTGTATGTCCGCTAATACGAATTCTCCACTCTGCGCTTCGCATGGAGAGTAGGATTCGATTGTAGTGGGTTTTAGTCCCGTGAGGACCTGTGGCTGATGTGTGTGATGCGAGGTATTTCATCATGGAGTGGGGGTTTGATGGATTGTTGAGGCCCAAGGCTCGGGAGAAGTTGGAGCAGGCCGCGCGGGACCAGTGTTGGGATGGGAGTGTAGGAGCGGTGATGGCCGCAATCCAGGTGCTCAGGATCTTGGCAGCATGGGCTTTGAAGTCCAGCAGGCCCATGCCACCATGATGATGAGGGCCAAACATGACCTCTAGCCGTACTGGTGGAGGGCGGCCTGACCAAAGCCATCCTTGCAGCAAAGCATACAGGGATTTGAAGAAGCTTGGGGAGAAGGGGATGGCGTGGGCTCCGAACCAGACTTTGGATAGGAGCATAGAGTTGGCAAGAACAACCCTGCCAGTGAGGGTAGTAGAGTGGGCTCTGAGAGAGGCGATTCGCTTTGTCACGTTGTCCAGTATATGGCACTCCATTACTGCTGACGCATATCCGCCTGCCTCCAACCACACGCCCAGATGGTGCACCGGTCCTATGGTAGGACGTGGCACGAAGGGGAGCACCAGTGGAGCGGTGTGTGTTGAGTTAGTAAGGCGTGGACGTGGGCGAGCAGATGGGCTGGGTTGGGAACTAATTGCTGGGGCCCAGCAGTTCTGAAACCAACCAAGGAGGATGATTTCGGTTTTGGAGGCGTTCAGTGCCGCGTTGCTTACCCGGGAATATTCCTGGATGAGGACTTCACGCGCGCGTGCATCTTTGTTATTAGACACCCCCACCACGCAATCATCTGCAAATGCCATCATCTTGACTGGGGTTTGGCCTGGCACATGGACCCCAGTGAGTTGGGCATTCACATTTCGCAGTAGTGGGTCAAGGCTGAAGTTGTATAAGAGTGGGCTGAGGGGGTCCCCTTGTCGCAAGCCCCTTTGAGGGCGGACTACTTCCGTTAGGAAGCCTGGGCCACGCACTGCCATTGTTGCAGATTCTGTGAGCAGCATCACCCAGTTGATGAATCGGGGGTAGGCGGAATTGATGGAGGCAGGCCCTTAGGTATTCCCAGTTTACTCAATCATAGGCCTTTTGTTGGTCCAAGAATACCAGTGCCCCAGAGGCTGTGGATTGACATGCATTAGCCACGGAGTGCACGTTATCCCAAATCGACCTTCTGGGGATGAAACTGAATTGTTCTGGGGAGATGGTGGCAGATGCTACAGTCCCTAAACGGTTAGCCATGATTTTTGTTAAAATTTTGGTGTCTGTGTTTGTTAGAGAAATGGGGCGCCAGTTGGCTAAGTCTAGCCTATCCCCTTTCTTGAAGAGTGTGACTGTAAAGGCCTCATGTCCTCCTGGTAGAAGGCGTTTTCCAACAGGTTCTGGTTAAGTGAGGCTAGCAGCAATGGGGATATATATTTGAAATATTTTTTGTAGAACTCATATGGAATGCCATCTGGGCCTGGGCATTTTTGGTTTGGCGCACTGCAAATGGCTGTCCATAATTCATTTGTAGTATTTAAATTCATTATTTCCGGGTATCAGAAAATGGTGTGGATATGAGTTCAGTTGAGAAATTCTGCCATTTCAGCCGGCTGAATTGGTTCAGCTCAGTATAACTCGGAGTAATAATTTTGCATTTTGATTACCACTTCAGCCGGTGTGTCTGCAATGGAATTATTCAATCTTTGCACCTGTGTGCAGGCCACGCTCTGGTGTGGTGCGAAAATTTTTTTAAAGAAGTATGCGCTGCACTTGTCACCTTTAGTGATGCGTGTGGCCCTGTATTGGACATAAACCCAATGTTTGTGTTGCCTTTCGAGTGCGTTGAGGTGGGCAGCTGCCTCCGCCCACTTCCAGCCCCATGCAGGGCTGTATCCTGTGGCTGGGATGTTGGACTCCAAGTGGGCCAATTCCGCCAGAGCGCGCGAGATAACCACCGATGTGGCTCATGAGCATCTGGAGGAGAGATGGCAATAGTGGCGGATGGTATCCTCTTTGAAAGTTGCCCATGTGGAAATGGGGTCCGCGCAAAACGGTGCAACAAACGATTTTGCCAAAGTTGCCTCTTCCACCCATGTGGAAAATCCTGGCAACGCGAGCTCTGGGAGGCAGATTTTGCACCAATATGGGGCCTTTGCAACTGTGCCAGTAAGTGGTAGGTTATCAAGATCAGTCGGTGGTCAGAGAATTCCATTTTCATTGTTTTGAAGTGGGAGACGTGGGGTTGGAATTTCGCCGGCATTAGAATAAGGTCAATGTGGGTCATGGACCTTTATTGGCCGTTGTAGATGTGGGGACGCGTCATGTTTCTGAGCAGTGGGACATGTCGTGGCAGCGCATCCATTAATCCAAGGGTGGCTTTTAGAACGCGTAATTCTACATGACCCTGTGGGGCGTGGGGTGAGGGAGGCCACCGATCTGTTGGCGAGGTAAGCCAACAGTTCATGTCGCCAACTAGGAAAGAATCAGGGGGTAGCGGGAGGGATTTGACCGATGAGAAAAATTCCCAACACTCGTGTGCACCGTTTGGGGCATAGATGTTGATGATTGCGTGCGCAACATCAGCCCATGAGAAGGTGATGACGAGCACTCAGCCATTTAGGAATGTTTCTGAGGATGTGAATTTGAAAACTTAATTTTTCTGAATTAGCACCCCACAGTGCTTTGACCAAAAGGATAGGGATGGGAGGAACATTGTTTTCCAAGCTTTCTCAGAACCTCATGGACAGTGGGACTCCTGGATGGCCAGGATATCCACGGGAAAATTGTGTTGTGAAAAACTCAGTTTCCTAGCCCAGGATGGGGAGGCCTTGAGTACGGCGATATTCAACATCCCTAGAGTGAAGGTTTCCCCCATTGCACCTTAGGTGCGAGGGGTGGGCCCCGGGCCCACCAGCCTCTTCAAGGTCCCCACAGGCTTTCACAGCAGTGCAGGTGTTAGCAGCAATGCTATCGGGGTTTTTGTTAATTTTTGCAGAAAGAGTCATGTCGTCTTTGGCCTTTGCTTTTTGTTTTCCCAACGTCGGATGAATTTTTTGCGGTGCAGATGAGTTTGGTGCACCGTCAAGTGGGTCAAAAATTTTTTTTTCAGTTGGGATAGGTCCCAAGTCAGTTTTGACCGGATCTTGGGTGCAGCGATTGGGTGAGATTGAATCTCCCATCAGATCCTTGGATTGAGTGGCCCACTCGGCATGGGCTTCCCAATCTGATTGTTTGATGGATTCCTGAGTTGCTTCTGCCGCGAAGGTCTCCATGTCCTCCTGGCGTTGTGAGTGTGGGATGGCGGTGTTGGCCTTGGCTGCTTCCTTGGCCGCAGCCCTATGGGCCTGCTTGGCCTTCTTCCGCTCCTTCAGGGAGATGGGCTTTACCAATAGGTAGCAGCCTTGTGCTCCCCATGGGAAAGCCTCCTTGGTGCTTGCGGTTGGTTCATAGTGCGCCTCTCTGCTGGCCATGGCCGCTGAGGGGTGCTCTTGGAATGTGACGCCCTCCTTGATGGGGCATGCGTGCGCCTTATGGCCAAACGCGTCACAGTGGGTGCAAATGGGGGGCGCGCTGTCCATGGCTACCTGGAATGGGTGGGTGGTATGCCCTGTGATATCAATAAAAGTGGAGTGCGGGATCTGGGTTAGGTCCTTTGCGATCTCCTCAGTTGGGGTCAGAACTGTGATGGCTTTGCCAGTGCACAGGTGTGGCATCAGCGTGAAGCGTTACATTTCAAAAGATTGTATTTCGCTGTATACGGTGAGACCATCTTTCAGGTATTGCTCCAAAATGTCACGTTTTACTGTAGTAGGCAAGAAGTCAAACGTGAGAAAAATTTGGTTTGATTTTATCCATCTGGTGCATTTGGTTTTGACAGCCTGTTGCCCTTCGGGGAGGTCAACCACTATGCGCACTGCTGCAGCCTCATCTGCTGCTATTTTGCTTTTGAAACCTAGGTCCAGCCAACTGCGCGACATGGAGTGAGGTGCAATGTACACCGCGGTCGTGAAAATTTTGTGTACATCTTCACAAAATTTTTCCCACAAGGCCATTTTTTGGATGTCCAGATATACCCAGACTCCAAATTCCACCGACAAAAGTGGCTGGGAGTGTGGCGTGTTGATGTACTGGTTGCATTGTGCTTGCCACGTGAGTATCTCCAGGGAAATTGTGACCGCCAGTTTTTTGAGATTTTTGTCAATTCTGCCGGATTCTCTGGGGCGTTTTCAAACGTTGGAGGCCGCGGGCCTTCCGCCTGCTCCTCTTACCCTGCTTGCCCAACTGCTCCCTGACATGGGCGCAGACTAATCTCCTCTGTGAGATTATCAAACTAGATTTAGTCTTGAATTGAATAGGTTGCAAAAGTGTTTGCAATGAGAAAGAAATTTTTTCTCGCAATATTAAGTTATTTAAATGTTTCAGGTCACAGTGTTAATGTGTGCGCTTTGAGAAATTTTTGTATTTTTTTATAGTTTGACTGGGTCAGATTTATATAAATTTCTATAAAACCTGTTTACTTCAGATGCAACTTCTTATGGTGTTTCCACTATGGATGTATCCAGTTGCCAAATCTGTGTAAAGGCTATGTTATTCTTACAAGAGTAAAATTATTGGAAAAGATGACTTAAACATGTTTCTCCGGCTATGATATTTTTTGCTTTGAATTGGACTCCAACGCAATATTGGTGTTCTCTTACCAATGCTTTTAGTTGTAAAGATACATCAGCCCATTTGCGTCCCCATCCAGGGCTGTATCCTGTGCATGGAGCATTGTTTCTAAGTGATCTTAGCAGATAATGTGCGTTGGATAACGGCTGAGGCAGTTTTAAATTTTACTGATGCTGTGTGTTTGATCTGGTGTATTGTTGAATTTTTGAAATTCAGCCAGGTGGTTAGTGGGTCCAAAAAGAATGGTGTTGTGAAACCCATGTCAAGGCTATTTCCTCCACCCAGGACTGAAATTCTGATTCAGTTAAATTTTCAGGTGTATTCTACACCACCTGGGTGCTTTTGTGATTGTTTTCAATGGTGTAAAGGACACCAAAACCAACCGTTGTCTAGAAAATTCGATTTTGTAGTTTTAAAATTAAACATTTGGTGTTGGAAAATTATTGAGGCTAATACAAGGTCTATGCTTGACATAGATAAAAGTTTACCGTTGTGGACATGCGTTCATATCATGTTCTGGAGAAAAGGTGATTTTATTGGCAATATATCATATAGTCCCAAGGTGGCTTTTAGTGCACAATGTTCAGCATGTCCTTGTGGTGCCTCCGTTTTGTGTGGCCATTGATCAGTGTTTGGGTTACTCCAGCAGTTCATGTCTCCCATAATGAAGGTATTGGTGTGAAGAGGGAGGAGTGTCAAATTTGAGAGAAATTCTCATTGATCCTGTGTGTTGTTTGGTGCATATACACAGGCTATTGTGTGTACCTCTTCTTGCCAGGAATAGGAATTGGCTAGTACATGGCCATTCAAATATAATGTTTATTAATAAATTTAAAATTTTGATTTGCAAATAATATCACCCCACAGTGTTGTGACCAAAATGATATTATTGGAAGAATAATGTTTTTTTCATGTCTCCTTCTTCCCTTGTGGACAGTGAGTTTCCTGTAATGCCAGGATGTCCACAGGGTGGTTGCACAGAAAACTTAACTTTTTGGACTAGGACGTTGAGGCCTTGAGTCCCACAATGTTAAGCGTCCCTCTTTCCATTGAGACGCCCAGTGCGCCTCAGGAGCGGTTAGCAGGGCCCACTGGCCCTATTCCCTGCCCTCTTTGCTCACCTTTGTGTTCTTACTATGGGTGGTATATTGATGGATAGGTACTGGAGTATATTTGGCCCCTCTTACTAACTCTGATTTAGCTCTTTTTTCATTTGGTGGTTTTCACTTTTTCATTGCGGTTCACATGTTCCTTGCCCACATTGGGTTCAGTTGTGTCTGACGAATTCAGTTGTTGACAATTATTCCCATTTTGTTATAATTCATAACCTTAGGAGGTGTGTCCATCCCCGGTAATGATGAGGTTGCATCCAAATTGAGTTTCTCCAAATCCTGTTGATTTGGATTGGCTGCTTGGTTTTCTCTAACATTTTAATTGGCTTAGTGTTGCTAGTTCTTTTACATCTTCCTGAATTCAGATGGGTGAAATGGAAGATTCCGCTGATGCCTTGGCCTTGGACATGGCCAAGTTGCAGGCCTGTTTGGCCAATTTCCGCTCTTTTGGGGAAATTGGGTCAACAATTTTGTATTGTCCAAATACTCAATTAAATGCTTGTGTGTATCTGTGATTTTGGCATATTCTGCGTCATCTTCGCCCATTTCCTCTTCACAGAATTCCATTCCTTTTATAGTTTCGTTTATGGGACAGGCGTGACTCTTCTGTCCAAATGCTTGACAGTGGTTGCATTTGGGTGGTGCACTTTCCACTGCTGCCCAAAATAATTGTAATTTTTCCCATCAATTATAATAGATTAAATATGAGAAATCTTTGTGAGATCCTCCGCTACCTCTTGGTTTGGCAAAGTAATTGCTATTTCCTTCCCTAAGTTAAGTTTCAGCATTAGCTGGAATCTTTGCATTTCAAACTGTTTAATTTCTCCATAGGATTCCAAGCCCTTCTGGAGATGGTGCTTGGCTACCATGCATGCAAGTATTGTTGAGAGGTAGTCAAAAATTATAAAAATATCTTTGGATTCTGTCCAACGTGTGCATTTGGACTGTATTAATTGATGGCCTTCAGGAAGGTCAATTACTATTCTGACCTTGGCTGATGCATTTGCCTCTTTTTCTGTCTTAAGCCCAAGTTCCACCCAGACTCAACAATAGTGTGGGTTGTAATGTACACAGCATGTGGGAATAATTTGGTTGGGCTTTGTCAAATTTTTCATAAACTGCCAGTGCATAAGTCTCCAAGAAAATTCTTACCCTTGCAAACCAATGAGAGCAGTTGAGAGTGGGATACTTCCATTTAGATGCACAATTTAATTAAAAAATTGACAAAACCCGTGGGGTGCACCACTTTAAGTTTTTGTTTTTCGCTTATATTTTGTTGTTTTCTGTATGTTTGGTGCCTTTGGGCGGTGTAACTACAGAGCTGTTGCCCTTTACCACGTTTGCCCAATCTTGTTTATTGTTATCATTCATTTCACTTTTTATAGATTATTAATTGTTCTGTTTGAATCAAATTGTTTTACTAATAGTGATAGTAATAGGAATGAGCCTTCCCCTTGACATTATTTTGATACATAGAAGTAATACAGTTCACTTTGGAAAACATTTAGATAGTTATAAAAATATTATTGTGCTCTTGAGATTATAGTGGAGAGATAGCTTTATCCTATCTATCTGTCTTATGACAGCTTTTGTGATTAGAGGTGAAGGGATAGTTTTCCCTTGTCCAGATGGTTCTCAATTACTCAAATGCAAGAGTCAAAAGAAAAATCTTTCTTGTTATCAAGAAGTATCTTCATTTTGAGTTGAAGGAAAGTTATCAAAACCTATCATTAGCAAAAAAACCTGAGTTGATTTAATATCTGATTGTGAGGAACCTAGCTGGATAATAGCCTTCATATTATTATCACTGACCCACATTTATTATTATATCAATAAATTATCTAATCAAAGCACACATTGAATCTGTGCAGTAAAATTCAATATAGTTTACAATATATTTTTAATTTGCAATTTCATAAAAGATGCTTGCATTTCAAGATTGCTATTTTTAAATGTAGACTTAAAAAATAATGTTAAGTCTTTTGTTCCAAAGTATACGCTTCTAAAAATATATCATTTATAATTTAATGTTTTCATCTATATAACAGTGAATTTTATCATATCAAAAATAAAATATTGCAAACGTGTTTCATTTTTTGATGACCCTATTTTAACTAACCTAATAAGCTCTAACCTACCTACCAACTTTAATCTACCTACCATAACCTACCTAACCTAATCTACATATATATTTGTAACTTGAAATTTTGTGAAAATTATTTGCTTTAAAAATACTACATTTTATTGCAGTAGTTGTATGATAATAAATTTAATGTCAATTTCTTTTGTTTCATATTATTAAATTATTCTAAAAGCCTTTAAAAATTCAATTTTTCATTCATATACCTCTGAATCTTTTTAAAAAAGGTCATTAATTGGAAAAGGTTGAGCCTTTTTGCAAAAAAGGCCATTTGGAAGTAAAAGGTCAATAAGCTTTTTGGTGGAAGAAGCTCAACGCCCTAGGTGCAGTAGAGTCCAAAGATATGTTATTCTTTACTGTATAAAAATTTTAATCTCATACATTATAGACAGAGTAAGATGAATTAGATATATGAGTAAGAGTTTTTTTAAATAAATTATAATTATGACTGACACTTTTAATACAACTTTAGTCTTAAGTCTATGGGACTTTTTTTCTTGTTACAATTAGAAATTGTAACCAATTTGATTCAAGACAGAGAAGTTTGATAATCAGTAAGGGAAGATGAGTACGCGACTATTGCCAAGTAAGGGCTGGGCAAATGTGGTAAAAGGCACAGGTTTGGTTCTCACACCATCTAAAGTTTGAAAACGCCCTGGGGACACTGGTGGATTGGAAAAAGAACAAGAAAACTGTGGTAAATATTTTGCTGGAAATCTTGGAATGGCAAACCAAGTGTATCCAGTATGTTAAAACTCCCCACTCACAGCCACTGTCATCAGTGGAATATGGAGTCCAAGTTTACCTGGACATTAATTCAACTGCTCTTTGGGTGAAGTTTTGTGGGGATGTATAAATCAGCTTTCCAGAAGTAGTGTATGTAGCACCTCACACAATGACCTACAGTTGGTTGGATCTTAGGTTTAGAACAGCAAATATAGCAGATGAAGATGCACAGGTGTGCATGGTGGTTGACCTCCCGGAGGGTCAATGGGTGGTCAAAACCAAGCACACACAATGGACAAAATCAAATTAAATTTTTGTGACTTTCAATTTCCTCCATATGACCATCAAGCGTGAATTCCTTGAGAGTCATCTCAAAGCAGGACTCCATAGCTTCAGGGAAATCAGCTTTTTCAAAATGCAAAATTTTTATTGATGCCTGAACCAAGCACAGGTAAGATGATAGTGGTGATCACCATGTTCTCAGGGGTAGCAGAGGACCTAACTCAGATACCACACACCACGGCACTCACCATCAACAAACAACAGATTTAATCATTCCAAGTAACAGTTGACAGCGCACCGCCCATATGCTTTCATTATTTGGGCTTTTGGACACAAGATTAACACCTGTACCACCAGAGAGGAAAAAACCCCAAATGAAGCTTTCTTGGAAGCAATGGGGGAAGGGCAAAATGAGCCCACAGTAGACTCCAGTGTAGCATTCCCATGGGGCAAACAGGGGTTCTATATCCAGGTAAAATTAGTGTTCCCACAAGAACGGAAAAAGCAAAACAGCAATGCTGAGCACAGGCCAAGTCAGCGGCCATGGCGGCCGCTGCCATCCTCCCCGCCCAGATCCAAGACGACCAGGCTGAGTTTTCTGCTTCAGTGGAATTAAAAAAGCCCAACCAATCAGATGGGGGACCCAGCCTTCAAAACCACAATATGTGCATGACACACACCTATTGGATTTATGCACAACAAACATAAGCAGATTTTCCAATCCAGATATTACAGAGTTTTTTGGAAAAGAATTGATGGACAAGCTTGACAATGAACCGCAAAACCTTAATAATGAAAAAAACCACAAAGACAAAAAAATTAATCAGGCAAGAAAACACGACTAAATATGCCATCAAAGAGAATAACTATGTAGCTATTGATACAACATCCTCAAACACTCACCAAAAAAACAGTTGGCTGAGATTGCACAGCAGCAAGGAACGTCAGGGCCTGAGGGGCCCTCCCCTCAAACCTAAGGAGTGATGGGGGTATCCTTTACAATAGGCACGATGAACATCTCTGGACTCAGGGCCTCGTCATCCCATGCTAAAAAACTGAGCTTCCTACAAAATAAGTTACCTGTGGACATCCTGGCAATCCAAGAAACTACTGTCTTCAGGGCGCCTAGGACACATGAGCAACCATGGTCCTCCCCTCCCAATCCTTTTGGTCTCTGCATTGTGGGGTGTTGATATGGGTGAACGGCAATCTTAAATTTTTAAAAAAACAACACATCTTGATGGATGTGTGCTCATCATGGCCTTTTCATGGGAAGCCAAAGTGCACACAATAATTAACTTATACATCATGACCTGTGCACGAATTAAACGGAAATTCATCCTGGATGTGGCCTCCCTTCCCCTCCCATCCAAATCCTTTGTGGTCGGTGACCTAAACAGTTGGGACAACCCAACCACAGATTGTTGGCCAACTGCACATAGTCCACCACAGGGACTTATCGAATTTTGGTTAATAGAAGCTAATTTGGGCCTCTTTGAAACCATCTTTAAGAAGGCACCACTACTACACAACATGACATTCCACGTGTAAACAATGGGCATTTGATGTCTATGTCCCGTATAGACTTCATTCTGGCACCAATAGACTTTCACTCCCAGATACCACAATTTGAAATGATGAAGATAGATTTATTGGACCATAGGATGGTCTCAGTGACATTCACTCTGTTGAGTCTGGTGAAACAGGCACCTAAATGGAGTAAACTTCGCCCAGCCATTCTCAAGATACCTTCATTCTCAAGTTGGATGGATGCTGCTGACATTGACACAGGAGTTCTTAACTCCTTTCTGTGCAGAACCCCTATCAACCTGGTCAAAATTCAAAAAAACCACAATTTCCTAAACATGCCACATTTTGTCGCTGCGCTCTAGGAATTCCTCAGCAGTCATCAAATGCACCTTGAAGGAGGTGGAACATTTGGATAATAATGTCCCCAGGACAGGGTACAGCCCTGCTTGGGGCTGCAAATGGGCCAAAGTGCCAGTGCAGCTTAACGCGCTGATCAGACAACACAAACACCACATTTGTGTACAGTTTAAATCAAAAAATATTACTGCAGGTGAAAAATACTCTACATTCTTTTCCACTGATTTTCCGCCCTTCACCAAAACTTGGCCTGTACACAGGTAAGGCGCTCGGACAAAAACATTGCAGAAACGCTGGCAGAAGTATCAATTGAGGTTCAAAAATATTACTCTGAGTTATACAGGGCTGATACAATTGATTAAAACGAAATAGATGGATTTCTAGCTGGCGCACACATTTGCAACATTTCCTATTACCCAGAACTTATGAATTTAATAACCAAAGATGAACTCTGGTAAGCCGTTTTCAGTGCACCAAAATGGAAAAGCCCAGGTCCAGATGGGATTCCTTACTAGTTCTATAAGAAATATTTCAAATATTTATCCCCCCAATTTTAGCCTCAATGAACAAGTGTCTTCTAGAGACATGCCTCCTCCCAGGGGGGGCAAGAGGCTTACATGGTAACATTGTTTAAAAGGGTGATAAGATGGACTTAGCAAACTGGCACCCTATTTCCATCACTGACACTGATACTTAAATATTAACAAAGATAATGTCTAACCGATTAGGGGTCATTGCTTTGAGTTGATATACGTAGAGCAATGTGGCTTTATTTCCAAAAGGTCAACTTGGGACAATATACATATAGTAGCTAATGTATGTCAATCCACTGCTACTGGGGTGCTTGTTTTTTTGGACCAAAGAAAAGCATATGATGGGGTAAACTGTGAATACCTCAGGGTATGGCTTGACCAGTTTCACCTTCCCCCAAGATTTATCAATTGGGCAATGATGCTTATTAAATCAGCTACAATGAAAATATGAGGACCAGTTTTCCTCACTGATGAGGTGCGCCCTCAGAGGGGCCTTCGCCAATCAGCCCTCTGATCCCACTTTTATATAAGTTTAGCCTTGACCCGCTTCTCCGCAATGTAAATGCACGTCTTACTGGTGTACAAGTGCAAGGCCAAGCACCAGTTAAGATGCTTGCATTCATTGATGATTGTGTGGTTGGGGTATCCAGCAATCAGGATGCATGCACACTGGAGTCCGCAATCTGGAAATACTCCAAGGCTAGTAATGCAGTACTCAACACATCCAAAACCCAAACTATCCTCCTTGGTAGATACCAAACACACTGGTCCCCAGCGCCCCTCAATAAGAGGGATCCAGTATTTCAGTCTATCAACAGAATACCCAGGCAACCACCCCAAAACACTAATCTCGTGCTACCTTTTGTGTCCAGGCCCATTGAAGGCCTAGTTTGCCACCTGGGAGTATAGATAGAGACAGGTGGATATGCTAATTAATAATGGAACACAACATACTAGCTAACGTAACAATTTGTATCACATCACTAAGGGGTCAACAAACCAGCTTAACAGGTAGAGTAGTGGTTGTAAACACTATGCTACTGTCAAAAGTATGGATTGCAGCCCATGCCATCGCTTTCTCCCCATTCTTTTTTACTACGCTATATGCCCTCTTATAAGGGTGGCTTTGGCTAGGTCAATCTCCACCTGTGCGACTGGAAGTCCCTTATGGTCCACGCCAAAGTGGGGGAATAGGTCTACTTAACCACGTGGACTAGGCATCCAGGATTCTGGGTAAATGGATTGCTTCAGCAACCAACCCCTCACTACCAACCCAATACTGGTTGTGAGCAGCACGATCCAACTTTGCCTGTGCCATTGGCCTCCACAACCCCAATAACCCCTACTCTCTTTTCACATATATTGCAACCCATCCATCTGCAGCAGGCCCGCACAGAACCCCTGCCCATTTTAAATGGATTCTACTTGACATGAGGAGTTCATAATAGAAGATCACTATCAGCGGATATAACCCACAGAGGGGTCGTCCTACTCCTCAATTCAAACAGGAAGTCCATGGGAAGCCGTTCTGAACAATTTGGTACCCAGGATGTCCACTACCATGTCCAGAGTGGACTATCTGGATATGTTGGACATCCCATACTCCCCAGAAACCCAGAAAGACATATGGAAATACACTCTTTACCCTCTTCTACAGCCACAAGACTGATCCTATGTGTGGTGTTGCTTGAAACAGGTATAATGTACTGCAGAGCGATCCAATGCATCACACTCCACATGTGCTGTTTGTGACCAATATGGGACGTTTGTTCACCACCCGGAAGAGTGTCCACTGTCAAAAGCGATATGGCGTGAAGTTCAGCATCTCTTTTGCTAAGAGCAAACACAGACCTTCAGCCTCTCCAGGAACATCTTCACCTTGTCCTTGGAGTCCCCTATACAACCTCCCTCCAAGTCTTAGTGGTGGCAATCACTATGTGGACTATAAACATGGTTGTCCTGGATGCCAGCTTGGGTTCTACTACCACCCTCCAGGAGATTGTACGCCAATTCCAGTCACACCTTACGGACCACTTCCAAGACTGGTTGTTTGTATATATACCATTCCATCAAAGAAAATTTGGTTTCATTCTGGTTCCCGGTATGGTTCATCACTTCAGACCCCTTCCTTCATATGTACTCAATAGTGGCGCAAGAATCTACTCACAATACCCCTCTTCCTTTAATTGGTGTTCCCGCTGGCAACAGGAGACAGCACTAGCTTCTCCGGGGTACATATAGTGTTATTAGTGTTTGATTATTATATATCAGAAGTGTCCATCTCATGGTCAGCCTTCCCCAAATAAATTTAATAAGTCTTAAGTATATGAGATATGAGCCTATTTAAATATACTCATTGTTATCATAAAACATATATTGTAAAAATTCTGGCACTAAAAACTAACGCTGGTATTTTAGAATCTATAAAATGATAATTGTTAACCTGAAGTTAATTCTATCTTAGTTATGATACTAAAAACTAATGCTATCAATTTTTATACCTTACAAAAAACTTAATAAAGTAAACTTAATGCCTAGACTCTGATGCATTTTACTTACATCTATCTATCTTTTATTTAACCGAGGTAAGCTAACCAGGGGACAGACATTACCGAATATATGTGAAACTAAGAGAATAACTAAGAAATATAAAAATTGGGCACCCCAGGGTACTCAGGTTACCCCTGTTGCCATCGGGACTGCCAGGTATGGGGGTTGGTGCACTACTCCGAGGGGGTTTCCCATGCTATGGAGCAGGTGTGAAGGAAAGGGTCTTTGTGGAGGAACCAGAGTGGGAACCATGATTCTATGAGCGCTTTTTGTCTTGGTCTCATATATATCTATAGAGCCAGGCTTGGAAGTGCTCTAGTAAGTGGATATGGAATCTGTTAGTAATCCCATGAATGGTTGGGACCGTGCCCTTGAACGCATCTAATGCAATTGTGTGTATTGTCCACATTGCAATGGGTATTATTAGGGAGCGGAGGGTAGATGGGATTGGTGACTCGATCTGGAGCGCGAAGATACTCTTTGATATCGAGAATACCTGTTCGTTTTGAACCTTGAGCAGGCGTGCGACTTCCTGCCATATAGCTTTGGTTGGGGGGAATGTTTCTAGGCGGTGATGTAGGGATCCCTCCCCTCCACATACTGCACATGTTTTGTGGAGGGAGTTGGAGCGGTCCGCCGTCCTATAGGTCCTTCTCAAACAGCTCCAGGCGTTTGCTCTTATCCTTGGTTGTAGGAGTGGGTGGTGTGTCATTTTCCACATTGCTTTCTGTGTGGTTAAATCATAGGGAATGTCCAGCATATCTAGGTATTCTATCCTAGCTATGATTGGGGTTGTTGCGAGCATATCCCTCTGGGGGTGGTTTTCCGGGTTTATTAATTTGAATTGGGGGCTGGGTCGTCCCCTTCCCTGTATAGTACCCATGTTCTCTATGGTCCATCCCATATGGCGGATAGTTTGGAGAATATGTTTGAAATGAGGGGAGGTTCCATGCGGACCCGTTGCAGTAGGGTGCTTGGCAAGGTATGAAAGTAGTCTGGGTGGACTATGTGGGTTGGTTAATTTGAGCGCCTGTGCAAAGTTAGTCCTTGCTGCTCTGGACCAATGTTGTTGTGGGAGGTCTGGAGCAAGGATTTCCTTTATCTAGGTACCTAGAATGTGATTGGCATGGCTCTCAAAATCTATTAGTCCCATGCCTCCGCTTGAGCGTGGGTCAAATAGTGTTTCCATCCGTATAGGAGCGTGAGAGCCAGGCCACAGCCAGCCCTGGATAAGCGCGCGAATTGAGGTTATAAAGGTAGGTGAGAAGGCTATCGCATGGGCCTGGTACCACAGTATTTGGGAGGATGAGCGAGTTAGCAACTGTAACTCGTCCTGTTAGTCCTGGGGTTCTCCCCTTGAGGGAGGCGACGCGTTTGGATACCCGTTGTAACAGGTTACTTTCCATTGTCTCATTAGCATATCCCCCTGATTCTAGCCAGATTCCAAGATGTCAGACAGGAGTGGTGGTGGGAGGTGTTGCAAAGGGTAATATAATTGGGTTTTTTCTTCGAGTGTTGGCGTGAGGTTCTGATGTTGTGGCCCAATTGTTTGTGTATTTGCCTAAGAGGATTATTTCTGTCTTCCTTTTGTTGAGCGATGCATTACTCACCTTGGAGTATTCCTCTAGAGTGTGTTCCAGCTGTTGGGCATCTTCATTGTTTACTATACCTGCTACGCAGTCATCTGCAAAGGCCAGTATCTTGACTGTTGGTTGTCCTTGTGCGGTTATCCCCATGAGACGTGAGTCAGTTACTCAGAGGAGCGGGTCAAAGCTGAAATTGTATAGCAGTGGGCTGAGGGGATCCCCTTGTTTGAGCCCTCTGTGTGGTTTAATCTTGTTTGTTAGGAATCCAGGGCCGCATACAGCCATGGTTGCAGATTCTGTTAGGAGCATCGCCCATTTTATGAATCTTGGTGGGAGTTTGAAGGCATGTAGACATTCTTTTAGGTATGGCCAGCTAACACGGTCATACGCTTTTTCCTGATCCAAGAAGATCAGGGCACCAGTTGCTTTGGATTGGAAAATGTTTGCAACAGGGTGTATGTTGTTCCAGATTGAACGCCCTGGTATAACCCAACCTGTTTGGGTGATAGGGCGTCAGATGCAATTGCGCCTAATCTAGCTGCTAGAATTTTTGTTAGAATTTTTGTGACAGTGTTGGAGAGTGCAATTGGGCGCCAGTTGGCCAGGTCCAACTTGTCACCCTTTTTATACAAGGTTATAACGTAGGATTCATGGCCTCCTGGGTAATAGGCGTGTTTCCAACAAACTCTGGTTCATTGATGCCAATAGGAGGGGGCGATTTGTTGAAAATATTTTTTGTAGAATTTGTAGGGTATCTCATCAGGCCCTGGGCATTTCCTACGTGGTGCACCGCAAATTGTTTCCCAAAGCTCCTCCCGTGTGATAAGGGATAGTATATTGTAATTTGGTGGTGTACTTTGTATCTTGGCAGTTTGAATAAATTCTTTAATTCTTTGTGGATCTGTTGGCATATCGTGATATAATTCGGTGTAATATTGGTGTACTTCCGCCTTGACCTCCTCAGGGTCAGTTGCCACGGTGCCATTGGTCTTGCGGACCTGTGTGCACGTGGGCTGTTTTCCGCGGGAGTGGAATTGGCAGAAAAAGTATGTCAAACAGGTTTCTCCTTCCTTTATGAACTTACCTTTGTTCAATACTTTGATTCTGTGTTGGTGTTCAAAGATGAGATTGTTAAGTTGAGCTGAAATTTCTGCCCATTTGCGTCCCCAATTAGGGCTATAGCCAGATCTCAGAGTATTTATTTCCAGGTGGTCTAGTTCTGCCAAGGTACGCTTGATTGTGGCTGTGTCCGCGGTGTACTTGCATGATGCAATATGTCAGGTTTTGTTAATTAAATCTTTTTTGAAATTTTCCCATGTTCTGATAGGATCCAAAGTGAATGGGGCTGTGAATTCTGGGTTTGTAGCCTTGTTTTCAACCCAGTCAGATATCTCAGGCAATCTTATATTTTCTGGGTGAAGCTTTCTCCAAGGTGACACCTGTGTGTGGGATTGGGTTGGCGCTAACTGCACCATAACTAATTGGTTATCAGAAAATTGATCTTTTTTGTTTGTAAATTTGGAGATTCTTGAGTGGTGGGATTGTGGGATGAGGATGTGGTCAATACAACTCATTGATATGAGCAGTCCCTCACGTATGTTGGGTCTTTTCATATGGGAAAGGATTGGTGAATTGGGAGGAAGAGCATCCTGTAAGCCAAGAGATGCCTTCATTGTGCAATATTCAATGTGTCCAGGTGGGTATCCCCTGGGATTAGGCCATCGATCTGTATTGGGGTTATCCCAGCAGTTGAAATCGCCTAACATGATGATATCTGGTGGGAGGGTGAGGGTAGAAATTTTTTCAAATTTTTTTTTTCTCAGTTGCAGTGCACGGTGCGTAAATACATGCTAACAAAATTATTTCATCTTGGCATGTGATTGTTGCAACCAGGACTCGACTGTGCAAGTTTGATGATGAATTTGTAATTTTAAATTTTTTTGTTTTGGACTATCACCCCACAGTGAGACGTCCATACTGATTGTGATGGTGCGACCCTGGTTGACCAGGATTCTTTTTCCCCTTGTAGGCAGTGGGTTTATTGGATGGCCAAGATGTCTACAAGAGGTTTTCGCAGGAATGCTAGCTTTTGGCTTGGGACGTATGAGCCCTGGCTCCCACAATATATAACATCCCTATTGACACTGAGGTGCCCACGGCGCCTCAGGAGCGGTTGGGAGGACCCTCTGGTCCTAGTTCACCGTGGCTCATTTTGGCCATGCTCCACGTCTGTACTCCAACTCTTTCACTGCCATTGTTGGTTCCCTTGATCTGACCCAATGATTCAAGGGAATTGTGGTTTTTTGCATTTACATCAACCTTTCCTGCACAGGTCTCATGGTGATTTGATGCGGGTTGTTGATTGGATGTTATATTTTTGAGGTTCAACTTAGTTTCATTGTGCACCGCATTTTCACCCAAATTGCGGTTGCATTGTTCCTCAGTATGTGCATGACTGATGACGCTTTGTGGCTCAGTCTGGTTACTGTGAAAATTTTTGACCTGGGCATATTGTTCTGATTGGTTGGTTTGGTGAATATCTGAAATATCCTCCTGAATTTGTCTGTGGTTAATGGCGGATTCCGCGTGTGCCACCACTTCAACTGCTGCTCTCTTGCGGGCTTTTTGTGCTGCTTTACACTGTTTACTTGTAACTGGGTCCACGATGGAGTATAGTCCATCTTCACCCCAGTGGAATGGGTGGTGGCCATCAGTCATTTTGGCGAAGTTTTCATTATCTTCATCCATAGCTTCTTCACAAAAATCATTTTCCATTAAGTCCTCTTTTACAGGGCATGCATGTTCCTTGTGGCCCAGTGAGCCACAGTGGTTGCAAATAGGTGGTGCGCGTTCCGGTGTAACTCAGAATGCAGCTGACTGGCCCCCATCTGCAAAGTGAAATTCTGCTGCGCGGGGAATTCTGGATAAATCCTCTTCCACTTCTGGGAAGGGGTTGATTACAGCAATAGCTTTGCCCGTGCACAGGTTGGGCAATAAGCGAAATTGCTGTAATTTGAGTTGTTGGAATTCTCCATAGGCCACAAGACCTTTGTGGAGCTCCTCCTTGATTACCTTATGAGGAAGGTTGGTGGGGAGTGAGTCAAAGGAGATGAACAAAGTTTTTGCTTTGTTCCATCTTGTGCGCGGTGCGCACAATTTTTTTGCCCTCAGGGAGGGCAATTTCCACGCAGATTTTTGCTGCGGCATCAGCTTCATCAGCTGTTTTAAAACTAATATCGATCAAGCTGCGGCCCATTTTGTTGGTGGCTATGTACACCGCGTGAGGGAAAAGTGAAGGCTGTGCCTCACATGTTTTCTCCCACAGGGTCGGTGACTCATCCCCAAGGAAGAGTCTGATCCCGTGTTCCACCTTTGACAAAGGTTGGTTGAATTGAATGTACATGTATTGCGCATGCTTTACAGTAAATACCATAAACCCAGATGGTGTCTGAGTTTGCAATTTCTTTGCAGATTGGGTTTCTGGTCCCCCTCCAGGGCGTTTCTTGCCCTTAGTTGCACCATTAAGCGCACCGCTTGCCATGACGCTCACCCATGTTTTATTATTTTTGTTATTAAAGTTGCCCATCTTTTCTGTGTGTGATTATCCAAATTTGCTGTTCAAATCAAATTGTAGTAACTAAAGTGATTGTTAAGAGAAAGAAAAGCCCTAGTTTTATAAACTCTATATAAAGTAATTTTAGATCTATTGTCAAGAATTTTACTTAGTTGCTCTCTGGTGCTTAAGAGGTTAGAAAATTCCAGCAATATAAACAATTGCAATAGAATTAGTATATCATAACGGGTATAGATAGAGGGCAAAAGCTATCCTGAGATCTACCTAGTATACCACAAGAATAATGAATTTTTAAATCTAATTAGATATAAGTGGTTAACATATCTTTTAAGAGAATAGTAGTAGTAACTATAGTGATAAGATAAACAAAGATCATCATCTTATAAGGGGAAATGATAAGATAATTAAATTGATAGGCATAATCTAGATATAGCTTAAATATTTATGAATTCAACAAAAAGGGATATTTTTCTAATATATCCAGAGTTTCCTTAGTCTGTCTGATAATTAGAAGGATATTTATAAGATAGCTAAATTCAATGTACTTCATGGGAATAGTAGTGCATCCCCCAAGTACAATAGTATCACATATCATCAGGAAGGTGATTTAATTTGTATATTTCTAGATAACATTTCATTGGCAATTCTGAAAGATAAATATTTATCAGTATTTCTTCCTTAATTATTGATTACTTCCTGAGTTAAAGATGTAGGTCTCTTTAGTGGATTGATAATTGGAACAATAAGTATGCAATTTATCCCAATTTTGTTTAGTTCATAATTTGGCATTATTAGCTGCTTGATGCTGTATAGATTAAGGTTAATAATAATTTCAGGCCATAAGACTGATATATATTGATCAATAAAATGATAATAACATGTATAGAGGAGAACCTAAATAAAATGAATCAATTCCCAAAGTCAAAGCTTCACACCTACTACGGTAAAGTTCAAACATCTATCAACAAGATTAGTACCACTAGAACCATATTCAGGCTGCTAGACTGCCTTAGCATGCATCTATATCTGCTCTCAAATCAAACTATATTCTTTTTTAGACTAGGTAATTACTATAGAACAAATCAAGAATGGTTATCTTATTTTATTTATCACAAGTTATTGGTCTTTATTTAAACTACATTGACCTTATAAAGGAATCTAAGACTTTATACCACAATTTGAGAGTATTATGGACATATAGAAAAGCTTGGTTGAGATATTAATCCTTAAAAATTTCCAATAAAGATATGTTTAACAAAATGTTTGATCTCATATAAAAAAGCCGTTATGTTTTGTTTTAATTAACTATGCTCCCCCAACTTTATTACTCTTGCTGAAATAACCTGCATAGCTATTAAGTTATTTTTACTACTCCAATAGTTACTAAAGACATCCAAGATAGAGTAATACTTATAAAACATGCAATTTTGTAAAAAAGCGAACAATATGTAGACTACGATCTAGTAAATCATTTTTTATTCTGGCTGCTTTTAAATAATTTTAATTTTAAGCTTAGTCTAAAAGAGTAAAACTCTGCATAGCACTGCTACATCTCTAAGTCTTCAGGTACAGCACTTATTGCTCTGAGTGGTGTGGTGTAATGCTACCTCCTATTGCTTTTTAACTGCTGCTGAAGCATGTCTGGAATGGCTAAGCTAGCCCCTCCAGCTCTTCTGTTTGCTTCATACAGCCTTATAACCTAGTCTATAAGATCCAGTAAACCCAAGTTTGCTTTGGTGAGCACCATATATTTTTTATAGTTTTGACTGAGGAACTGAGAAATTAGTAGGATTATGTCACCAAAGCCCTCTATCTGACAAGGTGACAGACAGTTTAAGTGAGTGCATCTTGCTTAAAATGTGTGCCATGATACACTCTCTCTGCTCGGCATAACTTTCTGAGCAAATTAATTTCAGTAAATTAAAAGCAAACACTTAATTGCACACTGAAGTCTTGCTCCAATGTCGTCAGATCCCCTACTGACTGTCCCAGCATGGGGCAGTGGTCAAACTCCCCCTCTATTTTCCATCCAACAGGAAAACGCGCTAAGACTGGCTCTCTCAGTCAATCCAAACCCTTGGGATGATTTGTTTCCCCCAAGGATCTCGATGCCCATCTCACCCAAACCCAAGCAGTGCCCCGCTGCCCCCTGGTGCTCCCCCAGAGCAACATGCATTGTGGCCTTAGGGTCAAGTATGGGAAATTCTTCCCCTTCAATGACCAAGCCATTATCAAAATAGCTCAGGTGGTGATGACACCAGCCTGTTTTATCGACTTCTGCCCCTATAATGGGTACTTTGATTTTGACTTCCCCTGTGAAGCTGATGCAGCCACTGCAGCAATGGCGTCATTAATTTTTAACAATATTCTCCTCCCAACAACTTGGACCTGGCTCCCAACAGACACCACCTTGGTGGTCCAGTTTGCTGGTTTGCCCACCCACCTCCCCCTGAAGTGCTCCACTAGGAGCGGATGGAAGGTTTGGCAGCCTACAGCGCCAACCCCATCTTACAATTTGTGGTCCCAAATGAGCCACACGCCTTGCTGGGCCTCGGGCATATGCCACAATCAGCCCTGAATTTACAAAAAATTTCTTTTTTAATTCCCCCTCGTGCCACCATCCCATCTGCCCTGACCATCCATTCTGGGCCTGTGTTGAGGACGGATGTATGATTTGTCCATCCTGTTTTGAGTTAGACCACTCAAAACATAAATGTCCATACTCAGAAACTTCTGCCAACGCCAAAAGTTTGCCTGATGCCCACCAATCTGCTGCCCACCCCGCGCCAACTCTGACATGGGGTATGATCCTACCTTCCCCTCCTCCAATGCCTAATGCTGCAGCTGCACCTACAGCCACCAATCAGCACCCACCCTGCCCCAATGACACAAATAATTCATCTAACCAAACATCAGATTGGATCCCAGTATAATCCCATGCATCCACAAATGAATTGAACAAACCTCAACCGTACGCTGATTCCTCAATCCAATTCAACCAAAATCCATGGGAATTATTAGATGAAATTGACAAATCAGGTAACGACATTGAAGAATCAATGCTGCAACTTGAGCGGCTCTGTAACGCAGAATGGGATGCAAAATTCCCACCTCAGAAATATGTTCCACAAGGGGGTGGAAGGCGAGTCAGTAAGGGCATATGGCTACCAAACTGAAGGTTGCGGGTTCGATTTCCGCCCTTTGCACATCAATTGGGGTGCCAGCTAAAGGAAGCTATTGGCGGTTAGTAGGTCTAATAACACGAAAACCTTACCCATGACGTAACCAGAAAAATTTGAGTCCCAATCTGGAGGTGGAAAAACTTTCTTTGATGGAGTTGACCCTGTTCAGGTTTCATGTCATTTCTTTCTTTTGGTAATGCCTGTCCCCTGGTCAGCTTGCCTCAGTTAAATAAAAAGAAATATGTTCCACAACCTAATGCCAAACCATTCTACAGTAACTACCAGCTTGCAGTAGAAGCAGCTGCCACACCAGATTGCCATCTGCTTTGCAAAGCTGCCGCCAAATCTGTGGCTGTGCTCACAGGAGAAATTTCACCTCCTGTCATCCCCATAAATCTTACTGCATAAAGTAAGATCAACATGAAAACTTTACACAAAAATGTCACTGAAGCCATCCAGAACGTAGTAACAGTAGCACAGAATCTGAAAGCAAAAATAACCTGAACCAACATTGCCACATTCATTAAATTCCCAGACGCTCACCTCAAAGCTGAAGACGCTTAGGGCAAATACATCATTGGTATAATGATGGCTGGCAACTATTTGGAAGTTCCGGTCATCAAGGGTATCAAACCCCATGCCACCGATGCCCCCACACCCTTACTATCTGCCTTAACATGCACCCTACTCTGGAATGAGATGGATTCAGCTGAGGACAAGCCCCCGATCCCCCTCCCCATCCACCATGGAGGAAAAGCAGTATTTGCTGCCCACATGGTTGGATATTTTGTTAGATACAATTTATTTGATCCATCCATTTTGGGCATTTCATTTGAATCATTATTTTTATTATGATTTTAGTTTTAGTTTGGTAATGTCTGTCCCCTGGTCAGCTTACCTCAGTTAAATAAAAACTATATTGGTTTTTTCTATGCAGTTTATAAACTTTTTTCTTTTTTTCCAATAGCTTTTATCAGAAATTTTATTTTTATTCTTTTTTTCCATGGTATTTGACCTTGTTTTGGTTCAGCGGTCCATCTTTCTTTTATTTTTTCCCCCAAACTGGGTCCTGAGTACTTAAACCTACCAGTTTTCTATAGTTCAGAGGCCCTTTCATCAGACTTAACCATCTAGATTGGTTCAGAGGTCCTTTTTTTGGACTTGACCTAATCATCAGGATATGACCAACTTAATGGTTCATTGGTCCTTTGGGAATTCTTTTGTTTTTTTATTGATCCATCACTTCAGATACTTAGCATGGACTTGATTTACAACACTTCCATCTAAGAGATTCTTGATGGAGTAGGCATCAGTTGCCATCATGGCAATGACTTCAAACGGACCTGACCACAATGCATCCAGTTTGTTTCTTCTTCCAAAACCATTTGTATTGCAATAGGCAACTATTTTTCCTAATCAATATTCTTCTAAGACTAAGCGATTCTTATCATCTGTCATTTTGCTCATATCCTTTTCTTCAACGTAGTATCAAATGCTTGTGATTGCATATTGATCAGGATATTCATCAGTAAGTTCTAGTACTGTTCAGCACTCATCTCTGATGTTGGTTCCACCACTAAGTATAAAATTGGTGGCAACGCGGCCTTCCTCCCATATAACAACTTAAATGGCATTTTCCCCATCGCTGTATGATGACTGATATTGTAGGCGAACACCACCAAACTCAGGTATGTTCACCATGTGGAAGTTCTTCCTGCATCCAGCTTCCTCAGCATCACAGCCAGCTTCCATTTACTCGTTCTACCAGTCCATTTGTCTCTGGCTGGTAGGTTACAGACATGACTCCTCTGATCCCCATTATTTCATTCAATTGTGGAATCACATCAGAATGAAGTTTGTTTCATTATAGCTAAGCAGGACCTGTGGACATCCATGTCAATATACTACTTGATCCAGGATGAACCTCATGGTGCTAAAAGCATCTACTTTTTTCAAGGGCCTTTGTTTCAACCCATCTTGTCAGATGGTCGATGGCAACTATTTTGTAATTGACTCCACCTGTGCTCATCAGCAGCGGTCCCATTATGTCAATGGACACCATATGCCAACAAATCCAGGGTGGACCAGTCAGTATCCAGTTGTATTCTTATATGGCTTGTGCATCTGGCACTCCACACAACAAGCTAGATAGTCCATGACATCATAGTTAATTGACTCCCAGTAGTAGTACTGGCAAAGATGATTGGTCATTTTTTTCTCAGGCCTCCATGCCCGACAACCTTATGAGCGGCTTGAATGATAGCTTCTCTTTCTGATGGCTTTAGTAATAATAATGCACTATCTGTTAATCATCTTAAACACTTTTCCATCCATGGTCTCAGTGTTTTCCATCACTTTCCAAAGCACACCTTGATATCAAGGCTTATTACCAATTTTTCTGTTGACCATTCTCTGGAATAACTCGTCCACCTGTGGGTATACCATCTGGACCATTGGTAGCTGTGATAAGCCATCCACATTCTGGTGAGAAGCCCCTACTCGGTGGACAATCTCATAATTGTAAGCCTGTAGCTTAAGTGCCCATTGGGCCAGTCATCCTTCTGGTTCTCTTAAATTATGGAGCCAACGCAACAAAAAGTGGTCTGTCCCCACTTTAAAGTACATTCTGTGGATATTAACCCAAAACTGCTTACAGGCATAAATGACCACAAGGCATTAACACTCAGTTATGGTGTAGTTCCTCTCAGAAGATGAGAGTGTCCAGCTCACATATGCCACCAGATGTTCATCCCCAAGTTTGTCTACTTGGCTTAGCATGGCACCAAGCACCATCAACAAAGCATCAGTTTGTATAATAAACTCTCAATCAAAATTCAGATATTTCAAAATTGGAGAATCTATTAGGTACCAGCATAGCTCATCGAAGGATTCCTGCACTTCTTCATTCCATATGAATCCTTTTTTGGATCCTTCAACAGATGAAATAAGGGTTCAGCTACTGGGTGAAGTCCCAAATAAATCTTCTGTAGTATCTGACCATCCCAAGGAACACTTGGATGTCTCAGGCACTCTTCAGCACAGACATCCATTCTATAGCTTCTATCTTCTGGGCTTGCACCTGCAATCCACTAGAGTTGATCATAAATCCCAGATAAGTCAGCTCTTTTTTGAAGAAGTGACACTTCCTCAGCTTAATTTTCAGGTTAGCCATGGAAAGTTGCTTGAATACTACTTTCAAGTGGTGTAGGTGTTCAGTAAACGTTCTACTGAACACGTTGATATTATCCAAGTATACCAGGACACATGACAACTTCAAGTCACTCAGTATAGCGTCCATGGCCCTATGGAACGTTGCAGGCGCATTACATAGACCCTGGGGCATCCTCATGGGTTGGTATAGCCCCTGCATAGTAATAATCGCGCATTTTTCTTGGTCTTCTCTTGGCAAGTCGATTTGCCAATATCCTGAGATTAGATCTATTGTGGAGAAATACTTTTCTTCTACCAATTGGTCTAGCACATCATTAATTCTTGGTAGGGGATATAATTCTTCTTTGTAATCTTATTCAGCTTTTGGTAGTCGATCACCACCCAGTTGGAGCCATCCTTTTTCTTCATGATTAGATTTGGACTTGCCCAGGGGCTCGATGATGGAACTAGAAGCCCATGCTTCATTAGTTTGCTGATCTCATCTTCCACTACCGCTTCAGCTGCTTTCAATCGTCAGATCAGTCTCATCCTGATAAAAAAATTTTCCCCAATTTCAACCTTGTGGATCACATCTCTTGCACATCCCAAATCGTGGTCATCCTGAGAGAATACTTCCTGATACTTTTTGAACAATTTGAGCACCTCCTCTTACTGGCCTTCTGACAGATCAGCGAGTTGCTCCAAATCAACCAATATGTTGATCTCTTGGCTACCTCAGCCAGTAATCCCATCTCATTGAGAGTCCAAAATCATGGAATCTCCTCAATTCAGCTATTGAGATCAGATGAACAAATGTGATTATCTGATTCTTTCTAATCTTGATAAGTTTTTCACTTAAAACTGCCAGAAGAACTCACATTTCTCAATAGCCCGACATTATTATCCTAGGAGCCACCCAAGGCTCTACTCTGGACTTCTTCCAGGGGCTTCTGACCTCCCCATACAACATCTCAGGTATCCCAATGTCAACCCCATGTCAACTATCATCTGCAATCCTGGTGGTATGGTCTTCTCATTCTTGATCCTCAGTGGAATTCCCCAGTTCTCTAGTATTTCCGTTGGCACTTCTCGTCACTTCCATCCAAATAATTGGTAATGAATCAGACAATGCCATCATTGTATATTAAATTGATGAAGTTGTTTCTCCTATTCAGCGGAGCTTCACCATCCTTTTGATATACCAATGATACCATTTGACATCAATATGGTCAACGTATCATCCTCAAAATTACATTTAACTCCATACTTGCATAGAAATTCCGTTCTGATCAGAATGTCATAGTTTTGGTTGGCCAAAACTATTGCTGGCGCAGATACCACCAATGACCTGAATCATAGTGGCAATGCGCTATACGCTCCACAGGAGATGGTGATGTTTGGCCCAGCTGTCCTGTACTCCTTCTTATGTTCCAAGTCTGGTGAGATCTTCATCCTCTTTACCAGCTTGGTTGAGACAATGTTGATGACCACTCCGCTGTCAATAATCGCCCTCAACTGCACTTGATTAACTTGTATGTCTATATATGTACAGTTGGAGTATTGCAATATAGTGCTTACTGAGTGTATAGCAGCATTATTAGCCAAATTGAGGGTGTGAATAATTTGCGCCAATAAATCAGGAAACTTTCTTTATCACACTGAGGGGGATTGACAGATTGGCCTCACCTAATAGGACTTCAGACAATTCTTCTGGATTCTTAGTGGTTTAATCTTGTCCGCCAGTTGTTGGGCATATGGCAAGCAACTTTCTTGATTATCTTGGGGTCAATTCCCTTCGCCCCAGATCTGGTCACTGCATTTACATCCAAACTGACCACTTGATGTAGCTGATCCTGTACATCTTCATCCACGAACAGATCACTAATATCAATTTTCTCAGTCATGATGTCAGGAGGAACAGGATTCTCCGCAGCTCTAGACTGTTCTCTGCCTAGGCCGCAGGCCCTTTTCCTGATTCCTTGGTGGCAGCTGACACTTTCACCTGGACCACATTGATTTGATCCTTTAGCTTCTTGCAGTGCATGGCAAAATGTCCTTTCCCAGCAAATTGGTAGCAGACCTTTTCCTTATTTAACCGTCTGAGTTCTTTGGGCTTATTCCCCAGCATAGTTCAGTTGTTCATTTCTTTAGCACCTTCGTTCCCCTTCATGGGATTCAGATTGCACACCAGATTGGATTGAAACTTCTATTTGGGGCATCAAATGTTTCTCCCAAAAATCTTCAAATTATCTACCATTTGAGAGGTAGTTATTTCCATCGCAAACATGAAAGACATCATGAAATGCAAATCATAATAGGGCTGAAGGGCCGCTTGTAAGGTAATTCTGGAATCGAAGTCATCCAGTACCTTCACTCCAACCAGGATCTGCAATTCCTGGTAGAACCAATATGTGAAGCTTGCTAAAGACTCATCTTTATGAAATTAGATTCCCATAAACTCCTGTTTGCACTTTGACATGTACATTGGACTCCTGAATTCCTTCATGATGGCCGCCTTTGCCTGCGCATACGACCAGCTGTCCCCCTCCAGGTGAGGTAAAACTAAGTTCTGACAGTTGGTGTCTAGGAAATTCATAACTGTCAACGCCTTTTGAAGATCCTCATAGCCATACATGGTCATATCAAACAGTTGGAAAAACGCTGGGGCATTATCCTAAAGGAACGTTGGTAATTTTGGCGTTGTCTTAAATTCCTCTGAGTTATCTCTAGCCTATTTTCTAGGTTCAGCCACTCAGCTCACTTGAGGAGTGACTTTGGGTGTCATCTCTGAAATAGCAGCAAAACTGGGCGGCATAACCTTATTAAGTATTTGACTTCCCAATTATTGTGTGAGGACTTCTTTCTTTAACATCGCTTGCCATATCTGGCTCACAACTGCATTTGTGAGTTTTAAGTTCCTTGACATGTTTGATCAGTCACTCTATATCAGCACTAAAATTTCTCAAATGAACGCGATCTGCTTCTCTCTCCGTTTTCAGATATAAGACTTCTTGAACTAGGTCTCCTTCTTTCTTCAACGAAGTTACTTTCCCAAGTAACTCATTCCCAAAACTCGCAACATTATCAATCCCTTCCTCCATCTTGTGACTCATTCTTCCAAGGCTGCAAATTCCTGATGATCCGCTGAGTTTAGGCCTTCTGATTCACAGTGGCTAACTTCATCCACAGTTTGCGTAATTCATCTTTATATGACATTCTTATAAGTTCTTCAACTCAACTACACCCTGTAGTGAGCACCAACTTGTAAAAACTTACTTGTTTTGGTTATTATTGGCAAACAACCCCAATAAACTTTAAAACTGCACAGGTTCAGTTTCTTGTGCACTTTGTCCACATTGTATAGTATATGATATTATTGGTTGATAATAGTATGATGACTATTATCTGTAGTCGAGTGGAATTCTTATATCTTGGCCCAATGCTCAGCCAGTATTCCCATTTGAAATACTTGAGATGTCATAATCTAGGTATTTGTTCCCTCATTCTGTCCAACTCAATCTTGTCTGAGATTCCCTGTTGACAGTCTCTTCAGTCCAACACACAGTTGGCAGAAATCCCCAATTTTTTTCTCCTTCTTCTCTAGATCCCCACTCAGATCTTTACTCTTTTTCCAAAATAGTCTCCCAATCATTGCACAGCAAAAATATCCTTGAGAAGAATAGAACAATTTAAAGCTGATAATAGTTTACTACTTAAACTATATACTGAATGACAATATCTTAATATATATACTGTAGTATTATCTGTTTTTTATTATGAGTGAATTCTAGGGAATTTATAGTGGGGATTTGGTCATCTAACCCTCAGTTGACACCTCTTCAATGAAACAGCAGCCGTTGCCATTGAATCACCCATCCTTGTCTCAGCAGCAAAGCTCTTCCCCATCCTGGCTAGGATTACATCATTGGACATCCTCAAGACCTAAACAGAAAGAGTCATAAAATGTGTCCCTAACGTTTTCCTCTCGATCCAAGTGAACCAACCATATTTGGCTAGTGACCTGCTTAGGTAATGGTACTTATTAGCCATTAAGGCAGGTCATGCACCAACTGATATATTCACTAGTTGTAAGCGGCATCACTTGCCTTACAACTTGCTACTTATTTCCAAACAGTCAGTGATGAAATCTGACCGATCCCAATTGGTACACCTGATAGTTAATCACTATTAGATGCCCCTATTTTGTTGGCAACTCCACCCAACGAGATCTTAAGTATTTTTCTAGACAAATCCCTGATGGATACGACCAGGCAAATATCCCAAAATCCCCCAAACATAGTTACTCTGAAATTTGGGTCAACCAATTTCCAATTCACCTCGCCTTAGAGAATTGTCCCCTAGCGATTCCTGGTAATCTAACAGGCTGGAAATATGGGCAAAAATACCAACAGTAAAAGAAGCCTTAATTTTAAAAGGAGATTAGTGCTTACAAGGTCAGTGTCTATAGGGGGTCTTTATGGATGAAACAATTGTGGATAAAATACCAGTCTTTCCTTTAGTTGGTTCATGGAAAAACAAGAAGACTACCAGTCACATGGTCAGAATCATCAGGTGGAGCCCACCAAATCTAAATGTTTATTCCTGAGGCTTCCAAAGTCAATAAGGAAAATAACATTTTTACTATCTCAAACAGAAATAGGGTCTGTGTCTGATCACAGAATTTAAATAAAGAGGACAACAGGAGGAGTCCCCTGATTAATGAAAAGAACTCATAGAAGGTTTAAAAGGAAGACAATCTTGATAATGGGCTTCTAAAAGGCGTTCCAAACCTTCTATCTACATTATAAGAGTGGATGAGCCCTGAATACTATAGATACCCAGTCAGATGCACTGGGGAAAGTTGACAAGTAGGTTGACTACATAAAAGAGCGCACAAGGCTTATTGATATCTGAATAGATAGAAGCTTCCAAATCAATATAAGCTATAGCCTAATTACAGTATATTTTAAGTGTAGGTTTTAGAGTAATTTCAGTAGGGCCTAGAAGGGTCTGAAACCACCAAGTACATGCAGGAAGGGAAGGAGTTCTATGGTGGATGGTAAAAAATTTCAAGCTGATAATTAACCAAAACAGACAATAGCACCATAGTAAGGAGCGCAGTGACTGTAAAAAACATCCATCTTACCCTGTTACCGCTAAGGGAGTTCTACACATGGAAAAGGTTATACAATTATAGCTAAATGGTTGGTAGTCTATGTCAAGAGAGTATCTGTAACTCTCCAGTTTCCACAATAGTGATGTGGAAGAATCATGCATACACCCAGGGAACAAACTACCATGACAAAGGATAATAGGAGCTGCCAAAGGTGAAAGTCTTGATGTAGCACCCTTCATCTAGACATAGAGCAATTTTCTTCCCAGCGCAGAAAGGTTCCCCAGCCCAGTGGTCCCTCCGATGAGCCTCAGTGACTTGGCACATATGGTTGATAAAAAATGGCTAACTGTCCTGCCCTTTACAGATCCTCCCTCCCTGCCCTCCCTTACCTCTTCTACCCTGTTAAAAATTAATAGGAGTGTGTATGATGTAGTTGAGGTCAAAGGCCTCTGCAAAAACTCAAAGCCACATCCTAACCATAAGCCAGTTGCCCCAGGTATAGAGGGAAAGGACCAAATGCTGATCAAGTCTTCCCTAACACCACTTAAGGCGGATCCAGTCACAAAAAGTGTTACAGGTCATGGATTGAACCCCCAAATTGTTTTTTCCAGCGCTAATTTATTTCATTTACAAATTAAAGCAAGAATAAAAAACCAAATGTGATAAGCTTCAATCCAGAGCAATCTGTGTAAGTACAAATGGATCAGCCTGAATTGTACCCCAGAGCTATCAGAACTTTTACAATTTGGGTCAAGAATACATCACCCTTTATTGCTCTCCCCTATGTGCCAATTACCTGATGTTCAGGGTCCTAGACCATGAACTGTAATGCACCATCCCTGCTAAACCATTCTGCCCCAGCTACAAGGCAACCTCCCCTCATAAATTATTTACCAGTTGATTTTCTTGCCTTAGGTTCTATCAAATAAACTAATTTGTGTTTATTATTTGTTATGAAATCCTTCCTCCATGACGCCTTGTTTTTCATCACCAAAGTTATCTGGAAATGAATGCTGCCATCCGTGAGATAAACCTGGAGATTGTTGAGCAGACTTTTTAATATATGGATCCAGTGTTACTCCTGTCCTTATGTGAGCTTGTGAACAATTAACGCTTTGAATATGGCTTCCAATCCAACATGCATACCACGGAAACCTGTAACACATTGCTTTGGCCAATCCATCCCATATGGACCACTATCCGCTCTTATTATATTTATAAGTTATTTAATCTGATTCAACACAATACTAACAAGCCGCAAAACTTGAAGGGGTTGTCACACTCCCCTCCTCTTTCATTATTGGGGTTGCCCCAGTAAGACCCACATTTTCCCCTATTACAGCCTTCTGGATTGTTGTAGGGGCATTTGGTATGTTATTAAAAATGATTGCCTTCCAATTAACCCCTAGGGCGTCCCTTAATAATATAAGCAGTGTTTCTAAAACCCTAGCATTCATCATCATCAACTGGGCTCGGTCAAACCCTGTTAAGTTGGGCAGTCTTCTTAAAACTAGCTGTCACTATCACAAAGGGTATCAACACTTATATGCTCAGAGATATAATAGAGGAGATCTTCAACAAGGTTACAACAAAAGATATGCCTTAAGATAGAATATAATACAGTTGGGTAACTAAAGGAGATAACTAACAAGGATGTTGACCAAGCGGAAATGACTATAAAAAATTGGGTTAGATGGGCTACCATAAATTTGCTGTTTGACTGAGCTGAATCTGGACAATTAGATAAGCTTAACATCGCAAGAAATACCATACCTTAAGTAAGCCTAAGCTCATGTTCAATAATTTCATTTAATATTGCCATATCAAGGTATATTATAATTGGAAGGGGACTTGTTTACTGTTTTTGCCTAAATTCAACGACCCTACTTTATTGATAATAATGTGTAAACTTGAGTGCCGTTTATGTAACTCCAGCCGCCTCATCACTTAAACCCCTAGATACAACCTGACGAAACTTGGACCTTGCTCATTGTTGGTCCAGGGTATACTTCAGGTTAGGGAGGGCGGCCAACTTAGTCCCCTTGGCTCTGGTACGCTCCCTTGATTTTTCAATATGTACCCACATTTTTGTCATGAGACATGACAGCCCCCTTGACAGTAGTGCCCTGGAACCAATGACGTTTACTTTAAAATGTGTACCTCCTGTTATCAAGTGAAGGCAGCTCTTATTAAAGCATTTAGTACATTTTTACCCTGTCAGATTGTAAACAGGCCTTCATGTGCATACATATAAAAAAGGGAGAATCATATCAAAGCTTTGCTAAACATTTCTACTATGAAGACCAAGCCTTAGCCTCCTGTAACCAGGTTACATTAGGCGCTGAGGTAGCTTCTTGGTATCTGCTTTCTTGTTTTACAAGCGCCTTGTGCTACATTTCCAAGGAGTCAAGAAGCTTTTCAAATAAATCCTTGACATCAAGGAGGCCATCATGGAATTAATTAAGCTGGAGACACGTCATAACACATCCAACAAAGGTTCTTACCATTTTACCCATGCTGTTGATGAAACTCAAAGTCTAGATTTAGGAGCGACACTACACCTATTGTGGGTTCTTAAATTCATCATGAATGTTAATGGTAGAGAAAAATCAGATGAGATAAAAAGAGCTGGCAACTTAGGATGCCTTGCGCCCTAAGCTAATTAATCTACACCTCAACAACTTAATAAGATCCCTAAAAGACTAAATGCTTTATCATTTATGCTCCTCATGGGCTTGATATCCCCAACACTTTAATTGTATTTAAAGTCTTCAATTTTCCTATTTTGCTTTGGGAAAACTCCATGACACCCTCAATGCGCCAATATACCCAAAAAATAAATTAATACACTGGCCTTGGCTCTAGTGTAATCCTTGTAGAGTTAATGGTGCACAAGTTGAAGGTCTTGTCTATTGTTGACACTGGCTCCTCAGTCAACACTATCTCCTGCTGTCTTATGAAGCAACGTAAGGGTCACTTGATTGTAGCTGCACTTTATGGAATTGTCATACCATTTAAACTAGACCCATGGGGCCTACTCATCATTACTCATACAATTATATGATAGTAATGACTTCTCCAAACTTGTCCTAGACAATGATAGTTATGACTTCTCAAAGTCACACAGCTTATGGCAGGTTCAATACAAAGATTGGTCATCAAGATCTATATCTCACCATATTGGGGTATTGCATTCCATTTATCATTAAGAAATTTTCCAAAGAAAAACTGAATTAAAAATCCTGATGATGCCTATTAGAGCATCCAGAATCTATTGAGTGATTGAAATTATGATTTGTAATTCCTACAACTAAGTTACTTTTTATCTACGTTCAATGATAAAGAATGAATGCCCATTTTTCATGTCAATAAGGTCGTCCCTCCTAAATCCCCACATAAATAATGGAAATGGGAATCCAAGTTACTATAACTTCTGCCCATTTATTGGAAATATATGGGGAAACCAGTCCTTCTATACAAGAGCTTTTGACTTTTTATTGAAAACTCAATTTCTACATATCAAAGACCTATTGATGTTCTGGTGGCTAATATTACCAAACAACATCAAATTGTTACCCAAAAATATAATAGCCTATTCAGCACTCTATTAATCTAATTTATTGGCTCTATCACAGGTTATGGAAGCCTGAATGACCTATAACTGTATGAATACCCCATCTTAGCGCAAGTAGGATTATATTTTAGTGAAACTCTTACTCCTAAGCAATAACAATTTTCATATTCCCTAAATGATGAGTACACTGACATACTTTTAAAAGACCAACAATTTGAAATAATGAAGGGGGTCTAAAAAAAGGTGCAGACTGGTGAACTCATCTCATTTGGGCAAGTCCATACCACTAAATCTAAAGGTTAATAAGCCCAAGTGACAAAGGAATAAAAACAACTAATCTAGACTGTCCTGGTGAAGCCCTCTCAGAGTCCATGGGCCAAAGACTACTATTCATCTGAAAGATTGGGGCCATTAGTGGTTATGGATTACAAAAGACTGAATGCAATATTCAGGAAAACAATTACCCACTACCTCAAATCAATGACTCTCTCTGACTCTTAGTGGGGTCTAAATTTTTCTGTCTGTGGATCTTGTTAGCAGATATTGGTAGTATAACTTGCTCCTTAAATCTGTGAAGTCTGTGTGCTAATCTCCAGTGAAGGGTTACTTGAGCTAATCCATATGCCCAAAGGATTATACAATGCCCCAGAAACCTTTCAGAAGGCAATAGACGGCATTGTCAGAGACCTTAAAATTACCTTCATACTAGTCTATTTTGATGATGTTACAATTTTCTCAGGTACCTTTAACAACATCTCCATTACCTAAGGGAAGTTCATGGTTTATTTCAAGCTGTTTCCATAAAGATGAAGCTTAGTAAGTGCAGTTTTTTTCCTAAAGAAATGGATTTTTGGTTCACAAGGTTAAGCATGAAGGGATCTCTCCATTGTCTGATAAGGTTGTTTCCATACAGAAGATGTCCCAAATTAAATTAACTGCGCAATATACAGGTCTTTCTAGAGATGTTCTAATACTACCAACAGTTCATTCTCATTTTGCATAACTAGATGAGCCATTGGTATATCTAATCCACAAATAGATCCTGTTCCACTGGAAAGATTCTCAGCAACATGCTTTTGATTATCTGAAAAATGCCTTGATTACAACTCCTATATTAATACGCCACAGATTCAATAAGCCTTCCATCTTGTTCACGGAGGCCAGTGATGTTGCAGTCAGAGATATATAGGCGCAACCTGACCCTAATCAAGTCAATCATTCTATCGCCTACTTAAGAAAAACTAGTACCTAGACAGTAGAAAATTTATATATCATAATGTAACACAAATGTCTGTCTTTTATACTGGTTACTAAGAATCTTGGTTTTTTTGCTTCATTGGAAACGCTTAAAATTGTAACTTAAAAAGCGCATTTAGGTGGATACAGCAGACAAAGAACCCAAATGGGAAACTTTCTCAATTGGCCCTCATGTTACAGTATCACATTCTCTCTATTGCACATTGCTCAGGGGCTATACATCATAACTATGATGAGTCTTCCTGCTTATCTATACTAATGTTATCTAAAGTCTGAGGAGGAATCTGTTTATAAGATGATTGAGAAACCCAAGATGTTGGACTGCGAGATGGCCAAAATAAAAAAATTAACTTAGGTGGATGACAGATTTAAATATATACTGAGGAATGGTGGTTTGTAAATGTGTATAGATGGCCTGGTTACCTTAGGTATGCCCCTTGACCTGGACCTCTACCATCATTGAGGTTCTACTTCCATGGGTCATGGCTCTTTACACTAAGCCTACTAGTGGTTAAGTATTGATGTTACTAGAAAGGCATGACAAACTCCATCCCATGATGTTATTGAACCTGTCATAGTTGTGAAAGCCAAGGCCCCTCCAATCCAAATTATCAACTTAAGTTAATGAGAAACTTCATTCTTTGCCAATGTCAATATTGACCAATTGAACCCTTGCTGCCCAGCATGTATGGACACCGCTACATTATCTTTATATTAAATTAAAGCAAAATGGGCCAAGCCACATCAGTAGTCTCCACTACTGATAAAGCCGCCGCCTCAATCTTACTTAAGCAAGTCTTCACCCAGCATGGTAGACCAAGAGCTTTCTTATAAGATAGTTTTACAAATTTCATATCCTAGGTAGTGACCAAACTCATTTGTTAATGAGCATATTTAAGATTTTACCACCTCCTATCATCCTTCTACTAATGGGGCCATAGAACAATCTAATGGTATGCTTATCTCTATACTCCATAAATGCAACAAAAAGATATGACCCAATTGAAAAAATATCTCTTAGATCACCGATGGCTACCAGGTAAGCTTCACCATATCTTTAGGATTTCCCCATTTAAGGCTTCATATGGTAAGGACCCAATGTTTCCCTCTAGCGTCCACCAAATTTGGAATCCTTACCCCTGACACCGCCAATTTAGCTATGTAAAGACTGGTAGAGAAGGTTATAGACTACAGGCTCCAGAGCGAAGCCTTTCTGGGACTATTGGCTGAAAAAAACCGCATAATCTGATGCTATAAGCCTATAATGCCTAATTGTCAGATAGGGAGCCTAGTACTCTTTTACCATTATCAATCTGACGGAAGACCCCACAAGCTTGATGTTTATTGTCTGGACCCTATTTAGTGATCTACTTCTGGGGCCCAAAATAATTTATCAAGTCCTTCATTATGTGGATTGTTGTCAATCAAGTCCATATAATGTTCCTAAAGTTATGTACCCTTTGGCAAGATCTTGATGGGTGTTGTTAGTAAAGACAGGGACCAAATCAGTTTAGATACAAATTGAGCCTCTGATGAGCCAACCCTTAGCCAAAAGAAACCGCCACCTTATGAATTAATTGATTAAACTACAACTACCAAGGAAATATAGGGGTTTTACTAATTCTGAAACTCTCCTGATGTGTACAAAAAGTCTGATCTCTTTGCAAACTAGTGACAAATATTCCTCAAAATTGGGAAAGATCGTATTGATCAATGTGCATATTATCTGAAATAAAAGTGTGTCCCTTAGAAGACTATAATTATCCCCACATTTATGTAAATAAGTGCGCTCTATCATATCTCATCTGGTCAATAATTGCCAAAGTGTACACTTTCCCTGCTAATATTATTTTACTAGGAAGCCCACTGACACTATATTGATTAATTTTTATACCAAAAAAGGAACTGACCAACAAACTCTGGAAACCCAATACTTAAAAACCCCATTTGATTAAGAATTAACACTATACTGGTAGCTGAAACATTCTAAATAATAATGCTCATAACCTGGCCTTAGAACAAATACTTCAGGTATTTTTATATAGTTTTTTTAGTGTTCTCTATAAACTAAGAACTTCTATATCAATAATTAGTTCTTAGTTATCTAATTTAGGTAATATGATGAACATGTGTTTTTGTATAGAGATCTAAAGTTATATATATATATTTGTTTATGGATTTAATTCAAAAATCCTGACCACTTGATAAGGTAACACCAAATGGCATAGAATGCCTTTTTTGTATTTAGTTATATTATTTTGTAAGAATCAAATTTTATCATGATTTCCAGATTCAAATAATATTATGATAGACATTTAAAACAATGAAGAAAAATGTTATAATATACAAAGTATGTGTTCAATAGTACTTTTTAGTGGGTGCCTATGAACAAAAAGTTCCTCTGTGCCAAATTTAAAATGGAAAACTATGTGTTATAAGATATGATGAGAGTTAACTTTATTATATCTATAGTCAATTGCGCTTTTGTAGTTACAAATTAGACCATCAAAAACCTTTATTCACCTGAGAACCTGACAACTTAGAGTTATATGTATAACATATTTTATATGTGCAGGTATTTTTTATTGAAAAATAAGTTATTTATATGATATATATATATGGTTTACTTTTTTGTTGCTAAAATTGAATTTAGACCCCTTTAGATACTTGCTAGTCCAACACCTAAGCTTCACATAAATACTAAATTGCAGAAAGGTAGGATATTGATTTTTTAATATTTTTTAGACACTTTTCAAGTTTGGCTTATCTTTATTTGAATTTTTGTTGTAAAATTAACTGCTAAATCATATAGAAAAATCTTAAAAGGAATGTTGGAATCCTGGCACTATGGTGATTGCAGGTGCTTGGGCACAGGATTTTAGCAATATAGCAATCATCAGGGTACTAAAACTCTCAAATGTTTGTTTAATAAATTTAAAAAAAAATATAGAACACAAATATAAGTAAATATTATAAATTTTATTAATATTCAAATTGGGGATAAGAAGTGATCCCTTATTAAAATAATGCTCTCAGTAGTTATGGTACTCTGAGGCTAAAAGTGAGAGGAGTCAGCGAATTAGAAATAGGTGGATGGTAGCTCAATTAGAATAATGACAATTTAACCTATCAGAACTCTCAAAAATCTTTTTGCTTTAAAAGGGCTTTAATTTTAAGTGTTGGGTTGACAGCAGGTATTATAAATCCATGTGGTAAGAATTTAATATATTTGACCCAATCAGGCATCTTAAAAATACTTTCATTTTGGCCAATTACTGGATGTCCTAGTTGGTAATTGGTCTGTAAAATATTATCATCCCCCAGAACCCCCTTCAGGTCTATAAAATGGGGTGGGTTTCTCTTAGGAAGATGTACTAAATTCAACTTATTGCGTGGACAAACGTCATAGTCAGTTTACCTATTCTGCCAGGGGTGCAGAGTAATTGTATGAACAAGGTCCAAGCTATTTAGCAAGGTCTAGGTGTAATATCATTGCTCCAGTGTGAACTATTCTGCTGATAGCTAGGGGAATTA
Organism: Massospora cicadina; assembly: GCA_022478985.1. Lineage (NCBI taxonomy): Eukaryota > Fungi > Entomophthoromycota > Entomophthoromycetes > Entomophthorales > Entomophthoraceae > Massospora > Massospora cicadina. The sequence continues at coordinate 295,255 of JAKSZP010002658.1, forward strand.
CTATTATTTTTGGAGATATTCAACATCAAAACATACTTACCAACCTTTCATAAATTTTATTCTCTGACAGGCAAACTGTCTTAGCTTAACTAAAATTTTAAAAAGCTCTATGTCTAACTTCAAAATTTCTGGTTTTTTGTAAAATGAAGAAAAAAACTATAGTGCCTTTTAAAATATATTATATATTTTTAGAGGTGGATTGATATAGAAAACTTCTTCTGATTGTCTATATAAATCTTTTCTGGAGAGAATTAAGGGATTGTCCTGAAAACATTGCAAGTTTCAGGCAATAGATGGCCCAATTTGTCAACTATTAACATTTGGCGCAAAGTCAAGGGATGTTATTTTTACATAAAACGGATATTTATGGTGTTAATGAAAAAATTTTACTTTTTTAAAAATATTTGAGGTGGGTCAACCTTAGGAGAAATATACCACACAGAGAACTTTTTCTAGCCAGTACAGGTTTTGAACTCAAAACTTGAACTGGGGTGGAAGCAGTTTTACATGCCAGGATAACCCTGTAAACATTCTACTTTTTTAATGTTTGATTTATTCTTGAACCTTTTATTTATACAGCGTCCTGTCTCTTCATAAAAGCTCAAATAATCCATTAAGTAACAAGTCAGAGTTCAATCTAAAATTATAGGCTTTTGAAGCCTACCTGATAAGCCTTAATCTTTGAAAAATGGTAGACTAAGGCTGAACAGTTGGGAATTACCTTGACCTTGAAAGACTAGAATATAATAATTAGAGTAATACTAAAAACCTTATTAAGTAAAAGTTTACAACTTAGCTATACTTGTCATTATTTTTGCATTGAAATTAAAAAATATGCTATATATGTTTACATGATCTAGCTACAGGGTTTTTATGGCAAATTATCCTTTTTAATTTAACATCTTAAATTCTTTGAGTCATGATTAAAATCTACTAATGATTATATTCTTTGCCATATATTAGAAAGTTTATCTAAGCCTAGGTGACATAATAAGTAGCAATTTTTGTGATAGTTTAGTGATATTGGTTACTTTACTAACAGAGAGAATTATAACAGCAGTGAACAAGATTTTTGGTTTTTTAAAAAACCAACTTATTTAAACATCTTTGATCTGACATGTTGGAGCTATTAAAACTTATATATCACCTTTTTATCTTAGAAATTATTATAAATATAAACTTTAACTCAGATTATTTAAGTATAATCTGAAAAAATGTTGTTGGAATCCTGGAAGGATTATTGCATGCTAATGCATTTGCACAGAATTTTAACAATATTAGCAGTTGCAAAAGTGTCAACACACTCACATTCTGTAAAAGGTTGTATTGGAAATTTAACCACAAATTTATACCTAAGTATAATAACTTTGATAATAATAAATTAATAGATTTTATAGGAATTTTACTAAGTACAAAACTGGGGGTAAAAGCGAACCCTTATTTAATTGGCGCTGCTTAGTATATATGATATTTTGGGGCTGATAGTGAGGGGTGATGAAATTCATATTAGGCAGTGGATATCTCTATTTGGCTGTATTGTAGATATAAGTTTGACTTTAGAAATGACATAATCATGGGGGAACATTTTAATGTAATCCCGCCAGTCAGTCATTTTGTAAATATGGCTTGTTTGGTCAATTACCTGAGCTCTTAAGGGGCAATTGAGTAATACATTTTTTTTACTTCCCTAAACCCCCTTCAGACCTATAAAAGGGGGTGGTCTTCGCTTGGATATTTGAACTAAATTGAAGGAGGACGGGGCTGGAACCTCAGGATGACTCCACTGATTCCGCCACAGGTTTGGCGTAGCCCTACTACCAACAATAGGGCTATTTGGTCAAGGAGTGGGGGTAGCATTATTACCCCAAATCAAAGGATTTCACTGATAATCAACAAGGCTTCTTGTGCAATATTAGTTTTAAATAACACCAAAAACACTCTTTTCACAATAAAACATGTGATTGTCCAACATTGATTTCTTCAAGAGTGTTAGGGGGAGAATAAGGGAACAAGAACCAGCCATGGACTCAATTGGCAGTAATTCTGGTAGCAAGAGATTTGATGGAGTCTCATCCTTCTCTTATAAATGACTACAAAAGGTCCTTTCCAGATAGACCCAAGCTTTTCACTTCTAAGAGTGATCCAATTGTTATAATACAGCACAAAGTCTGACATTTGGAAGGATGAAGAGGGTTCCAGAGCTCACTACCTTCTTGGCCCTCTTTAGTGACAGTTTTTGCCAAATTAGATATAGCCTCAGATTGCAGCTTTATTATGTGTTCAGCCAACATTTTCATGGCTGCTTAGGATCACCTGTTCTAGCAGAGAACATATTTTTGGCTAATAAAGCCGGCATCCCAGGTTCTCAACCATACAACACATGGAAAGGAGACATTTTTATTCTTTTTGATAGTAGCTGATATGGTAGGCCATGAGGGCACTTGGTAAGTATAGATCCCAGTGAAGAGGGTCTGGCATGGCCATTTTTTGTAGTCTAGAGACCAGGGTTCATTGGATCTTCCTACAGTACCATTCTTAGATGGGTTATAGGAGGATGAGATAAGTTGTTGCGCTACCATGGAAGTGACGAGGATCTTTACCACTCTGGGGTTCAAGTTTTTCCCATTCTCACAGAGCAGGACCTGAGTGCAACCAAGGAGAGTAAAAATACACTGATGGAGGAAATTAGCCGTGGATTTTTAAGTTTGAGCAGGGAGAGCCACAGCTTTAATCCATTTGGTAAAGTGATTATGCATACTAAAATATATCGGTTTCCCCCAGTAGTCTGGGGTAGAGGAACAACCACATACAGGCTTGTCATGTGGAAGGGTTGTTGAAGAGTAGTATATTGGTACTGATACCTGGTCTTGAAGCTGGATTGCTTCTTTCAGGTCATACAGGCATCCAGAACTTCAGCTATGGTCTCCATGACTCCCTATCAGTAATATACTCTTTACACACTCATAGGCATTTACTACCCCACTATGCTTAAATAGAATCATACTCCAAGATGACAGGTACTTACTTTGATAGCCGGAGATAAGGCAACCAGTTCGCCCCTGCTTTTTTGTATAGCTTCCCACTCTCCACCTTGATGTTTGGGAGTGCCAAGCTAGCATCTTTTGTAAGGGTTCATCCTCATCATCCCACACATCAGGAGTCTTTAGGTGCTCATGTAACCTCTCAGCTTCACTATTGTCTAAGTGAAGAACAGGCAGCCGCGTCAACCCATCAACATTCACATGGCGAGTTCCCACAAGTGCTCAATTGAAATATCATAATGCTAGAGCTCTAAAGCCCAATGAGCTAACTTTTTAGTAAGATCTTTCATATTCTGCAACCACTTCAAGGAGGCGTGGTTGGTAACTACTTTAAAAGAAGTTCCTTATAAAAAAGGGCAATAGTACTTTACAGCCAGCAAGACAGCAAGGCAATACTTCTTAGTGATGATTTAGTTGCGTTTGGCTTTTGAAAGCATCTTGCTGAAGTAGGACACGGGATGAACATCCCCATGCTCATCCAATTAAGCCAAGATAGCTCCAACGGCGTAATCATAGGCATCAGTGAACAACATTAAGGGTTGTTATGGTTAGGGGGTTGGAGGATTGGACGTTGTTATAATAACTTCTTCAAGGTCATGAACGCGGCCTTTTATTCAGCGCCCCAATGGAATGGAGTGTTTTTAGCTAAGAGGCGGATGAGAGGCTCACAAAGCTGTGCAAATTTGGAAATGATTTGATGGTAATACCCATCATGCCCAAAAATACCTGGATGTCACAAAGGGTTTTAATGCAGGCATCTTCAATATAGCTTCAACCTTATCTTGTAGAGATTAAATCCCATCTTGAGAGATAGCGTGCCCAAGGAAATCCAGCTTCTTCTGGAAAAAGTATATTTAGAGGGCTTCATTTTAACGTTAGATTCCCGCAAGCGTTGAAACACTTCCTTTAGGTGCGTGAGGTGCTTGTTGAACGTTTTGGAAAAAACTGTGATTTCATCCATGTGGCTGATCACACAGCTCAGTTTCAGATCCTGGAGGATGTGATACATCGCCTGCTGAAAAGTTGCAGGTGCATTGCACAACCCCTGGGGTAGCTGAGTGGGTTGGAACAGGCCTTTGCTGCAAATAAGGGCACACTCCTCCTAATCCTGTAGAGAAAGGTCTATCTGCCAATACCCACTATCCAAATCTATAGCGGAAAAGAAAATGGATCCAAAAAGCTAGACCAGAGCATTGTCAGTATAGGGGATATGTTATCTCTCATTTTTGAGAGGTTGCCAATTTGTGTAGTCCATCACTGCCCAATGACCTCCATTTTCATTCTTTATTAGTAGAGGAGGTGACAACCAAGGGCTTTGAAAAGGACCAGCAACTCAGCGCCTAGTACTGTTTAGCTCCGTCCTCATCTGTAGCTCCTCAACTTTTGATTTGCATAGGGTTTAGATAGGATAGGCTAAGAATACCCAACTAATAGTATGTGTCCAACTCTTCATGTGCCCATAGTTGGTATCAGATTTAGAGAAAATACCACTATAGGCCTCGATTAGAGTGTAGACTTTGTTAAGCTCAGCTGGGGTCAGTTCATCAGAAATATGAATGGTAGGCAGATACATAACTATTGGTTGGTGGGTAAGACCATCTCCGCCATAGACCCAATACAGTGAAATTTCTTGATATCCTCAATAGAAACAACCGGCCTCTTCTGATCTCTTGATGCTTTTTTATGACCATGTCCTACGGTGTGAGATTCCCCAACAGGAGAATGATTGGTCTCTGTTAGTCTGGTCTAGCACGCCTAGCAACACTCTGTGCTCTAAAGGACTAACACCATCAACGCTGTTTAGGTGCATTAAGAAGTTGTGGAAAATAGTAAGGTAATCTTAGTGTCAACTACCCTTTGTTCACCAGCCTTGATTAATACCTCTTCAGAAGCATAAAAAGGGATACCATCTAGGCCGTCCACTGATCAGAAAGATTCTTTGTATTCCGCCCCGCCGTCATGTAATTTAGGGATAAGGCGGAGCAGTGATACTCTACTGTGAACCCATATTCTCTTTTATTAAGCTTATTGTTGGCCAGAATCAGAGGGAATCTCATAGTTAAGCAGGGAGAGATAGCCCTGTTTCAGGTTTAAATCCCATCATACTTGAGCATAAACTGGGCATCAATGAGTAGATCATATGTATTGTTATCCAATTCCACCACTGGGCTGGCAGAATAAGCTTTTAACCCGGATGGTCAAAGAAGAGTATTCACTAATAGTGCAAGTGCTGGTGGGGCCAGCAGTTCAAAATTGTGGTTGTAATCGAGTTCAGGGCCAGCTTCATCTTTTCAATAAATTTTTTTGACATATAGTTCACAGGAGATCTAGTGTCAAGGATAGCCATGACCCATATTCCATTGACAACGACCTCAACCTTAGTTAAGGTTCCCCTCAGGTTGGGGAAAGAGCTAGGACTTCCTTTAGTTGGAGAGTAGAAGCAAGACTTTGTGCAGTTTCAGGTATTTATTTTGAATAGGCTGTAGGGTATGAACACAAAGGGTGGATTCAATCAGCATTGTAATGTGCTGGTCAGCGTCATTGGCAGTCTCAATAACTTTAAAACCCCTCAGCACTTGATGGAGGTAAGTTCTGCGGGTTATCCTAGCCATATCAACTATTTCAGGGTTAACCTGCCGGGTACCCCCACTTCAACTGGGGCTCCTAAGACGTATTAGCTGACATCTCCATAACCCCTTCAGATTTTCATTGGAGAGGCTATAAATGCATGCCAAGGAGTCTATAGGACGTGAGTTAGGTTCAGGGCTTCCATAGTTGCAGGAGAGGCCCCGGGGCACTAATCTAACCTATAAACGTTTAGAATAGGCATTTTAATGGTCACGGATCTACTTTTGGTCTTTAAAATAGTGGTTTGGGCTGCCCAATGGCCACAGGTTTTGGACTAGGGATGGACAGAGGAGAGGCTGAGGAGGATAGAGACAGTGCCTTGGAGGGACGTGACAATGGAACCACTTGGGAAGGCCACTCTGAAGAAGGAGGGGAGTAAGACAAAGTGTATGACTGACTTCACCAGACAACCTCTGGGAGCTGAATCTGAAGGGGAGAGCTGCCCCATCACTGCCATTACCCTCTGGCTATTCTCACATGGTTGAGGAGCATCTAGTTGCCACAGCACGGAGGGAGCAAATTTCAGAGGGAAACAGCCATAGAAGAGGCTAGAGGGGTCTGAGTGGCCTCTCACCTTAGAGCTCCTTGCTCCGTGTCAAAGTCATAAAAGTTGCCCACTGCTAGAAGAGCCTCCTTGATATCATGTACATTTTGAAAGGATTGCTTGACTGAAAAGATATGCATCGCTAATGAGGGATGGGGCGCCATTTAGCCAAGATAGTAGCAATATTGTCATCTAGAGGCGAAATCTTTGCAAGCAATAGGGGATGGTCTTCATTATATAACTTTTCAGCAAAAGTGGCAATTGATTCTCCATTTCAGGCTAAGGCACATAAAAGCCTGTTTTTGTTGAAAACTCTGCGTGGAGCTAATTTCTTCAATGAGGGCTTGCTTAACCTCAGCCCAGGTGCTGAGGGTGGCCATGTTTGGAACCATTATTTCCTGAGCCACCCAACTTAGGCAGGGAAGGTTGTACATGATCTTCTGATGGTCAGTTGTTCTTTCCATAACAAATTTTATAAACAAAGAGAAAAGAGTAAATACTGCCCTCGCCCATAATAAACCTGTATCTGAAAGAGGAGTTTTGAATAACTAGGAAACACCCCATGTGAGCCTTAAAAGGGGTTGTGAGCTTTTTGAGTCAAGATAAAGATCTGGCTAGCTGTTGTTCTAAAACCGCTAACCTGGATTCAGATGCAACGGGGGGTTGTTAGGGTTAATTACCTCAACTGCCTCCATTTTTTATGTAAAGTTTTGTGGTGTAAAATCCCCTCTAGTGAGCATCACCTGTTGAAATCCTGGCAGGGTTATAGCTCTCTGGTGCTTTTGCACAGGATTTAAACGCTATTAGCAGTTGCAAAAGTGTCAACACACTCACACTCTGTTAAAGGTTGTAGTGGAAGTTTAACCATAAATTTAATTTAAGTATAATAACTTTTATAATAATTTTAATTTTATAAAAATTTTATTAAGTTCAAAACTGGAGGTATAAAGTAAAACCTTATTAAATTAGCACCCCCTAGTATATATATGATGTTTTGGGGCTAATAGTGAGGGGCATGGGAGTTCAAGTTAGGCCTTAAATATCTTAATTTGGCCTTGATTGTAGATATGAGTTTGATTTTGGATTGACATAATAATGGGGGAGCATTTTTAAAGTAAATGGCGCCAGTCAGCCATTTTGCTCATATGGCTTTTTTGGTCGATTACCTGAGCTCCTAAGGGTCAATTGGTTAATAAAATATTTTCACTCATATGAGCCCAATTTAGGACTATAAAAGGGGGTGGTATCCGCTTAGGAGTTTGAACTAAATTGTAGATAGGACGGTAAGGAACCTCAGGATGACTCCACTGATTCCGCCACAGGTTTGGTGTAACCCTACTATGAACAATAGGGCTATTTGGCAAGGAGTGGGGTAGCAGTATTGCCCCAATTTGAGGGATTCCACTGAGAAAAAACCCAGGATTTTTGTGCAATACTAGCCTTATTAACACCAAAAGGCTCTTTTTTACAATATTGAGCATGTGATTGTCTGACAAAGATAAAGATATGGAGCATTTGATAGTCAAGGTTGCACCAGGAAATTTATAAAATACTCTTCAGCACTTTAGTATAATATCTGTTACTGATATATAGTACAATATAAAATGTATATTTTTAAATGGTTTTATTAAGAAGCCTGATAAGATCGTTTTCTTTATTTCTATATAGGGGGGTTCTTTGTCATTTATTTATTTTATTTAACTGAGGTAAGCTGACCAGGGGATAGAAAATACCGATATATGTAATAGGATAGGGGGAGGTGAAGTATAGCAAGATTTAGGCACCCCAGAGTAAACGAGCTACCCCTTTTGACAGCTGGTACCGCCAGGTATAGGGGGGTTGAATGCCTTACTCTGAAGGGGTTTCCCCTATTATGGAGCAGGTGTGGAGGAAGAGGTCTATATGCAGAAACCAGACTGGGAACCATTATTCAACAAGTTGTTGTTGCTTTGGCCTTATGTATCCGTATAGCTAGGCTTAAAAGTGTTCCAGTAGGTGTTAGTGAAATCTGCTGATTGTCCCACGGATGGTGGGTACAGTTCCCTTGAAAGCATCCAGTGCTATAGTGTGGATTGCTACATTGCAATGGCAATTATCAGGGAGCGTAGTGTGGGTGGTATCAGGGATTTAAGTTGGAGTGTGAGAGGCTTCTGGAGATTGACAGCTCCTGGTCATTGTGGGTTTGAAGCAGACGCGCAACTTCCCATCATATGGCTCTAGATGGGGGGCATGCTTCAATATGGTGGTGCAGGGTGCCTTCCCCTCCATATACTGCACATGCTGCATGAAGAGAGTTGGAGCGATCTGCTGTTCTGTAGGTTCTTCTGAGACAACGCCAAGTGTTAGCTCTTACCCTTGGCTGGAGGAGCGGAAGATGTGTTAGCCTCCATATTGCCTTCTATGTTGTGAGATCATATGGGATGTCTAAAGCATCTAGGTAGTCGATATTCACAGTAAATGGGGTCACGTCGTGTGCCCCTATAGGTTAGGTCCTCTGGTTTCCTTAATGTGAAGTGAGCTCTGGGCCTTCCCCTTCCCTGACTAGTGCCTGTGAGAGTGATAGTCCACCCTATGTGCCAAATGGTGCAAAGGAGGCGTTTGAAGTGAGGGGGGTTCCATGTGGGCCCGCTGCATTGGGACAGTATTCAAGGCTTTGAGCATGCTGGATGGGTTGTGTGGGTTGGATAGTTTGAGCGCCTATGAAATGTTGGCCCTCGCCGCTCTGGACCAGTGTTGTTGTGGGAGTTCTGATGCTAGGACTTCCTTTATCCAGGTGCCCAATATGCCGCTGGCATAGACCTTAAAGTCTTTAAGGCCCATGCCTCCATTGGAGCATGGGGAAAGAGTGTTTCCACCCATAAAGGTGGCTGGGACCCAGGCCACAGCCATCCCTGAATAAGTGCGCGGATTGAGGATAAGAATGTAGGTGAGAAGGAGATAGCATGTGTGGGGATCCATATCCTCAGGAGAATAAGTGAGTTGGAAACTGTTACTCACCCCATTAGTCCTGGGGATCTTCCCTTGAGGGAGGCGACGTGGTTGGACACCCACTATAGTAGATTGTTCTCAATTGTCCCAATGACATACCCCCTGTTCTGATCCATATCCCAAGGTGGCGGACAGTGTTGTTTGTAAGAGTTGATGCAAAGGGTAGGATGAGTATGTTTTTCCTTCATGGGGGCTGTGATGTTCAGTTGTGGCTCAGTTGTTAGTGTACTTTCATAGGAGGATTATATCCATTTTCCTTTTTTGAGCGATGCGTTGCTCACAATGGAATATTCCTCTAGGGTGCATTCCAGATGTCTGAAATCATTGTTGTTAGCTATACCTGTCATGCAGTCATCCACAGAGGCTAGTATCTTGATTGTTGGTTGACTTTATGCAGCTATGCCCATGAGGCATGAGTCAGCGATGCAAAAGAGTGAATCAAAACTGAAGTTATATAGCACTGGGCTGAGGGGGTCCCCTTATTTAAGCCCTCTGCGTGATATGATCTTGTTAGTTAAGAAGCCATGGCCGCATACAGCCATGGATGAAGATTCTTTAATGAGCATCGCCCAATTTATAATTCTGAAAAGGGAGTTTGAAGGCGCTTAGGAATTCCTTCAGGTACGGCCAACTAATGTGGTTATATGCCTTCTCCTGGTCTAGGAATACCAGGGCTCCAGTTGCTTTGGACTGGTATATGTTGGCAACGGAGTGTATAATGATCCAGATTGAGCGCCCTGATATGAACACAAACTGATTGGGTGACAGGACTTTGGAGGCTATAGTTTAATCTGGCTGCTAAAGTTTTTGTAAGTAGTTTTGTATCAGTGTTAAAATGTGCAATTTGAGCGCCAGTTGGCCAGGTCCAGTTTGTCGTCCTTCTTAAACAGGGTTATGATATAGGAGTCCTGGCCACCAGGCAGGAGGCGTGTCTCCAGCAGGCACTGGTTCATTGATGCCAAGAGGAGGGGGCGAATTTGCTTGAAGTATTTTTTGTAGAATTTTTAGGGTATCTCATTAGGCCCTGGGCATTTCCTACGTGGTGCATCATGGACTGTGTCACAGAGCTCTACTGTGTGTTGAGGTTTAGGAGGCTATAGTCTGGCGGTGCACTTTGTATTCCGGTGGTGTGTATTAAATTTTTAATTTTTTAGGAATCAGGTATGGTGTCATGGTATAGATTAGTGTAGTAACAGTGTACTTCCGCCTTGACCTTCGCTGAGTCAGTTGCCACGGTGCCATCTTCTTTGCAGACCTGTGTGCATTTGGGCTGGTTGCCATGGGAGTGGAATTGGCAGAAGAATTATGTTAAGCAGGTTTTGCCTTCTATGAACTTACCTTTTCTTGATACTTTGATTCACTGCTGGTGTTTGAAGATGAGGGCGTTTAGGTGGTCGGATATTTCTGCCCGTTTGCACCCCCAGTTGGGGCTATAGCCAGACTTCAGGGTGTTGAGCTTGAGGTGGTCCAGTTCTGCCAAGGTGCGCCTAATTGTGGCTGTGTCAACGTTGTACTTACGCGAGGTGAGATGGTGAGTTTTCTTTATTAGTTCAGCTTTGAAATTTTCACAGGTTTCGATGGGATCCAATACAAATGGAGTTGCAAATTTTGGGTTTATGGCATTATTTTTGACCCAGTCAGATATTTCGGGCAATTTTTAGGTTTTCCAGGTGTAGCTTCTTCCAGGTTGACTCCTGTGTGAGAGTTTGGTTGGTGAGAGCTGCACTGAAACGAGTTGGTGGTCAGAGAAATTGATCATTTTTGTTGGGAAGTTGGAGATGTTTGGGTGGTGGGTTTTTGAGGCGAGGATGTAATTGATGCGGAAATTGAAGAGAGTTTCCTCATTTATGTTGGGGTGGGTCATATGGGGAAGGATTGGCGACCCAGAGGGGAGGGTATCATATAGGCCAAGGGATGCCTTCATTGCCCAGAATTCAATGTGCCCCAGTGGGTATCCATTGGGGTTAGGCCATCACTCCATGTTGGGGTTATCCCAGCAGTTGAAGTCACCAAACAGGATGGTATCTGGTGGGAGGGTGAGTGTTGGGACATTTTTGAGGAACTTTTCCTCTTGACAGGGGTGCACATTGTGTAGATGCATGCTATTGAGATTGTGTCCTCTTGGCTTGCGATCATTGCTACCATGCGGCTATGCAGATATGAAGAGGAATTAGTGATTTTTAATTTTTTGTTATTTTGGATGGCCACCCCACAGTGGGACGTCCATACCAATAGGGATGGTGAGACCCTGGCTGACCAGGATCCCTCTTCCCCCTGTAGACAGTGGGTTTCTTGGATGGCCAAGATATTTACAGGGGGGTTTTTCAGGAAGTCCAGCTTTTTGGCTTGGGACGCTTGATCCCTAGCTCCCACAATGTTTAGCATCCCTATTGACACTGAGGTGCCCACAGCGCCTCAGGAGCAGTTGAGAGGGCCATCCAGCCCTAACCCACTGTTCATTACTGCAGACTTGCTCTGTGTCACTGGGCCAGTACACTCTGTGTCATTGTCCAATCCCTACTCTGTTCCAATTTTGCATGGGTTTTGCAGTTTTTAGGGTTTGCATAAGATCTTTCCGCTCATGACTCATGGTGGTTCAGTGCAGTGCGCTGATTAGTTTCTGTGGTTGCAGGGTTCAAAATTGAAGAATTGGGTCCTGCATTTTCGTCCATAGTGAAGCTAAATTGTCCTGCTAAGTTTGCTTTATTGATACCACTTGGTAATTCAGTTGAATTGTTGAGAAAATTTTCAGCTTGGGAATTCTGTTCTGATTGTTTATCTCAGTTGATTTCCTCTATGTCCTCCTGAATTTGGCCGGGGTTGATGGAGGAGTCTGTGAGTGATGCATACTTGGCTGCTGCCTATTTACAGGCCTTCTGTAACATTTTGCATAGTTTAGGTGATACTGGGTCTATGAGGATGTATTTCCCATCCTCTCCCCAGAGGAAGTGGTGGTTGGAGCCAATTATTTTGGTGAAGTCTTCATCATCTTCATCCATGACGTCATCACAGAAGTCTGGGGTCATAAATGCCCTCCTTCATGGGGCATGCATGTTTCTTGTACCCAATGAGGTGCAGTGGTTGCAGATAGGCGGTGCGCATTCTGGTGTGATGCGGAATGCCTTTGACACTCCCCTGTCTGGGAGGTGAAACACTAATGTGTGTGGGATTTTTGTGAGGTCCACGGCCACCTTGGAAACTGGGTTAATCACAGCGATTGCCTTTCCTGTGCACAGGTTCAGCATCAGGTGAAACCGCTGTAGTTCTAGTTGCTTAATTTCTCCATAGCTTTTGAGTCTCTTTTTGGACCTCCTCCTCAATTACCTTTCAGGGAAGGTTGGTAGGGAGCGAGTTAAAGGAGATGAACAAAGTGTTCACTTTGTTTCATCTGGTGCATATGGTGCAAGCAATTCTTTTGCCTTAGGGAGGGCAATTTTGATGCAGACTTTTGCGGCAGCATCTGCATCTTCTTCAGTTTCAAAGCCCATATTGATCCAGCTGCAGTAGATGGTATAGGTGGTAATGTACACTACGTGGGGGAAAAGGGAGGCCTGTTCCTCGCCCACTTTCTCCCATAGAGTTGAAGACTCAGCCCCTAGGAAAAGTTAGAGTCTATGCTCTACCTTTGATAGGGGTTGGCATATTGGATTTCCATTTATAAATTTTGTTTCATAGTAAACTCCATAAACCCATATGGTATCTGAGTTTGTGGTTTTTTTTGGTGGCATTGGTTCCCAGTCCCCCTCCAGGGCGTTTCTTGCCCTTCAGCGCACCGTTTTTTTCATTGCCTGATATGACTTTCACCCAGTTTAATTGGGATTTGTTGAAATTGCCAATCTCTCCTGTACAATTATCAAAAATTGCTGTTTGAATTGAATTGTAGTAACTAATGTTATTGTTACAGGAAAGAAAAGCTTGTTTCTTTGTCATTTATATATATTTAATATATACAATTCTGAGAGATAAAAAAGTTACATAAAACAGGTATACATAAAGTTAAAGATACTTATAGTTAATAGCAGTGATCTAGTAATAATGAACAAGATAGTAAATAGCATTTGTTAGGTTGAAATAGGTTTATTTTGCAGAATTATAGCTTGCCTTGACCATCACACCTGCCCTCTACTTGATCAAAAATATTTATTATTTTTGAGTTAAAAGCCTTATTCATAAATATTACAATTTTGAAGATATCTATTCTCTATGCGGATGCCCCAAAACTTTGCTGTATGCCTTAATCAGATACAGATGTACATTGGTTTTAAAACCAATTAATCTTCCCCCCTCCACCATAGTTTGTTAGCTGTTAGCTGCTACCCCACCTGGTTGATGTGGTTTTATTCATTTTTGTTTTTCCACGCTCATGTGAGCATTTTATTTCAGTTGTTAATGTTATATTTTTCCCCTTGAGTACTTGGTATGTCCTTCCCTTGGTCAGCTTACCTCAAATAGATTATCATAATTTTATTTGAGGTGGACCAACCTGGGGACAATACCGCACCAATTAAGGGAAATTTAAGAAAGTGGTAAAGGGGGATAAAACCCAGAAAATCCCCATGTGCGGCGTATGATAGGCCAGGAACTTCATGGACCGCCTTACTATTTGCTATCTTGGTTCAGGGCATAGGTGCATAACGCAAACACATTCATAGTCATCCCCTACCCAAAGTTCATGTACTGAAATGGAACTTGGGGAGGCAGTGGTAGTGAGTTCATATTCTATCACTGGGGTATCCTCCCCTCCTCAAATAGGAAAAGTTATCTATTCTTTATACCTTATGTTAAAAGAAAACCATTTTATTCTATATTATAATGCCTTTTTAACTCAGAGTCTTATATGCTTCTTGTCAGGCAAACAGCAAGTTAATTTTTAGACCAGCCTGAAAGGTTAAGTGCTGTAACACCCAAACGGCAAACCCAAATTCCAGTGGCACTGCTGCTGGTATGATGGTTATGGAACCAGGAGGAATTTCGCCATTGAGTGCCCATGGGCCATAATCATGAGTAGACACCTAGCCAAATAACAGGTGCACGCGGCCATAAACCCTGAGGGTTGTTGGAATATATGCAGAAAAGGCAGTTTTGTTCTAAGCATAAAACCTAAATTAAGGAAAGAAATTTTTATTGGAAAGATAAGAAAGAAAATTGACCAATAATTTTCTCAGTGCAATGCAACTGATTAAATAATGTTCAATTGGTAGTGGGTCAAAGCAGGGATCAGGTCCCTCAAATTTGACTTACCCAGAGAATTTTCAAGGGAGGGGGCAGATAATTTTTAATTAGAACTGACATAAAGGATTTGGTGGCAGGCTGAGTCACTATCAGTTTGTCCGTGAATGCCTGGACTGATGCTCAACTGCGTTTAAGCCAGTTGGTGCAATGGCATCTGGCCCAACGGGCAATGGGGATTCCCCAGGCCCCCACATAGGGGTGGTCCCAATTGGTTGTAAATGGGCTTGGATGGCCAACCCGCCAATGCTCAGTCACTGAGGCATTTGTTCAGCCAAATGAGTTGTGTCAGGCGCAACTTCCAATCCTTGAACTAGGGGTTTCAAATTATTGGTGACAATCTCTGATGATTTCAAAGGTAATTTGGCAGTGGCAATCATATCACTTGATGGCTGATGTCATCCATGATTCCAGCCAATAATTCTATTATGGTATTTTTCCAAATACTGTGTTTCCAATAGTCAGGCTTTACTCCTTTGGTTTTGGACCTTTCGACTTCAATTAAGTAATATTGACACAGAATTCCTCAATTTGGTGGACAAGTTTGGCCAAGGTGAGCACGGGTACTGGGGAGGAATCTTAAGAGGGAGTGCTGTTACCCAGCACTTGTCTACCATGTGGTCAAGGTCACCCTGGGTGACAAGGGGTACAGTCACCCTCTTTGGACCCTTCTTGTTTGGAAATGGAAAAATCGCCTGATCTATGCAAAGGGGATGTTCCCCTGGACTTACAATAACCTTTCATTTTCCAAAGGAGGGGCACCACCACTGGGAAACTTCATAAGGGCTACATTTTTGTGCACCTTGGGCAACTTGATCGCCATCAAGGTCACAACTTTTGAGGAGGGACGGGGAGCATCAGGGTGGGACTCATGAAACACCCCAACCAGTTCCATGCAATTTGCGCAATTGCAGGCCTTGACCTAACTATTCTCATAGGCTGGATATCACTTTCAGTTGATAAGATACTGAACTGACCTCTGAGACTTGCAGGACGCTAAGATGTTTTTTACCTCAGCTTCTTCTGCATCCTCAATTACTGTGGGCTCAGGATTGGTGGGGGTGGTCCCCTTGAATGGGGACAACTGAGATACGTGGAAAATGGGGTGCTGTTTCCAATGAGCTGGCAACTTTAATTGAAAATCACCATTTCCCAAGGCTTCTTCCACCAGTTGGGGTCCCAAATGCTTTCTTGAAAACTTCCTGGAAGATACCTGCATCCAGAAATGGCGCGTATCTAGCCTAACATAAGAACCCACCACTATGTTGTGGCCAGGAAGCCATTTCTGATCCACAATCCACTTGTAATCATTGATAGCTTTTGTGAGATGCTCCCACACTAAGGACTGGGTAGACCAAATGTGCTCAGCACGATCTGTGGCAGCTGGGACCTCTGGGTGCAGACAGGGACTGACAGAAAATGAGGGATTATAACCCAACGTCGCTTCCTAGGGAGAAACTCCCATAAAAGTGTGAGTACCATTATTATAGGCAGATTGTGCGAGAGGGAAGACATTGGCCCAGGTATCTTGTGCGGCTGCAGTGTAACAGCGCAAATACTGTTCCAAAATTTTTGTTTTTCCGCTCAGTTTGTCCATTGGATTGGGGATGATACGCTGTGTAATGGCAGGGGGTGATTTTTAATATGGATAAAAGCTCATTCCAGAAATGCATGGTAAACTGGGGCCACGGTCACTGATGATCTCCTGTGGAAGACCGAACATAGAAAACACATGGCATACAAAGAGACGAGCAGTCTCTTCTGATGTAATCGTGGAAGAGCATGGAATAAATAAGGAAAATTTAGTAAAGCAATCAACCACCACCATCACCACCATAAATCCATTTGAACAGGGAAGTTTCACAATATAATCCACGGATACCAATTTCCATGGACCCTCCGCCTGTTGTAAAGGGTGAAAAAGACCCTTCCTTTCTGATTGATCCAACTTGGCCCATGCACAAGTAACACAACTGACAATCCAGGATGGTACTTCCTTTGATAAACCTGCCCAATTAAAAGTCCACTTGATCAACTTGGTACATTTTTTATTACCCAGATGGCCGCTTGTGGGAGGGTCATGATGTGCCCAAAACACCTCAGCTCTGAAGAGAGGGGGAACCCAAACCCGCGACCAAAAATAAATGAGACCCTCCACCAAGGAAATTAGGAAATTTTTGTTAGGTTGAAGGGACAATTGGTCTAATAACTCCACTCCTTCAGGCCAGGTCATTTGAGCTGCCAAAATCCATGAAATAAGCGTAGCGTCAGGAGCTAAGTCTACTGATGCAACCATGGGCGGTACAATAGATAAAATTTTGGTGGTGGGGATCACAGTAACCAGGTCCACTTCTTCCAAGTCTGTGGAGCCGATGATCCAGGTTGCAGCTAAGGAAATTTGGGGAGCACATTTAATGCACCTTTCACAAATTTATATTTAAAATTTAAGCTACATAAATCCCAATAGGTACAAGCTTTCCTATGTGCCAATTTTTGTGGTTTTCAGAAATACAGAAGAGCTTGGTGGTCCATATGCATAGTTAACTCATGCTGAGCACCCTGTAACAGGTACCGCCAATGAGTCAACGTCCATGCTATGGCTGCCAACTCCTTATTGTAGATGGCCCGTGATTTTTAGTAAAAGAAAATTTCCAGGAAAAGTAGGCGACTGGATGTTCTAAACCATCATGCTCCTGGAGCAGAGCTGCCCCAACTGCTACTAATGAAGCATCACATGCAATGATATACAGTTTAAGAGGGGTCCGTGTGTTTTAGGATGGGGGAAGACATGAACACCTCTTTGATTGATTTGAACGCCTGCTGGCACTCAGATGTTCAACAAAGAGGTACATTTTTACCTGTGAGGGGGTGAAGCAGAGTGACTAACTGGGAAAGGGCTGGGGAAAATTTCTTCAGGAAAATAATGGTGCCCAAGAGACTT